>JAHQIW010000518.1:0-327500 GCA_019055375.1 Parelaphostrongylus tenuis | reverse complement strand
ATGTTTTCCGTTTGAAATTTACAAAATATTGTCGTAAGAGGCTTTTAGAGATGAATGTGAATGTGTGAATAGTGATTGTGATCAAGAAGCTCCCAGCCTGGAAAATCCCTTGAAAATTTAGTAGTTATAGTTAGACGTAGCTGTTTGCCATAGTTATGATATTCGACCATCCACTGGGTTTGGATGTTGTGAAATGTTAAGGTGATATGTATAAAAGCAAGTGTTTTGTTATGGTGTTAGGTTCAAGAGGAAGCATCTTTCAAGTGAGGTTCATTTTGTAGCATGTCTATAGACGATGATTTAGCACAGGACGGTTTGTCATATCGAAGCAATCACTACGACATGAGCATCTTAGAAGCGGTAAGAAACCATAAATTTAACTTAGGCCCTCGCTCCTAAGATCAATGTACTATATTGGTATCAGAATGCAGTTATAATTGGTTAGACGGCGACAAGTTTTCAAGCCGATCTCAATCGCTGGACAGGAATTTCTCACAAGAGTGTTAGTAATTATTCGGAAGCTCTAATGTTTGGCTACACTCCACATTGCCAATTTTTCAAAACACCGCTTTATAACGCTGTAGCACCCGGAATAACATTTTGTTTCACACTCGCCTTTCGCCTTCATTTTTACAACGCGTCATAATTCGCTGACAGCCGAAAAGCTCAATGTTTCATAGTATCTTAGTCAATCGTTTTATAAGGAGTTTTTCTCAAAAAGGAGGAAGAATTCCAATTGAAAAACAACATATCAATCGTCCCACCTCCCCCCACTAATCCCCCCTCCTGTTGCGGCCTCCGCCTTATGGATTAGCCTGCAAACAACGTTACGAAAAATCTAAAACTCCTTCTTATTTTCCTGCCAAACTGTGATTGCAGAAAATAAACTTATCGCTAACATCAGAAAACATTGCACTGTCGGATGATTACTAGTAGTCTAAAGAAAGAGCTCTGTCCGGCGAGATTTAAAGCAGAAGTCAAAAGACCAAAGGAAATTAAAGAACAAAAGAGCTTTTTCAAAAAAGCAACACATTGTTGAATTCTTTGAAGCTTGTGTTGTAGTTTGAGTGCCAGCACTTTGATGAATGAGTTATGTCCAGCGAAATATAAACGAGATAAGAGAAAAAAAACATGTGGCCGTGTGAAATCTAATTTTATTCTGAATTTCACAGCGTTATAAAAGGGTGTTTTGAAAAACCGGCAATGTTGCCTCAAGAGATTCAAGCTTTCAAATAATTACTAACACTCCTATGAGAAGTTCTTGTACAGCGGTTGAGATCGTCCTCTAGATTTGTCGCCGTTCAACCAAATTGTACCAGAATGCATTTAAGATATTGTCAGAGAAGAGAAAGCAGAGAAGCTGGTTGACAAGCTGTTTCGATGAATAGAATGACTTAATACCAAAAAATGTTGAAAACAAGATATCCACAGCTCAAGAGGAATCTAACAAAAAAAAAACCTAAGCATGAATGTTTACGATTGTAGTGCTTCTTTGATGCATGTTTATCTATTTTATCTAACCTGCCTACATTGCATATAATTCCATAGAGCACGTTCCAACTGCAGTCGTTTATCAACATGTGACATGCTCTCGATTTGCTTTAAAAAGCTCAGTCTATTAAGTGGCCTGTGGGAATGTTCTAAGTCTTTTCGCGGTTGATACGTCAGTGGCTTACGTACGTTTCAGCGATATTCTCCCGCCTCATTGAAATCACACACCCCTAGTCAACATTGCTTTATAGCAGGGATGCGGAGACGTGTTTTAGGTGATAGCATGGTCATGATAGCGTGGTGGTAATCACAATCACGCTCCACATTTAATTCGCATTCACTATGCATGGGTTGGTACGTCAGTAGCATTAAGTTTTGGCTGTATCGCCTGCCTCATCAGTGCCACATTCCCCACTAGTCAACCCTATTTTGTAGCAGAGATGGAGAGAGGCGTTCTTGGTGATAGCACGTGATTGTGACTATCATCATGCTATCACCACTTTGCTATCAGTGACAACGCGATTCCCCATCATTGGTGTAAAGGTTGACTAGTAGGGCGTGTGGCTCTGATGAAGGAATCGATACCGCCAAAACATACGTAAGTCACTGACTTATCAACCCCAAAAAGGCTTGAAACATGTAGTTAAATCCATCTTTAGTGGCTGATTTCTTGAATTTTGAAGTCTCGTTTTTTATTCTATGAGTGATTTTGAGCACAGTTGTATGCTGAAAACTTGGAGCTATTTATTCTGTCCTGAAGTGGCGTGGAGTTTGCTCGCCTTGTAATTTTCGCCACGCGGAATTTTATCTCCTTGCCGTAGGTCAAACAGCCTCAAACTTGGGTAACTCAACTTTGTAAACTATCATAACATAACGACAACAACTTATGATAGTGATGAATGTTCTATAAGTTGATGAATAATATGCAATCAATAAACAATGGTTGTCGATAACACTACATAAGATTTGGGGAATGAAGCCTTAATTGAAGATAGAATAATACGTAACTGAGAGCTTGAATGTAAGAGGTAATCTTACGTAAGCGTTTAAGAATAGAACTTGATTAGGGATTAGGAGCATGATGAGGATCGAGCCCCCGAGTTATACACATGAAGTACGAGGAGCATTTTTATGAGATTACATGCGCAATACGCTATAAGCAACAACGAGCTCTGTAGATGAAGACTATTCTGGGAAGAGCTGATGGCCTAATGCGTTGTGGGTGCAATGTCAGATACAACAATCACGTGCAACTTCAAGTGGGGTTACGCTGAGCTACTACGATGCAAAGTGAACAGTATTGGCCATTGGAGGTGACCTAATCGGAAACAGGGTAAATTACGATCATTTGGATGAGTGGGGATATGTCGATGCGATTACACCTAACGTAGTGCTCAAGAAATGGAGTGGTATAGCAGTAGATATTTAAATTGCTAACTGAGGAGGCTTAGCATCATTTTAGTTTATGATTATCAATGTAGAGATAGACGGATAAGATGAAGCAAAAGGCAAGCATTGAGATCGGACGCTGGCGACGACTACGAATTAATTTGAGGCGCCTAAGTGCTATCGAAGCCGTGCCCTTTAACAGTCGCTGAAGCGTCTTTCGTCCGCCCTTTGTCTGGGATCCGTTCGAAATGCCAGCTGCAGACCAAGAAAACTGTTCATCCGCCGGCCCTAGTCACTAACCGTCGCTATGATTAATTGCCTGAGCTTTTTAATTATCTACAACTAGAATATTGATTATTTTGCGCTATGCGATAGGAATAACCACAGAAGAGAAAGGGTTAGTAGTTATTCGTAGGAATAACTGCTATATGTTCGTCGGGTTATCAACTCCTTTAATGTCTGCTCACGGAAAGTTTGTCAGTAGTAGTCAAAGAACAATCACTGCCATGAATGTATTGAACAAAAATGGATTTAGCTTTCAAAAATTGCAGAAAATTATTCTGTCATGAGTTTAGCATGACTCCACTGAGTGATTTTAATATGAGGTTCTTAAGCGAACAAAGTTGGATGATGACAAGGTGGTTTCTGTAGCAACCACGTGATAGCTTATCCATTAATGATATGGGTAAAGATTACCTGAGCGCGTAAAATCCTCTATCCTTCTAATTCCACTTTAGTCATTTGACTTCTTCCTATCCGCATATAGGGATCAGTGAAGCTCGAAAACTGTTTCACAGAACTTTATTAGAGTGAAGTCAGTTGCAGATTTACACGTTCGGTTCGCTGCTATGGCTGGTCTTAATGATATGTGTGGCGACTAGTAGTTTACGTGTAAGTATTATGATATAATCTATAATACGTTGTGACTGAACAAATCTACAAATAAGTAGGTAAAAACCATCATTTTTGGTGTGAGCTGGCGAAGTAATGCGAATTTTAGCTCTATGAACCGAAAAAAAAGCATTGTGGTGAACAAACTGTTAATCGTGTGACTTTATTTCATCATTCCCGAATTTCATGGGCAGTTGGATTTCATAGGGTGCCACTATTTTTTTTTTTCGTTTAGGCTCGCCCAATAAGAAAAAGTAAGCTGAAAGAATACGAACTTCTTCATACAGAAAGTAATGTGCGTTTGGCTTTTTATTTGTAGGAGTTTTAGCTGCCATTGAACTGAAGACGCTTTGGCAAATACTTACAGAGACAAAAAGATTCACGTACACGAAAGACAAGAGGTGACGGATCCACGTCATCTTTGGGACCTAGCAAAAGTCAGATGTCAAATAGGAGAAAGGTATGTGAAAATTCTATTACTTTTCTTAAGCCTTCTCTATGTTCCTCGCTAGTCACCATATTTGTCAAACTTCACGAATTGAAGAGAAGTTCACTGCCCTGCCACAACTGACATCTTCCAAAATGTAATGGATTATTGTAAGCACTGAATCTTTGGCACTCAACAGAATGATCGGATACGACGTAACAAAATGAAAACAACATAATAATTACATTGAATCAATGTTGGATTGAATTGTCAGCTTTCGATTTAGAATCTCATTAATTACTAGAATATGAGGAAAATCGTGTAGCTTAGGGAAAATCTCCCCTTTCTACTCAAACATCAAACATCTTTTGCGAGTATATAGAAGGAAACGTTGCAAAACCTTCAAATTTTTGCGTCGAGCGTCTGCAAAAGGACAATCGTTTGGAAAAGAGTGGAAACTACAATAGTGGCAGAGTACTAAATTCTAGTGGTCAGCTATTGCATATTTTCAGCAATAGCATGTACTTAGAAAAGCCAGCACTAAACGTGCACTGAACATAAACTCTGAGCACTGCCCAATTCCTGTCTTTGGTTCTTGTTTCCCATCTCTGAGAAAAAGTCACGGAACTGACGTTAATGTGAGGTGAAACTCAACCGACCTGCTGCGACACCTTTGAAATGTATTCAAGTGCGATTAAGGTCATTGTAATCAAACCACATAGTCATAAGCATCAACGAGTAATATGATGCCACAGAATGACGACCCAACAAGTTCGTAACCCCGTACTAATTGGCTGGTGCTGGTCCATCCACCTTGCTGTTCAAATGGAGCTCCCACTGCAGCCAGAGAACGAATTTCTGAAACACCTGCTTACGCAGTTTATTATGATCAGGCATGACGGCACATTGTGCATCGTGTGGCTTTCATATCACAATAGCTGTGAGCCCAACTGAATACTGTAAATTGATTACTTAGTCTAGTAAACTTGTTTTAGACACTTTATTGATTTGTCTTCACAGCGTTTCTTCGTGGTAAGAAATCACGGTGATGACGAGGCACTTATGTTCGTGCTTCATATTTTGAGTTATTGGTATAGGTTGCAAACGCTTCGAGAATTGCGGCCTGAGGTTTTACATTCCTGTACGAAAATGGTTATTTGTACTACAGAATCGTCCCGCCAGGTGTCTGCGTCCTATGCATGCCTAGTGAGGATTTCGCTTTTTCGGTTTCCCGTGGGACATTCTGTACCTGCTCGCGCGACGTCGCGTTGCTCCCAGCTACTGTAGTGGCGGCGTCGCGTATCGCGGCAGAGCAGGCAGCATCTGCAACTCGATAGCGCTAACTGCCGACCTTCGCAACGCCGCTTTCTATCAACGGCGGTAGCGAAAGAGTTAATTTAACAATACCTTTACCGTTAAATATTCTTTCATATGGACACAGAGTGGCGTGTCCGTTTCGCCGATGTTTTTACGGACACACTTGGTCAAGGGAATGGGTAAACTGTACCCGTACTCATGCAGTCGCTGTCTTTACTTTTACGGCATATTATGCACTTTTTCGCTATATATAAACGGTCACACAAATGTGTCTGTATTGCACTAAATAATTCATCTTTTAATAATCTGGGATTCATTGAATAAGAAAATTACAAAATAATTCATCAAAGCCGAGGTTGATCGATAGTCGGTAGTAGGATGTTTTCTTTTCTTCTTTTTTGTTCTAAATTCTGTTTGAGCAAGTGTGAAATGCGGCACACATTCTCAGTGGCTTAGCGTAGGCAACTTCAACGGTGACTATATTTTTGGAAGCACAAATGGAGTTTTTTATCGAAATTTTGAAATAATGAAATTATCGCCATGTACGTATTACTGGGAAATTTCTTCAACATTCACTCTGACACATTTGTCTGCTCAGGCAAATATGCGTGATCTCTCTCTCGATGGCATGTCGAAATAGCTGAAGGCTACAGATAAGCTGCTTGTTGACTATGTCCGTAATAGGCTTCAATTTCCTATAGCCGAGCTCTCAAATGCAAAAGGGTTGAATATTTTTTCACTAAGGAATGAAATAGTGGCTTTTGATTAGATGTGTTTGAGTAGTTAGAAATATATTTAAAGCAGTTTTTCGTAAGAAACATGGAGTTGATACTCTTTTCCTGACCGCATCAACATGAAAAAATGACTACTTCTGCTCCTTCCCATCATATCTTTAGGGGATATGTTTCGTTTGTATAAAGAAGTTAGGTTTTGAAAAAACGATCGACGATTTAAGTATATAAGCAAAAAGAAAACTAACAAAATGACAAAGATTCAGTAGTTAGATAATGTGAACTTGAAGGGTAGCTCGAAAACACCATCAAGCTATGCATCGAGCGCTGCTACTGAGACAAATGGCAGCAGCGCAGCGAACACTATAAGAGATTCGTCGGTAAAAGGTAAAGGTGAGCGGATCTTTAGATTAAATGGGTTCGAAGATGAGGTTATGAAAATTCTTCATTGGTTTATAGCATATTTGTCACCTGTATCACCCCTCGTCCCGCAGATCGTCATGTGGCTCAAGCCAGCATTAGTAGAACATCATTTTTCTTTACTATCGCATGCAAAGTATTCCAGTGAGTCCTTCTCGCTGTAAGGATTCGTTAAACACCGCAATCTTGTTATAGGCTTGGTAAATGAGCAGAACCATCGGGTCGATGGTCTACTTGCTGTGTGTTTCACGTTCCGAAGAATTCACACACAGTAAAGGATTCCGTCCATTGGTTGCTGTTGGGGTGCAATCCCTGTCCGACTTATCTGGTCTTCGATAGTTTGGCGTGTTCGATTTTTGATTGGTGGCATGGGATGTTGCTGGCATCGGCCTTTGAAATTTCTGTTCAATAGCGTCAAGTGATTCGTCATACTGCTTACATAGAGATTAGGTATCTGACACATGCGTTAAAGCAACGATAATCATTATAGATGAGCACAGAATCGAGTGCTTTTTATTTTTTTTTGTTAAATCCTTGATGCTTTTGAACGCTTTTGAAACCACTACCCTCCTTATGCTCAACTGTGAAGCTGAATCTCGCATCATAATGCTTCCCGATCTAGATTCTAACTAGAACATTGACAAATATTATTCCGTTGAACATAAACAGTGCATTGAAAACTTCTTATTCTCCATAAGCATCGGTTATTGAGATTCAGTGGAACGCCAATGTTCCCATAAACGTCACCATAAGCAATCAATTTTAGTTGTTAGCCGTTCGAATAAATCGTTGTTCACGACCAAACTCGTTTCAACGGAACGCCAACGCATCCGACTTCTCTACTATCGCATAGTCTAAAAAGCACTTCTACCCTCTATAATGGAGACCGCGAAATGGCTAGCATCTTCTCGTACCAGACAGGCCGAAAACGTCGTAACTTGTCCTTTTCACCTAAATTATTAGGTTCTCTGTAGAGGGTTCGTATGCGAGCATACTTGCGTCATAAATACTCATCGTCACATCAGTCCTTGCGAATTTGACAGCCTAGTATTGCGATGAGATGGTAACATCATCTTCGTACTCGTCTTTCACAACGCTGCGGTATCGGGAGCCCTTTCGGGATTAAGAGAATGAGACTCGTTTTCTCATAGTGCTTTTAGCTTCTTATATGTAACGTACGACTTGCTGAGCTGTGATCGCATGGGTGGGATGCTCACAAGTTGCCTGCCACTTTTCCTCGAAAGGGCGAAGAGGAGCCTACTTATTGGAGACGAAACCTAACTGCATACCAAGTGGTTTTCAGCTGATGATCTGCCACTCTCTCATGAATCCTCCGTATTGTCAGGTGATGGCGAGAAGGGTTTTTTAGACTCAATCAAGTATCTGAAGAACCTTTCTATTGGATCATATTGAGTGACTAACTACAGAATCTATACCTCTTAAACTGAGTCCGAAGACCGCATAACTTTTATTTGATCTAGTGGAAGACGTATAATACAAAAAATGAAAGCGGTGGCCAAGTAAATGTTGGAGAACCTCTTTTGTTTCAGGAAAGAGTGCAACAGCGAGTAGGTAAGTAACGAGCTATTGAGGTAGTCGTTATTTCAAATTCTTACACTCAAGGAGTTGAGGTAGCAGGCACTACGACATACAAAAATTTCAAAGCCTGCTTTTTGTTTCAGAACATCTACTAGAACTGAGCTCTCTGGTCAGAAAAGTGTTCATGAACGTTTAGCAACTGTATGTTTTCTTGCAAGCCTTAGGCATATCTCATTCAGTCATTGATCTTCACTTGGGATGATGTTTTTTTTTTGTTTCAGAGTAGTTAATCAGAAAATGCGGTATGGCGCAAGCAGTCACAATATCATCGATGACGAGAGCATTAGTACTTTACATTTTTGATCTGCAAGACTTTTTGAAATAAATATAGCGATCTTCAAAGAGAATTCTGATATGATCGTTTTTCATTCTTTAATTCTGCAATAAATCTATAATTTCTCACTGCTTCTCAATGGCAAACAGTAAAGCAGTATTTCCTTCACAAATCGCTCTTCCGCAAGAGGTCTACACCTACAGCCACACAAAGTCCTTCAAGACACATTACTTCTTAAAGAACAAGAGTAACTCATGGTGGAAGGTGTCGACTCGTGCGACCAGTAATGTTTATTTTAAGCTTTGATAAGTAGAAATCATCCTAGCGCCACTCTTTGCATTGAGAAAGGGTCTAGGATTCTTGAATCAAAAAGGTTCGTAGAAAACGACGATGTCTAAGCGTCAAGACGATGCGAGAGTTCATTGGGTACCTCACTGATAGTCAAGCGAATCAATCTGATTGGCATGCTTCATCTTCTATAAAATATGTACAGATAAGCAGCATGCTTCAAATAAATCTGTGATCTCCGACCAACTCAAATGCTGATTCCAGGAAAACATAGACTCTGATTCGCTGCAACTGTTGGAGATTGTCCTCCAATAAGTACTTTCAAACAGAATATTTATCTTAAAGTATCCTAACGATCCTAAAGACTTTCGTTGTTTAGCAGAAAGGAGAATGGCTTTAATTTTTTATTGTTGTTGTCGTTCAACGGCTGACTTTTAAAAGGCTTCACCTCTAGAACCTAAACGTATTTCGTGTAGCGCTACATAATTCGGTCCATTATCTAAAGCGTTAGAAAATTTGATCCATCTCATTTCAATCAATCTTTCGAAACTGCGTGTATCATACTTGATACACTCGTATTCAGGAGTCTCTCGATAGTTCAAAAACGACTATTTCAAAACTGTACTTGATTTTTTAAGCAACATCTTTGCGTTGTGGCAGCGAAAATAAGAGAACTTTTACACTCGGCCCGCAATTTCCTTGGATAAGGGGTGTGAATGAATTTTCGCCAGACATGTGTTCTACCCAGACATTTGAAAGCTATAATCTTGGTAATGTGTTGGAATGGCTGCTATATCGAGCTTAGAAAATATCGTTATTCTACATTTCCAGCAAGATATACCAGCCGAAAGGTAATAGATTGGGGAAAAAATTCTGATAAAAAGCTTGTAACTTTCTTGGATGTCAGCCATTCTTTGTGTTTTTGGGCTCAGTTGAAAGCCCGTCTTTTCCGGCTTTGATTGGTATATGATTTATCTGCTTATATCGAGATGGAGTTAACGAGTGAGCAGTTAGGTTAGCAATTAGGTTGTTGATGATGCACGAATGGCTGTTAGGTTCAAATGCAACGGTGACAAGTGAACGCATCAGTCTGAAATTTTATGCTCGCGGAATCGATCATTTGCCGGCGAAAAATCAGGAAGGACTTAAAGTTGAAGAGGAGTACTTTCACCCATAGTTTTATACCTTTATTTCGAATGTTTTAGTATGATCTGAAATTATAATAAAAAGATCTATTGAATTTTAGCGTGGTCTTAATAAAGCACTGGAAATAAAGATATAACGTGATAAAAATACAGCCAAAGAGCAATCGAGTGTACAGCACTGTGGGCTCGGTGGTATTTTCACTTGGCTTACAGTGTATAGCGTTCGTCTTCGATACCTCTTAGTGTGGGGACTGGAGCACCCACAGAGGATTAGCTAAAAAAAAAGTTTGAATACGACGGGTTCTCCCGACTGGCGAGACTTTAAGATCGAAATACGTCTATCGGGCTGTACAAGAGCCATTTACCAGACCACATGACATGTTGGCTCAAATAATAATGGAGAGATCTATTACTTTTGTCTTTCTTCAGGTATAATAGCTGCATAGATAAATGTTTTACTAGCATTTTCTCAGAACTTTTTGCTCAACTTATTATTCTACGAAATCCACATTGTATCATGCAGCTGCGTACACAGTGGAACTGTAGACATTGTGGAGTCATTGGCAATGATTGTGAACCTTGTTTCAGAAACGTTCTGTGCATCATTTTGTAGGAAGCTGTCATATAATGTATGCAGCAAGGGTCAGCACTTTGCAAACTTTCTTAAAGCTATTGATTGTGGAAGATGTAAAGAAGGGGATCTGCAGCCGAGTAACTATTGATACTGAACGTGGGGTTGATTATACATCCCGTTGCTGGATGTGGGATTGATTATACACCGAAGTGGGGTTGATTATACACCCAAACACTGTCCCGTATTCAATAACGAGCGCCTTTCTGGGCACCCAACATGGCTATCCTGGAGATTGCAAGACGATATGCTCAACTAGAATTCTGCGACGTTCATTAAATAGACAAGTCTCGATCAAACGATGGACGCGAGGAAACGATTTGAGTGTTAGAAGCACGGGGATTCGCACAGTAAAAAAAAAGCTGTGATACGGGTCAGATAAAGTGATAAAGTGATACGAGAAAAAGTATACATAGATAAATATCTTAAATTAAGATTCTGTCATACATTTATATGAGCAATTTTAAATCTTGTTCGATGGTTAGTTGACAAACGGTAATGAGGAGTTCGGCGACGAGACCGATAACAGCATGAAAAACAATATATTCGTCGTAGATGCCGATTCGGAAGAAGATAACTCAGATCATAGAGAACAATCTTACTCGATTTTAGAGATATTATAAGAGTCGTCAATACAAGTGATTTCAGCCAGAACCCGAATCTTTAGCGACAATGAGCAGGGTGTTCAAAGAAGCAGACTAATTATCTATGGCGGGCAGAGTAATATTAAGTGATAAAACACCACAGTCGAAAAGATGAAGACTATCGCTGATTTGTGTCTTCAAAGGAGTATAGTCCGATTCTCAAGTCTAAGTTAGTACTGGCGCAGTCATCCGGAGTGTGCCAATGCCCGTTTAGAGTCGGATGTCACGCCGAGGGATAGATTTTCAAAGATCATGAGCTATTTGCATTTTGTTCCGGAAATTCGAGGTACGACAGAAATGGTAGCTGTAGACTGTACATATCTATAAACGAATTGCTAAAGCATAACAGTAGCAAACGCAAAGCTGAACATAAACTTGGAATGGATGTATGCGTCAACGAGTCAGCGTTAACATTCAAATGAAGAATTGTGCTCCACCAGTATACTCCCACAAAAGGTAGAAGTATGAGTTATAGCTGTTCATGTCGTGTGGTGAAAAACAGCACACTTACATTACGATGTTGCACACAACCGCAGGCACACCTCTCAGACCGAGAGGGCGTTTAGAGATAGTGATGTGATAAGCTCAGTAGGTGACACACTAGATGAAGAAAGTCACCCTTACGCTGACAACTGGTATAAGTCTTCACCTAAATGCTTATCATCTGCCATCCCGTTGATCGTCGAGTGACTCGAGCGGGGCACCAGCAACATTTGCATTTTTCCGTATAGCGTGCAAGAGTAGTCCAGAGAGTTTCCCTCGCTCTAAGGATTAGTTGAGCATCATATTTATCTTCTAGGCTTTCGTGAAGAAATCATGCCATCGGGTAGGTGGTCTTCCTGTCTATAACAATAGGAAATACACTTGACCGAAGCGTTCAGAAAGAACTAGGAACAGATTACAGGAAAGTAGACCGGCAGAAACTAGACAAGGAGCAATCCATAAACTTCCAGAGTAATACATAGTGGCGTTATGGTCTTAGATGAAAAGATAAGAGAGAAGTTATAAGAGCTTCCACAGCGGGAACTTCGTTATTGACTCGTGCATTTTGTTAGAGGGCAAATTTTTGTTGATCGATGGTGATTCTATAAGTTGTTGACTGTTAGATAAATATTTTATGTCAAAGACTTACAACATCAGTAAGATATAAGTAACGGATCACGTACTTTTCAACAATTATGCACTTTTTTTCTTTTTCAACATTTATGCACTTTTTTCAAAAAAGTGTTCCACTCAATGATGATTCACATTTTTTCTACATCTACACCATCTAAATACCGAAAATAACTATAAAAAAAGTCTTTTGAAATCATTCTTTCAAACAATGAGTGCTTTTGAGTTGCACTCTCATATGATACAAGCTCAAGATATGTAGTAAAGGTTGAAAGCGCGTTCTGTTCGAAAAAATTCAGCTTTTTGAATGAAGAGTGGATTCTTCAGGAGGCTTAAGCGTTCTTATTTACTAAGGTGACCTGCCATAACCGACTATCAACTAACCTCACCATTGATTTAATAACTCCTTGATTTTCTTATTCAGCAAGTATGAAGTTGTCAATTTGAAGATTTATTCTGTACAGATGAACAGCACTAGAAACTTGTAGCCATCTTGAGAGCCTTTTTGTTCCATGGCCTGTGAAATGTTACGTGGACCAACCGCTCGTAGTCTTACATGAACGAGGACTGAGTCTTCAAATTAACAACCTTGTACTTGCTGAACAAGAAAATTAAGAAGATAAGAACACCTTTATAGGAATCTTTTCAGTGACATTTTGTTATTTCCAACGATAAAGAGCTCCCAAAATCCGAACTTTACTATATAAAAATATTGATAAATTCGCTGTTGAGCTTCCTTTTCCAAAAGAGAGACGTAATATTTCCTTTGCTGCTCAAGCTCACTATGAGGCTTTTATGTAAATCAACCTCAGTATCGTAATTCATGTTTTGAATTGTTGAACGACTACTACAAATCTTCTAGTAGAAGCTGTTTTTGGCGAGAGAGGCCGTTAAGTACAACTCTACGAGGGCGAATCAAAAGTTATCAAGAAGGACGTCCGTTCTGATTGGTCCTCAAATTTTCAACTGTGGAAAATCTGCAGTTCAAACGCAAGCTTACAAAATACTATAGGAAGGCAATAAAGAAAGACTCTAATGAGCGAAAATCCTCATTAATAACTGAAGCTGGAGAGATTAGTAAAGGACACTGCGAACTCCGTCAATTACGAAACTAGTTTAATCACACTCTAATGCTTAAACGGAGAACAGTTATGGCTTTTCAAAAGACAACGAGGTAAATCATGCACGTCTACCACTTCAATCCTTTAACAGCCACTTAATCAACAATAATCTTGAGTCAACAGTCACATCTTATTACTGTCTCTCTCTCGCATCAAGCGAGATGAGTATGTTGGCTTAGCAGTTCTGGCTCCAGGAGTTCAACATGTTGTCTTGTCTTCAAAGGACTGTACAACACCGTGCTTGAGCAAGAATAAAGTAGAACTTATGTAAGAATCTCGTCGAAACGTTAGCGTTAGCTCATTCCTACACTTTTTACCTGCCAAAATGGAAGCTTGTGAGCTAATCAATGGATGCCCAGTATAACCGTGTTGTCGCACAAAAGGAAAGACTCTAAGACACCGGCAACTATCACATAATCTGCCTATTATCGACGTTGTTTATGGAGAATCCTGAAATCGCCGTGTGAAAATTATGTTGGGAATGTTGGTGGACATTCATTGTGGTTTTTACAACGCTGAAAGCGCCGCTCGATCTTGGAATACCCCTTAAGTAAATGTGGGTGTGATACATCACTTTGATGCGATTTCCTGCTTTCTTTTTTGTTGCTTTTGACGAATTTAGCTGCTACAGCACACTAAACAAGTCTTTCAGGGAAGCAAGATATAAATGGATTCGTTTAATTCAAACTATGGAATGATAACTAATAGTTCAGAGGAATAGACGAATAGCTCCATCCAGAAAGAATTGCGTCGAAACGCACCGAATGTGGAACTTAATTTTATTTTCGGTGAGCTATCGAAGGCTCCTAAAAGTTTAAGCAAAGGAAGTTTTGTCTCCAAAGCGTTGGAAAATGCATCCCGATAATCATGTAACTGAGAATAAATGGAGAGCTTGTGTTGTTTGACTTGATTTTGCCACGCGGGACTTTTATTTGATGCTGACGTGTAGAACATCTTGGATTTGGATTATCTTTATCTTTACAATAACAGTACAATATCAACAATGCAGTAATACAGAAATATTTAAAAACATTGCAAAAAATTTACAAGAGGAATAGAGTCGAGATTATTAGCAAGCTTAAGAGGAAGGCGAAGCCAGCTGCCTACATTCATTTCATAGTCACTTCTAAACAAAGTTGAAGCTAAGAGTGAAGTTTCCAAATTAAGATTATAGAACATACATCCGCTGTCAATTCACGTAAAAAGGTCAAATTCCCAAGATCAGTTACGTGACCAATCCAAAAGTACAAGGAGAGATCAGCCTGATTTCTGACAGTCACGAGTGTGGTTATACATTCACGGTAAACAGCATCTGCAGTGCATCGAATAGACATAAAACTTATAAAAGCAGAATGTATGAATTGAGTGTGACAATATAAATCGGCGACTTACATCTGAGGTAAAAGATGAACAATATTCGTTATATTATGAAGGATGTTGTCTACGAATCAAAAAGTACCCAACATTTATTACTGTAGAGGTACTGATTTATCGGTGAAAAGATATTGGAAAAATTCTTGAGCGGCAAATGGCCATCGATCACTTTATCTCATTATGTGTGAGTGGAAATAAACTCACACTGTGCTTTGAATGTTGGAAGAAGTACAATGTTTTCTATCATCTCAAAGAAATTTAGAAAATCTGTTTCAAAAGAGATTACATACTCAAGAAATACAATCTTGTACACCTTAGATCACTTGAGCTCAACATAAACACTCTAAACGAGAAGCATGGCCTTACCTGAGCGACAATATTAAATTACAAATTAAATTCAGAATCACACCACCTTATTTAACTTCTGATGAGCTGAACATTTAAAAACAGATACGTGGTAAATTACTATTTCGACTATATAATTGTTTTAACTTCTGATTAGCTGAAAATTTCATAGACGTATATGTGGTAAATCACTATTTCGACTTTTAAACTGTTCCCGATCTTCGAACTTTATCAATGGCGGATGTTGACGCCGATTTTTGCAGCCCACATTTTTTCTTAATCTTTTCTCCTTCAAGAGGGTTTATTTCTAGAGCAAAGGTGTATCGGCTTTTATAAGCTTTTCATTCCGGATATTAGAGGCTCTGTCGGATTTCTGATATCAGCAATCATGTCTTAGCCGATACCTTGTAGTAGAGACCAGATCGAATTCCTTTCCAATAGTTGGACAATTTTGATTGGTGGTATAAGTAATATGGCCATCAGGTTGACTGGGATCATAGAGCAATGTTGCTTACCCGACCAAACCTGCTAATAGTTGGCGGTTGACTGCTATGATAGAAAGATATTAAAGAATGAGTGATGGTTAAGCGGTGGTCTCGGTGGTGTAGTGGTAGTACCGCGCCCCTAGTATAGATGAAACGCTGTTTCAACTCCCGTTTAAGGTCGAATTTTTGCTCACCTTTCCTTCTCTCAGGTATATAAAATTGGTGGCTTTGATAAATTCTGTTTTGTCGACAGGCCTGGAATTATGAATTGTTTGTTGTCGCTAACATTCACACATTGTCATCGCCAGATCGCGTCGATTCGAATATAAAGTCTATAGAATTGTTGATACCCGAGATGAGGTAATCTTCAAATTTTCATCGCATAACAGTGAACCTAATCGAGTGCAGTCCCAATAACTAGTAAGGTATTGTGTTGAATGTAATCTGCCTTATTGATCTGTTCAATGACTAAGTTTTATATATCGACGAGCTGTGTTATTTCGTTCAAGGTGTTACTAGAGCTGGTATATCGGTGTCCGAGGTGAATTTTTTCCATTTTGGAATTTTTGACACTGTAATCGTCTACCTAGCGAGGTATGTGGTTCGGTAGGAGGAAAAACAAAGTTGTTTTCTGGGGCGACTTCAAAAGGCACTACAGAGACATCTCCACTAACACCTCGCTACACCTTATCAGGTGGAAGATGAAAAAGATTTATGAGGGAGGTTGCTTACTCGCAAACATTCAAAACAAAAAATAATTCACAAAAACCATGGTTTGCAAAAAAACACCTTTAATTTTCATCTGAAAAGACATTAATATTTACAGTACATTCATACAGATTATACAAAATATATAATACAGTTTAAAACGCAATAACTGCAGAGGCAACGATTGATCATTTTTGGTGAGCGAGTGATCATAGTTGTAGTAAAAAGTAGTTGACTCCACAAACAGCGAAGAGATTAGCGAGACGATGTTATCCTCTTCCCGGGCATCCAATACCGTTGCAAAAAACGAAGAATCCATTGTCGTGCTGTCCAATATAGGTATTACCAAATGGATCTACATTGAAGTTGTTGGCTGGATAAAGCACGGGTAGATTCTGAGCCAAAATGCAGAAGACAGTAATAATGAGTAACAGGAGCAGTTGAGATAGCATTCCCAGCAAGCGTATGTCTTAAAGACCTCTATCTGATATAAATAGAGAAATGAACCGAGAGAGATGATAGAGGTGGTCAGCGAAATAGCAAAGGAGAAAGATTTTACAGCCTTTTATAAACATGTGCCTGATCGACGTCATGGTTCTCATAGCACAACAAGGAAATTGTTCATCGAAAACAGGGTGTTGCTATTCGGGTCATAAAGTCATAAAGTGGCCGATTATAGCTGCTGGCGGCAAGTTTCGTTCCAAGTGCATCAACGGATACCGGCCTTTCTAAGATAGGTGAATTCAAAAGTGGATGAGAACGTCTTTTCCCCAATAATTAGTGACACGCTCGCTGTTATAGGCATTGATATAAGCGCATTCATGGTCTAAACAATGTGAAATCTGTCGTTAGCTCTGTCGATGTCAGTTATCTATGGACTAGCCGAGTCATTCAAGCCTTAATAGAGTCGAAAGAACTTTGATTAACAGGCAATCACTTTAGTAAGCGAGAGGGCTTCGCAATGGATACAGTCCGATAGACCTCACCAAACCATTACAAAATTCACTGATGTGTTGTTTGAATAGGAGTACCTCTTTGTTTCAGAGAGTTGTTTCACTTTCGTCTCCTTAAAGAAGAATTTCATATGAGACAACAGGAGTTATGGAAATTTTTGGTCCAAGGTGTTCATGATTAGTACAAAATGGTCCATTATAACAATTCCGTAATCTCAGTTTTACACTGGTGCTGTCGGAGTAAAGAACCAGCGTTAGTTACAGCCACCCTAACTGTCATGCTCAAACTGAACGTGGAGTGAAAATCGGGAGAGTAGCCAAAAACTTAGCAGACCAAACGTATCCACCTACGAAGACCACCATTTAGAGTTTACAACTCTCTATAGCTTGTCGCACGTTTCAGAAACACGGATTCTAGGTGGAATAGACAAGGGATCGTTTGAGTATATGCGTTATTGAAGACTTTATCGTAACAAATGGGATGATGAAGTTATTCCGTATAACTTACTTAAATGAACCGCTTTTACAATCGTTGTTCAAAGTAGTAATTTTTCAGAAAGATTACGTTCGCAGGGTCCAATCCGTGATCCTGAGATCTTTTCGATTTGGAAATGCAGATGCTAAGAACGGGCGCATCCGCTCATCGTTTGAATGGGACTTTCGCAGTGCGTTGACGAAAATGGAATTGCAAAGTTTCGATTCGAGTTGGTGATCAGTGATCGGAACCGCCACTGCAGTATATTCAAAGAAGCTAAAAATCAGAGGAGACAAACTTAATGCGTCTTACTGGCAATTGATGGCCAAAAGCTGCCTGCTCTTGGTTGTAATTGTGGGCTACGCCAGCAGAAAAGAAACAAGCGACTCCGCGTTTTGCGGTGACTCTAGAAGAATTATCATGCTCTCGAAATTCTTACAATGTGCATAGCGCATTGGGGCGACGCAAACAAATGGACACTTCACTAGCTCCCGTACGGGTGGCTTGATAATCAAGGGAGAGATGAGAGACGCTGATAGGTGATTATATTGGCTTAACGAATCCTTAATATTTCAGTTGTCGATGAACTACTTCCACAATCCTCCACAAAAGCAAGGATTGAATAATCTATGGAGGCCAACTGTAAAAGACTCTGCACGGCCGAGCTCGTCATCTCGTTCACAGTCTTTTCTCAAGTGGGAGATGGTGAGTAAGTGAGATTGTTGATGGTGAATAAGTTGTCACCTTTACCTTATCTTTCACGCCGACGTTCTACGTTTCGTAACTCGTTGCGCGACATAAAATCTCACCCGGGTACTGTAACTGCGATTCGCACTGGATTTGAGACTTTCATTTTCATTATATATATATGCATATATATATGTACATATATATATATATATATATATATATATCAATTCGAATATTATCTATTGTGGCAGTGTATAAACGTGATATGTTGCTGACACTAGAAGCGAAAAATAATTATGATTGTGATATGACTAAGTATAGTATAGGAATGCACTTCACAAAACCGACTATTGAACAACCTCGGCATTGGATGAAATATTTCATGATTTTCTCTGCTTCTTTGAAGATGTTTTTATACAAGTTTATTTTGCACAAAGTAGTACAATAGAGATCGCATCCGTGGCTAACGTTTCGGCAGTCTTGCAGTATAGGAATGATCAATAACAGTAGAAAATATAACTTTTTCGTAAGGATGTGGATTTTTCTCTTGAAAAATTGGGGGTTCAGAGGAGGCATAGGCGTTGCTTCTGAATTATAGCGGATGAATTATGTTCATTATTGAGTATAAGTGGATATATAGAGTTATTACTTATGAAAGAATAGAACAGTGCTTCATCTACAACTGTGTAGAAATTCAAACTCTTCAAGTACACTAATGATAGAATGCTTTTCCTAGTGATCCATGAAATGACATCGTATTGCAATGTACACTATTAGTTTTGATGATCAAGTATTTGTTTTGTGATTGTATTGGCATATTTCAACCGAAAACAAGCAAATTGAAGTTTCTTCTTCAAATTCTCTCCTTTGTTGATGATAAAACTCCTTATATGGATGAGAAGGTCCGAGAATTCGTCACGAAGCCGCAACATTGGGAGTTATTGGAGAATTGCATTTTAAATGGCGAGATTGATTTCGTTGACCATCACGCAAAAGACGAGGCAACGCCGCTTTCCTTACAACGATTGGCGGAAAGGAGCTTAACGTCATCAAAGCTTTTTCCTGCGGTGAGAAGAAATTTAATGGTGGTAGGATGATCCTTTGAAGAGTTTATTACTGCAATTCAAAATTCGCTAACATGCGAATATATAGGACGATCTGACACTGTTATGAGCTACAAAGTTCGTAATGATAACCTCATCAAAAAAACCTCTACCAATCACTTAAGCATGGTGGTATACTTGATTTTATATGTAAATTTATTGTCCGATCGCCTTTCGCCATTCTAAATAAATTTGCTGCGAATTCTTCATGGTCTGAATTCAAATAATCCCTTGATAAAAATATGATTCTCTACTTCACTCGGCTCTAAATTTCTTTTAGAGCTGAATGGAAAGCAATTGAATTTTAGCTGCCACTTACTTCGATGTGCGTTCTGTTTTTGCTGACTTATGGTAGCTATATCGTTACGTCACGTGTTTATTCATGTTTTGTATTCCGAATAATGGAACTACCAGGTGTGAGTTATGATGAAAATGTGTCTTAGACCGCTCGTAGCTCATAAAATGACACGAATAACTTCAATACATGATAAGTGAAATCCTCTAGAAGAAAAACTATGAGTGATCACGATAAGCATCCAAACAGCTATAAATACGTCACTTTTGGTGAATTGGTTCATTTTCTACTAACCCATTCTTCACTAACATGAATCCGGGCGACAACGCTAACAGGTGTGGTACACAGCTTATTCATCACTAAAGAATATAGGTGTGTCACATTACTATATTGTTTGAGGCGTCGTTCACGCTCCCGTACTAGAAATCGCACTTGGATGAGGATCCCGGCATGGACTTCTCTGTCGTGTTCTCAAGGACGCTCAACCTCGGCATCTGAATCAAGGAGCACTTCATGTCAACTCTGCACTGGCCCCACTTTTGCTGCTAGAATAGCTTTAAGGGACAAAGCTTTGCGAGAGTCTCAAGGACCCGTATTTGGTCCACCGAATCGCCCACGACCACGCTCGAGATCGGTGAACCGCGCCCGATTTAGAACACCGCTACCACTTAACGAATCCAAGGAACCAGAAAAATTTCCGAAGATTTTCGCCAGCACACAATATCGGCCTAGTGTTCCAACTCAGCCTAACACTTCGAGATCGTCATCTGGACCGGAACCTATGAGCACCTCGACGTTATCCCAAGACTCATCGACGCTCTCAACGGAATGTGATTTAGATGCTTTCTCCTTCGACTCAGAAACTTCCGTGGACGCTAGCCCAAATAACGCTGGCAAGGTGAACGAGAGCGTGAAAAAAGAAGTAAATGAGAAGAAAAAAGAGACCTATGGTGTAGTTGCTCTCAGAAACCCAAATACTGTTGCGATCTGCATGCCTTCTCGTATAATCAGAGAGTTGCCGCCTAAGGCGTCTCTCGAAATTTCAGATACTAACGGATCACTAGATAAACACACTCCTTCGGCGCCTTCATCTGCATTTTCCGACTCGCTTAAAAAGCTGAGAACTATGGCTGGAATAATAAAGGTTCGTGAGATCTGATTATTTTCCAGGGGAAATAAGGTTTCCCTTTCCAGTGCGAATTGTTAGTGTGAAAGTGAAGGCGGTTTTTGAAAATCGAAATGTTGGAATTTCATACTGTTGTAATGAACATAGTTTCAAAATGGAAGTAGGTGGTATTTGAGATTAAAAAAACTCTCTAGACTGACTTTTTCTTAGCGATTTCCAATCACTATAGAGACGCCTATGTGAATTCATGGTGTTTGTGGGCTCTAGAATACCTTATTAAGCTAGCTGAATATTTTAACACCATTGCACCGATTGATTGTCTTCACCATTCATAATGAATTTCTACGTTGTGATAAGGTATAAACGCTCTGATATGATATCAACGTTGTAAGATGGTATGACCAGCAAGTCGTAGTAAATGCGGTACTAAAGGCCAATAATTTGCAAATTCTAATTTGAGCTTGAACAGGACTCTTAGACTACTTTTACCAGAACTAGTTCAGGGTAAATGATGGTGAATATGCAATCGTGCCTTGTACTAACATGTTGCAGGAATCTCCCAAAGATGCTCCTTCAGTGAAGCGAATTAATATGAATGCTAATGTCAAAGTAGCATCGGCTGCAAAGGCGGTAAAGGTGGGAAAGCCACTGCAACGGATGCGTTCATCACGATCTGCCACTTCGGTCATCTCCACTGGATCCACTGCACAGGCTAAGTCGTCACCGTTGGGCCGGAAAACTTCGATAAGCGAACTGAATGCAGCATGGCAACCTGGAAATGCAACTCAGACTAGTCCTCTAGGTAGGTAGCCTTACATGATCAGAATTTTCGTCATGTTATAGTCCTACTTCACGTCAGTATAAGGTTTTTTCAGTGAATCAGTGAGCCAATTTCTATGTATTGCGAATTTTGCCTACACATTGTCTTGCTCGCCTTGAAAATGACTTCGCATCATTAGAATTCTCTGCGATGGCGGTGTTTCATGCAGATACGTGAAGAAAAGCCGCTTAGCATTTATGGCAGAGGCGGGCTGCTCGACTTGACAGCGTCGTGCCCGATGCGGTCGAGTCGTCGTTAGATGAAGCTCTTGCTGGGCTGCGTTAGTCGAGCAGGTGATGTGTGAAATCAGTTGATCTGAATAGCGAATTTAGAATAAATCACATTCATCTAATGATCTTTGATAAGCTGGGAATATTCGGGAATTGGTGATAAGTGATAATAATGATAATTCATGGAAATCGTTTATTTCAATTGAAATCAGTGGCGATCATTGCACGTGGGCATAGCCTATTTCATCTGGCGTAGCCCTAGCATATCTAAGCAGTGCTATCGAAATAATTTTCATATTCGCTTAGTCACTCTTACGATACTTGATGAAGTGGAGTGTCTAGCCTGTCCATCTGGGATTAATCATCACAGAAGCTATTAAGCTTTTTATGCTGCTTAGATAATCAAAACAATTAATAGAGATGCTAAGGTTCTAGCATAATCGTCGAAGTTATTCCAGCTGTTGCTGCTCGCAATCTGAAATTCTGTTGTCAGCTGGCGCATGGTTCTCCTACAGCAATTATCTCCAAATTCTCCTCGATAGATGAGTTGTTCCAGGTTCGATTCATAACTTAGTAATAGCATAGCCCAACTCCTAATACTAGATATTTCCAGTCAATCGCCGACTGCTTCAGTATCTCAGTTGATGACATCATCTTCTGCACTGTTAACACCTTCAAGGTGAGTGATTTGCAGTAATACAGGGACATCCGCTTGATGCGTGACAGGTTCCAGATTGACATGGAGAAATTGTTTTCTGGTAGCTTGGCATACTCGGATATGTTGTTTGCACATGTAAAAGGACAAGCCATTGAAGTAGAACTCACCAAAACTGAAGGGTGAGGTTATAAGATGTTGAATAAACTGAAAAATTGCTTTACTCGCATTTTCGAAAACTGAAGTAACTCCTTGCTGAATTCTTAGACTTCATAATTTCAAACTAAGAAGTTATCCAGAAAGCCTTGGCGACTTGCTCCCATTTATATCCTCAATCTGCATTTACTTCATCATATTCTTGCCAGATTTTTTACAGACTCAAAAACAGGAAAAAATCGAGTAAAAATATACAGGTTGAGAAGTGAAAAATTCCGACAAGCTACTGATGAGATAAAATAATACATAATACTTCTATAAATCTGAAAGAGTGCATCAAGAATAAGAGCGGTCATATTGTGATTGCACTTTTTCTAAACAAAACATCAGCCTGCCATTGCAGTTTTCATACAGTATTGCCAGTATAACTTCTCGTACCGGTTACTGTCGATGTATTTCAGCGGGCGTTCGTAAGCCATACATTACTCCCTATTATATGCAAGAACAACCCAATAGATCCTGCTTGCTCTAGGAACTCCTTGGACATTACATCTTTTCTCAGGGTTTTGTGATAGTTTCTGACCGTCTGGTCGATAGTCCGCCTGTTGTGTGTTTGATCCAAAAAATCCAGTCCGTAATAATTCTTCTCTAACGGTCACCGTTTGACGCATGACGTGTCCAACCTATGTAATCCTCGAAAATTTGATAAAGAGATGGTGGCTCTAATTTTTGATCGTTGATGTATCTTCCGAACTTCGAATCCCGTCTCTCACGTGCGTGTTTATCCTGCTTTAGAAGCAGACAGGTTTGTGGCGCGTGTGATGACATGGTGTATAGTGTACTGGAAAGGTGAGTACGAACAAGGTGTGTTTGTTCACTCCACTACATCCTTGCTGCACTTGAAAGCTCCTCAACACTCGCTTGCTTTATGCTGCTCAGCAAATTTAAACAACTTTCTCTCTAAGTACACAAGGCTGCTGCATGAAGGGATATCTGCTCGGTTTGGCTTGAATGATGCATCCGTACTTCTCAAACATTGATCCTATGGTGAACTATCGACGACCAATCTTTCCACAAGCCTTACTAAAGCTGGCCAGCCTTGATCACGCCAGGCTAATGCTTTGTCTTAAAAGAACGGTATAGCCAGAAAAATGAAAAGGTGTAAATGCGAAAGAACGGCTTTTAGTCCCGTACTGTCCTATCCCGTTACTCATACGACGGTCTGAAGAGTGGCAGTAAATAGTTTTGACGAGATGAGGAAGCACGTGAAGAGTCAAACCATTTGTTGTTAAAAAGTGGCAAAAGTTTCTTTGAATATTTGAGTGTTAATCCATTCGGAGCAAGTGTTTTTCGAGTTTTTCGAGTTTCGAGTGGCGAAAGGCCATGTCGGATTTTAGGAGAGCCAGTGGATCTACAGATCCACCTCTTTTGTTTCATTTGAGGTGCAGCGGTGTGGCTATTGACGAAATCCAAGTAGTGGTAGTGAATGTTTTCTCCATAGCTTTTCTAGAGGCTGCAACTGTTTTGATTAGGTATCGAGTGCAATCATCTTGGTCTTTTGATTCGCTTAGATCGGAGAGCCTTATGGATGCTCTTTCCATCCTCAGCCTCAAATGCTGCCTTTTTTCCTTTTATTGCTCTTCTACAAGGGTTTGATAGTTCAGACGTGGGTTGGTGATTGCCTCTCGTGCGATTCCATGTTGGTACCAGTTTGAAAGTTCCTGTAGGCAAATAACTCGTGGTGACTTATGGATTCTCACCTTTTATAGCGCTATACCGCTCGTATTCTTATGCTCGTATTCCATGTCGACAGAGCTGGCAATTACATAAATAAATTTCAGCTTATGCTGGCTTTGGATTGTTTCTTCCTAAACGTAGTGTCTTCCTCTCCTTTCCTCGAAAAAATGTAATGCAAAGGAGAAAATAATATATTCGAGTGAACAATTTTTGGGACAGTTTGTTGGACAAAATCTAATTCATAATGATGTGATCTATTTCGTCATGGTGCTTCCGTTAACTGACTCTCACGTACATCGTTGAGGGCTCGGTTAATGGACTTATAACTTACCGTGCACAGCCCTGATTGCCAAAGTAAGCTCGGACAGCCTCCATCTTGCTCGTCCCATGGTGCGTAGGTCCCAATATTGCTTCCTTCTGAGCGCAATCTTCCGTCCAAATCTACGACGAGCTTCAAGAATGTTTGAGTTTCTTTAAAGTGGTCCTCTTGGTCCATCTATAATGTTTCACTTCGTGTCAAGGATAACGCCAACGCCGCCGACTCCTGTACTATCTCATGTTTCAAGGAACAGTTCTTCTACAGTGTCACTGACAGCGTGAAATGGATGACTTCTGCTTACCTCAGCCCAAGCAATGATGTCGTACCCTATTTTTCTCACAGTAATCGGGTCCTCTATAGAGCTCCGTGTGCAAATGAGCGTGCTCTATAGGCTAAGGTAGATGAATAACGTAACCTCACTTTTTCAGGATTACAGCAGCCTTCCCGTGCTTATCGTAGTCAATGATGTCATGTCGAAGCTCCTTCGACGTAAGGAAACGAGGCTTATTTGTTATAATGCGCTAAATGCTCCATGCTCAGGCATATCTTTCCGAGCTTCTCGTATGACACGTTCATCGGCTTCTTACGATTACCTTTACATCTATGAGCTCTGAAGGTGGAAATTGAATATACTCATGGATACCTTACCGGTTTCTCACACAGTAGACGAGGAGCTTTCTTATTGGACGGGACTTCCATCTGCATTCCGCGTACATCGGAGTCACTCGACTGCAAACTTTTGGTGTATTGGCTCACATAATACAGTATGTGTAAAGAAAACCTTCCGAATATGAATTGTAAACCCAGGAGTCTCTCAAACTAACGCAGCAGAAGCAGGGCTACTCTGTGCGTCTAACGGAACCACGAGATCACCTATGGTCAGCATTCAATGTATTATTCGTCACGTGTTAATTGTCAAGTTGCCTCTCTAGTAACAAGCACTTGATCCTTTTTTGAGGAAGATTCCTGATTTCTCAATAGGTCATGAAAATTGTGCCAATCAATACTGTCGGAAATTGATAAAGAATGATGGTTAATTAATGAATTTCTAAGCCTTTGAGTGCTATGATACTCAATTTAGATTGTTTGGACTCACAGTGAGTGACAATGGTCGATGCCGATCGTTCATCAAACGTCTGAGAGATAACAGTATTGCTTGTGAGCTTCGTGAATTGTCATGATACTGCTGCTTAATTCACTCCGTTGAGTCTTTTGTACAATGAGGCTATGATGTTCAGTTCGTGCGCGACCAGCCCTTGCTGTAGGGCAGTTGATTGAGTGTATCGATGGAATCAATGTTACCGGTATGCGACACTACGAGGTAGTGCGAATCCTCAGAAGCATGCCGATTGGTAAAACGTGAGTAATTTAAGCAAAAAATGTTTAAATCTTGTTTACGCTCGTCAAAACGCGATGGATAAATTTTTTGTCTACCAATGTAAAATATCGTTCCATTCACATGAAAAACGGCGATTTCTCTTGAATCAAATACACCGAGCATGACATTCGATATCAGTTGTTCTAGATCACCATGAAAATTGAAACTGAAGCTTGTTGAACCCACTTACTTTTCTGAGACTCTTCTAATTTTGATTCTGATCTCCCTATGATTTAGTTTCATTCTGCGAGTGATATCACCGAAGCAATCGGGTTTCCAACAGATTGCTCCCCGTTCAATGGCTTCCTGTAATAGGAACGTCAACGACGGCATGCGAACGCTTCGATTCAAAGCTAACGGAGGAGTGGTGATTGAGGAGGTTGGCTCGGATAGAGAGTGGACGGAGAAAGCAGGACACTGATATTTGGGTGACGCTAATTCTAGCGACATCTCTCTGCTATCCCTATCCAGACTCTATATTGCTCAAATTATTGAACGAACAGAGACCCAATAACACTAATTCCTCATTTCAGCTATACATCAAGGTGCCGAAAATTTCAGGGTGCCGTTGACAAGGAGATGATTGGTCGTCTAAACGAGATTCTCGATTCCTATCTGGGTGTACAGGATGATCAGATGGCCCAAACACTCTGGGAATTGGCGCTTTCATGCGAGACTTTGCCGGATATGAACAAGGCCGTGAGAGAGGTTGGTTCAATACGAGGATAGTCCATTTTGACATTTAGCGTGCTTTGAAGGTTATATTTGCTTTGCTTCCGTTCTTTCAGTCTCAAGTAGATTGGCGCTATCATTTCTGAACAAGAGATTCTATCATGCATGACATTGACCATTGTTGGAGCACCAAACTGCGATTCAGTGATGTTGAGGTTCATAGGCCCCAGATAAACGTGGAAATTAGAGAAAAACAAAAATTTCCTTCCTTTGTCTCACATCTCAATCCATTCAATTTTCTACATCCGCTTGAAAGATTCCACTCAATCGTAGAAGCTCGCTATTAGTACCATGAGAACTATACGAAATGAAATCTAATGACACAACTTTATCGCATGGATGTGGTCTTTGTAAGCCAGAAGTATAAAAAACACCCATCCGAAGCAAAGGTGTCTTTTGTCGAATGAGTAGATTTTGAATTATTTTACAGATGAATTCTCTTCTAAGTTTATATTAGGTCGTTCCATAAGTTTCGGCACTAGAGCAACAAACACTACATCTATCAATCACAAGTATCTATAACTGCATGATTTTGGTACCACTAAATTGTGCTTTTCTTGCAAACATTTTCATAGAACTTGCTTATATTTGCTCTAAGATGGAGCTGTTTCGAAAAAAAATTCGCTTGTTACTCATGCAAGATGGCGCGTGGGAAAATGCTAGTGAAGCGGAGCGCAAGATTAAAAGAGCTTCTTGTGGACAGCCTTAGAGCGACTGATCCTCCACACAGTTCTCTCCAACTTTGAACTTCGCGAAACACTTCCTAGCCGTCCTATCTGCAACCATATCATCGCCCTAAGCTCCATCAATCTTGCACGCCGCTTCACTAGCAATTTCCCTTACACGCCATTCGTGCGGGGGTAGTAAGCGAATTTGCTCCCATCCAAGAAGATGCTCAATTGAGCAATTCTAAAATCATGTGACTTAATTACTTCTGGTCAATAAATTTGTTTGCTGCTCTAGTACCAAAACGTTTGGGATGACCTAATATATTTATGAAGCGAAAGTATACAACTTTAAACCAGCCGCGGCCTCGTTCGGAGACCACGATGAGGATCTTTCGGAATTTCCATGACAAAGCAGTAGTCAGCATACACATGGAACTTCACACAACAAAAACTTCATTGTCATTCCTGACATTACGAAGTGACGTAGTGACACTTTTTTCGAATGGTGAAGTCGATAGTCAAGCCACTCAGTAGTTAAGCTCTCATACCCTTAGTGTGCCATAACAATGATGTAGGATAGTTGATAAGCTTTATGTGTTGTATCACAAAAGCATTTCACAACAAAAGTATTTTTCAGTCACAACTCTCGGTTTTCGACTTTCCTGATGAACTGATATTCGATATGTGGGGTGTGGTTAGCGATTCGCGAAGAGTACGTGACAACCAGTCGAAAGGGAAGCCAAAGGAGAAGACGAAACTGCTTCGACGCCATGAAGAGCTACCTTTGATGCCTTTATCTTCTTGAGGCGGCCTATTGACACCTATTAATAAATCTGTGACCGATAATTTTTTTATGTTTGAGGCAGCAAGTAAAAAGATGGCGTCGAAGCACTAATGCACTTTGTATGAGAATACTTCAGTACTGCTACTGTAGATAGGCGATCGAAGACAAAGAAATGAATAAGTTAAAGTTGCTTTTAGAAACTATTGAAGGCATTGAAACATCCTGTAGGCATCATATCTGGTATAAATATGTTTCCTCGCAATTATCCCCTGGGAAAGTTTTCAAATATTTCGCATGCTGCTTCGACTACTACTTGACGATTTCTTCTCCTTAATGAGATCGTAGGAGGCTGCGTAAGAAGGTGATCGAGGAGGTTTTTGTTCAACTTCATAAAGGTAGTGCTAAAGCGATTTGTGAGGTGTTCGTTTACTGATTACAAGAAAGTGCTGAGGAAGGAGATCGAACCATCCTTGCTTTTTACTTTGCTTCTCAATACATCGCATTATTACTAAGTGCGCATGCCCGCTCGCGACTACCTTTTTAGATTACCAAGAAAATGCATAAAAAATAAATCAAATAACGAATGAGACTTTCGGTCGTTGCGATGTACAACTAAATCTTTTGAGAATCGCTCACTGTGCCCTCTTTGTAAAACTTGAGCCGTGTCGTTCACGTAGGATAATAAATTAAACTCGCCCATATCAATAAATTTGAGAAAAGAAAAGCAGATGTAGAAAGGTGAGGTATCGCCGAATCGTTAGACATCGAATATCAAAATAAGTGTTGACAAACTCGCGTCAGCCCAACAAACACAAAAAGGAGAGTTTATTGAACAACATAAGCTCGATACTACTGCAGTCACTTCTAAAGTCGGGTTTTTCCAATTCTTATTAATTCCCATGATTTTCTTCAGAATTCTTCATTCATTTTGAAGATTTTCCATACACTTTGCTAATCCTTGATTTTCTCACTCATTGCTCAGGAAACAATTAGCTGCAGAAATATCCCTACTTTGTAGCAAGCTTTTTACTTATTCTCGTGAGATAACATAAATATAGAAGCAATAACTCATGAGCGTCTTGCCAGCAAGTTCACTTGTGGAACATTCAGAACATTTTTATCTTTTTTGTTTATCTGTCGTACATAGCATTCACCCTGATTTTGCTGGAGGATAAAGAAGAGTTAGAGGAGATTTGGATGAAGTACTAGCAATGACGGATCGAGAACAGTGGTGTTCATCCAATGTTCAGATAGAGTGGTATTGCGAAGCGTTGTTGTGGGGAAACTGCTGAAATTGTCGACAACATATGAAGAAATAGAGATGCTGCCTTTGAGGAAGAGAATAGGAATTGGATACTAAAAAATAAAAACGCCTAGTTTAGGTAATTAGTCGTGCGAGGAATTTAATTTTCATACAGAGTTCGTATTTACAATGTGCTAACGATGCCTATTCCTCTACTACCACTGGTTCCTCTTTGCTACTATTTGACGGTAATTAGGGAATGGTGTACTGTCGTCTTGACCAGTTTGATGCCTATTCATCGTACTTGAATCTTAGTATATTCCATCAACTCTTTGATGAAGTAATCAAGTTGTGTTGTTTCTAAGCTTGCAAGTGTAGCATATTTTTCAAGTCTCATTCGGATAATGAAGTGTTACTGTGTTAGATTTCTGCAAATAACATGGATAGGAACTAACATCAGAAAGTAATGTTTCCATATTACGTTTTATATTGCTTTAGCAACTAATTCTCATCATTGCCCATACATATCCAAGAAATATTGAAAGATTTCAAGAATTTAGCAGTATTTCCATAATGATTCTTTTCAATAGCACGCATCGGTGACTAGAAGAGCTACCCTAGAATTCCCTGAGAACTCAATTAGGCCAGTATTCAACGACATTCTTCATGAAGGAGAAATCCCAATGTGGCACGCAGACCTGTAAACAAATCCGAAGACCTTTGAAAGAATGGTGGGTGCAAGATAATAAAACGAACTGAAGGAAGTGAACATTTTTGAAAATTTTTGTCTTTCTTTCCTCATCGGTTCAATGAAACATGGTTGTCGTATAAATTTTAAGGTGAGAAAAACATTCTTACTACTAAGATATGAAAGATTAAAGGATTGAGCTTTACGTGTTGACTGATCTTTAGTCATAGGACGTCGGTAGAAGTGAATAAATACTCATTCGATCCTATCAGTGACTCACTGTGACTCTACTGATGTATAAATCAATTTCAATTCTACAATACTAGAAAATTCTGGCACCGATTTGTTGGTCCCGAAAGGACGTAAGGCTTGATGAATTTGGGGAGTGGAGTCAAACCAAGCATCACCTGTGCATTGCAGGAAACGACCATTGTGCTATATGCACCCACCAAAATGAAATCAACTTATGTTTTGAAACTGTTTGACAAAGGCGGTAGAGTATTGTGGATATGGACATTTTTTAAATTTACTATCATAAAGTAAAACTGCTTAATTACTTAGGAATAAAAGTACATGTACGAGATGTGGAAATACATCAGAAGTACACAAAAGAGCTAGAATGCTTAGTGGAAGTGAAAATGGCAATCACTTTGACATTGCTGATGGAATGCATGAAATTTTGAACTACGGAGTGACAAGACGAAAACTGATGAGACATGTTTGCACCTGCGCTGAGCGAAGTCCTTTAGGTCCGTTTCTTAGGTAGTCGCCGAAAAACATGTAGCTCAGAAAGAAGCAAGCCTCTAAGGGGATGCTCGTCGAGCTATTATTAGCGGTTCATGCTTTTTTCTTACATCAACTTTGTTTCGAATTACGTAGACGCTTAGAATAGGGTGTCTTGATATGTCATATTGGCCAAAACACGTTTTCCATGCGATTTTGTTTGATCGCGCCAACATATGTGAAGGCAGACTACGGCGATAGATTTACGATCTATCGTTTTTGTTCCAATTAAGATACTTAGTACTAATTAAGCGAGGCTTTCTATGAAATCCCAAAGTAGTCGTGCTAAAGTGCTTTCATACCTTTCGTTTCGAGTGTTTTCCTATGTCCACGCTCAAATTTCGACATATGTCGTAATTATTATTCAAGCTAACATGTCATGTGGTCTGTTAATTGGGCTGACTTATAGAGCCTGATACACGTGTTTCGACCTTGCCGGTCTCATCAGTCGGGCGGTAATCTTCATCTTTAGTCAATCCTCTCGGGCGGCCAGTCCCCTATACAAAGAGTAGACGACTACGAGCATTTTACAGACCATATGACATGTTGGTTCAAATAATAAATACGAGATATGCTGAAATTTGAGCATGGTCTTGAGAAAACACTCAGAAAGAAACGTAAGATGTACTAATGATACCAGTCAAGAGCAATCGAGTGTAGAGCAGAGTCTGTTGGGTGATAATTTCACTTGACATACAGTGTAAAAGCTGGTTGTCACCTACTCTTATTATAGGAAACTGAGCGCCCCGAGAGGACCGGCTAAAGACAAAGGGTAGTGTCAGATTGATAACCGTCAAGGTCGAAACACGTGTATCGGGCTTTATAAGTCAGCCCATTTAACAGACCACATGACATGGCTCAAATAATAATTATTTTGTGTGTGTGCTTTCACTTTCTCGCCATAGGTAGCCGGTTATCGTCGCCTATCTGAGTGAAACTTGCTGTCTTACAATCACCGTTCATCCATAAACCTGTGATGGCTGCATGTTCATCTGTTATCGTAACTACCGAAGCAGGACAATCTAGAAAGCCCAAATCCAAACACTTCTTATTCATCCTCGGATGCAAAATGAACACTTTTTGACCAGGAAGTTAGTGGGAAGAAACATCACCTATACTAAATTTGAAATGAACTATGATGAGTCCTGAGCATGTCATTTTGATGTTGCTCGAAGTTTGCTACAAACCGATGGGGCTATAGTTAGGGCCGGTGCTTTTGTTTTGTGTTGTTGTTCACAATGATACATCAACATTTCCTTCCGAAATGTCATCCAGAAGTGATTGCACAGAAAATACTGTAATTTTATCAGCAACATAGTCACTGATAACAGATTGATCTAACCCGACTTTCAGGACACTAGAACGAGGTGTTATTTCTCAAAAAACAGTGTGGCATTCACAATACAGTTTTGTTAAAGACGACATCATCCATGAGAACAGGTCTAAGGGTTTGGATGCGAGTTTGATTTCAATCTTAGGGTTCGTTGTTCCATGATCTCACCGACGTGTTAGAGATAGTTTCACGGGTAGATCGAGATCGTCACGTGATCTCATGTGTCCACCATAGGGTGTAGTTGAAGGGAGCTTATTGCCTCATGGTAGGATTCTTCTCGAACGGAAGCGATTCTTCTAATTGAATGGCCGCACTCAAGTGATTGAACAGCGGGATTTCATCAAACCGAACACAATGTTGTTCCCAATCGAGTGTTGAAGTCTAGAGCTATCGCACATGCTTTATTTTTTGTCTCAATCTCAACTTTCAGAAAACTTAAGTTATGGAATAAATTCCAAGTCATACCAATATTCTATGGAAATCAGTTATCCCCTTTAGAGCAAGCTATTTTTTATAAGTCTATGTAATAGTAATTCCATTTCGCTTCTCCTCAACTATTCCACTGATCAAGAAAGATTCGCCAGTGGTTGAACAAGCAACATCATAGTGAGTAAGGGAAGAAAGGAAGATGGAAAGTAGTGGAAATCGATGTGACGTGAAAAAAAATAGTAGAGTTTGAAAGGTATCAAAGGTTTGATTGAACGAATGAGCCGATAATAAGTGTCATTAGGAAAGAGATGTGGTGATGAGTAGTTGATTATAGCTTTCTCCATTTCGTCTTATTAGAGAGGCGCAGGGGGATTGGTTTCACGCAGTACACTTAACGGACCATCTCAAAGGAACCTAGCTAGACGAAGCGCAATAGCTGACAAAGATTCTATTTCCTAATATTTATTACTACTATTGTGATTACATGACTCACCTTCACATCTGCTCTGAACTTCGTGTATTCGATTCGTTTCGCTTGCGTGTGACCGGTTGCTGCTTGGAAATGTTTTCGTCTTCCCCATGATTATCGTTGAAAGTTAATTCACTAGGTTTTCCTGGAACCCTGTGATAGCGGTAACAGCGTGGATAAAAGGGACTAGCTTTGTCTCATACAAGTTTGGCACCAATTTTTCCACCTCGAAGAAGTTAAAGGCTTGATAAACCAGAGGTGAGATCGGGCCAGCGCCTGGTTAGATTCCGTCATCCGTTTGATAAGCGAAACCACTTCCACTGAGCTATCTTCTCTCTTGTACACTTTGTATCAGTCATTATTAGCTATAACATGTCATTGTAATTAGTTCTTGCTTGATTTCATTCTGACCTTCTTGATCTGCTCCATGCAGCTTTAAGGCAATCTCGAAGTGTATCACCTTTCGTCACGACCAACTTCACGCAGAAGTTCAATTCTTCTACGCTTGCAAGCATGGAACTGTTGTTTAATTACATTGTTTCATCAGAAACACGACTCCTTCACTATCACCAAAACCAATATCGCATAAATCCAGTTAACTTCTGCTACTTCGGCTGTATACGAGCCGCTCGCGACTCTTTGTAATTTGTGATTGACAAGCTTCGCCCTACGACAACCACTCGAGGAGAGTGGCATAGTAATACACCACGGTGGTGATTGGACGATGACAAGATGCTCTCCGTCGGCGAATGACTGGTGATCAATCATTTACAATCATTTGCTGCTTAATCGGTTTTCTGCATCGCACACAAGACCGGAGGTTCGATCTCGCGCTCATGGTTAACCAAGCAATACTTTTCTCCGGGGTCGGTAAATTGATACGATAAGCAGCATGGACTCGATACAGCGGGGGGCACCGCGAGTCATTGTAAAGGGAAATATGCATTCAATCATCTCAAATGAAGTCAAAAATTGAAGACGAATGCATGGTGCATACCTCAGGGATTGATGGACCCCCAGAGCTCTAGCCTTAACTTTTAGAAAAATATATCAAAAATGAGCTAGAGCTTTTTTGAACGGTTTTGTTGGCAAGGTACGACGTGGAATAGAACCCCTCGAATGGCGAGATGCGAACAAAATCCAGATCCTGAATGGCTTTAAACCCACCCTTCCCGATGGCCCACGTGCTACGCACGTGCTCCGAGAGGCTAGTCGCGGGTTCGAACCTGCTTTTTGTTGCCAATTTAGCTCGAATCTCAGCGGGTGTTCTTCTCGCTGGAGATCGTTGACGACGACGACGACGACGACGACTCCCGTCCCGGACCGTCTCTTCCACGGTTGTGGCGGCAGCGGTGGCGCCCACCCGGTGAGCAGCAGGGCGGGTAGGCGCAGGTGGGTGACGGCGGCGCGCCCTTGCCTGCCTGCCCGCCCGCCCATACTCTACGTCTCTGGTCGCCGCCCACCCCCATGTTCTTTCTGAGTGCTGCCATCCTGACCTTGGCTGGCCATTTCGACCCTAATTGGGTGTTCCAGTGATATTCGTACTTAATCGCTGGTCAACTAGGGTTTTTTCCTCAGGGCGATATTTCTCTTATTTTTCATTTGTAACTATCAATCATCGTCGTCGATCGCTCTTAACTCCTATCGACGCATTCCCTAATGAAGTCGATGGTTTTGCCATTAATTGACGATAATTTCCCAAGTACTCGAGGATTTCAGGAGTTCGTGACACCATAGAATTGTAGAAGAGACTTCGATCCATCCGAAAATCTATATGTATAGGATTTTTACGCAATCGAAATCTTCTATTTTGTCAGAAATTCTAGTTTTTTATTTTGAAATTTCTTTTTTTGTTTTCAATGTTTCTTTTCGTTTTCCTCCCTTGTGATTCAAATACGCGTAGAAATTTAATTCTCAAGAATTGATGAATGGCGAAATTTCATTGAGTTTTTCAGCATTTCATTGTCGGGGCGAACTACCATTTTGTCTTGTTAAGCTGTATTTCGCTTGTTCTTTGGAATTTCCGCCAAAAATGTGAACGCATTAAAAAGCAGTGACGTGGAAAAAAACTGTCATTTTTGAAGAAAAAAAAAACATGAAAAAAACTTTTTGTTCTTCCAAGATTTCTGTTTCTACTGCTTTTCCCCAGTGTTATAATATTCCAAATGTTTCAAGGAAATTGAGCGCTAAGGAAAAATTCGACCTCAGCCCGGAGTTGAACCCGCGTTTCATCCATAGCGGGAGCGCGTGCTACTACTACACCACAGAGTCCACCGCTTATTCACCACTCATTCTTCAATAGATGTCAGCTTAATTGGCTTTATAAAGCGATATTGCTTACCCGACCAAACCTGTTAATGGTTGGTGGCTGATAGCTATGATAGAAAGATTTTGAAAAATAAGTGGGTAATAAGCGGTGCCCTTTGTGGTGTATTGGTAGCACGCGCTCCGGTATGGGTGAAACGCGGGTTCAACTCCCGCCTGAGGTAGTATTGTTTCTTGCCTCTCAATGCTCTTAGGGGAAAGTTCTTTTACAGTGGGAAAGCGATGCGATACAGAAAATCGGAATTTCATCGTGGTAAACCAAGGGATCCTATTCACTGTTTAGGCAAAGATCTAAGGACCCTAATAATTTCTGTTGATATACTGTTGGTAGGAAAACTATTAAAGTTAGTAAAATCGAGTGGATAAGTTTAGTGAAGTTCACTATGTGACATGATATGTTGATTAGAGTTGTTGGAATTGACCGCCTTTATTTTCGCACCGCATGGCTTCTATAGAGGTCACGCCGTCACGAATGCACTAAAGCGCAGTGTTTTGTTCAGTCAAGGCGGGAATTAGTAACTTTGCAAGTTCAGCGGATGGGAAATGTTTTTCATACCTGACTGACGACCAGTTGGCAGTAGTGATCGCGATCGTTCATTGTTTTGTGGAGAAGAAGATAGCGAAGAGTAGCAGCGTCCCATAAGGGCGAGGTTATGTTTACGACATAATTTGGAAGTGAACCTGACTAATCTCGTTTTAATAGATGGTAATCCAAATGCATCCAGTACAACAGACCAATATTGAAGTGATCTCACACCTCTACAGAAGAATCAGAATACCACGCTTCACAAAACCCTCGAGGGGGTGGCGCGGAGATTGATTCATTGAATCCAGGATTTTGGGTCTCTTAGCAGAACCAGGACCTCGATGTGCGGTTCTCCTGTGACTGTATTAGGGAGAGACGATGGATGCCTCCAGACGGCTCTTTCACTGATATTTACGTTCGTCGAGCAACTCGTGGAGATTCATGTCGTCGTGGATCGCATCGTTCTCGAGTTCCTCGTTTTTCAGTGTAGTTCACATTGGACATGCTATGGACACCTCCAGTGACAATCCCACCACCCTATCGGACGACTCCAAACGAGAATCACGTCATGTCGAGTCGACTAGCGGTATGCTTTATCTTCCCTTAGTCCTAATCGAATTTATATTCATCATCATATACATTATGGCACTAGTATGAATGGCGAAGGGAGCATGTTGCGCAGCGGTTAGAGGTACTATACGACGCATATGTGGTCGGTCAATGGTTCGATCTCGCGGTCAGAGCTCCAGTCCCTCCGTAGTTAGTGAAATGGTATCAGACTTGCAGGCAGTATAGCAGCAATGATTTGATACACCGGTAGGCCACCGCAAGTCATTGTAAAGATCGGATATGCATTCGATCACCTCGAAAGATTCTTGAGGAAGTCGAATATATGGCGCGTCCCCCCCATGGTTGACCAGCGCTAAGAGCTCTATCTTCGTTATGAATATGTATTGCCTATATATATATATATACATATATATGTGCATATATCACATATATATATAGATTATGTACAGACATTCTGTATGCACATATCAGCATAAACTCCATCCACTTAATAGAGCATTCGCTGTGAGCCGGTAGACTTCCGCGGACCCAAACTAGGCGTGTCTAGCTGGCAAGGGCTCCCACCCCCAGCGTGGGAATGGGTTCACCCCACCCTTCTCCCTTCTGCGGCTCTAACTGTCCCACTCCTCTCCGCCACCCGTCACCCGTCCATCGTAAAGAAGGTTACTGGATCGATCCCCTATCACGACACTTCACTGTGTTTTTTGGTGTTATGTTTTTGTTTCATTACAATATGCGCGAATCACTGACACACCAAATCGCACCTTATATAGTAGTACCGTAAAACAAACGATCAATCTACAAGATTTATTCATCACCATTTTTTTAAACTGAATAGATTGTTGTCATAAGTTGCAGATTACTGAATAAATGTTGATAAATAAATTATATACATTCATCGCTTGTGTTGCGGTGTTACTATATGAGATATAGTGTGATTGGATGTGCTATGATTCGAGCAAATTGTAATGAAAGCAAAGGAAAGTACAGTGAAATCTTGTGATAGGGGATCGAACCAGCAACCTTCATGCCTATGGGTGGGTGACGAGTGTCAAGGAGGAGTGCGACAGTTAGAGTCCCCGAAGGGGGGTGGAGCCGTTTCCATGAGAGGGTGAATGCTCTTAAGAGTCAGACAAACCCAGTTTGGGTCCATGGAAGTCAACCGATCGATAAATAGTTCGCGGTATGAAGCGTTTTGCTTGCATTCGACCCCAGCAAGCATCTTAGAGTTGACTGAATGCATATCCAACTTAAACAACTACTTGCGGGAATTAACGAGTCTATCAAGTCAGCTGTACTTTTTTTTCTGGAATAAGTTTATTACCAAGTTGTCGACTCCGGAGGGATGGGAGATTACTTAACTTTAGGCGTAGTAGCGTACCAAGGACCATATATGTATTACAGGCCACTACTTTTAACCACCCTGCCACACTCTTCTGTATAAACACATACCTATTGATTGTTTTCTCGACTTATTTCATTAATATCGAAAATTTTTCAGAGGTAGAACTGAATGAGAACACATCCTTATCGTCCGCAGCCAACGACGATGTTGTGGAAGATTTGCAGGACATACCGTTAAACGATACTCGGTGTGCTTTTTTAGAATTTCCTTCTATGTCATTTTCTTTTCCTATGAAAATTTGCCCTTTGTCTATACTCTGTTTGAGTCACTCTTTTTGCTTAGGAGTTACTTTTCTCTTATATATGCGGAATGTAAGAACTGAGTCACAGAGGGATGGACTTTCTGGTAACTTCGGCATCGATCAAAAAATTCATTAATTTCGTGATGAGCGCCGCTCACAAGATCGCTATTACAATATTGAGTCACAATATCCGACGTTTCAGAAGTCTCACGTACCTCTGATTTGACTCATGCAGGCTCTGAAGAAGGCGAAACTGTCGAAACGATAGGTATCGTAGATGGCGCTCGCCTTAATAACATCTCGTGCTTGCTCATCAAAAAATTGGTGAGCATGGCAAATTTTCCTAGCGCTTTGGGAATTGCAATCGACAAGCGATTGTCAAGCGTCGCGCGACTTCCGTTATTTGAATAGATATTTTTTCTCTGTTTTGAAATAAGTCGTGGGGTTTTTGTGTTATTTTGATCTCCAATGGTTTCTATACAATATCCCATTTTCTTCCCAATAATATGAAACTTGAATGTGAAATTTCGTCTTCCTTAAACTTTTACAGCGCTTTATGAGGATCTTCTCAAAGATCACACTCAGTTTCAATATTAACGATATCTAAGCTATCGACTGAGTGAGTATTAGGAGTCCAATAGAAGACCATGCACAGTCGAGAGCCGAGCATATAAAGCAAGGCAACGGTGAGAAATAATCGCCTTTTAGATTCACTAGCGAGCTAAGCAGGCTTATCCAAAAACTAACCACAGTATTGAAATCGCCGTTGTTCATGTTATCGAATGGCTACTGAATGCCTAACGAAAAAACTATGTTCGGCGAAAAAGCCCTTCAAATACGCATGCACAGTATCTATACTCGCCGTCTTCGAAAGATTGATAAAACTATATCTTATTGGTACTTTTCCGTTATGTGCACTCTGTTCCGACCTCTTGAATAAAACAAATTTTTTCCAATATTTTCAAAGTTTGAGCAGCATTCGATGGCTCCAATCAAAAGAGTTTCATTGGTCTATTTCATTGTCAGAATGACTTTATCACTGCGCTGTAACAGCAGAAGTAAAATAAGTTTCTCTTTCTAGCAATTCTTGCTGGACAGAGCTTCTTTAAACTTATAGTAATCATTCTATAGCTTAAATCTCGACCATTACAGTGATGTATTTGGTTTTTGAAAAAGATCTCTTAGTGCGCTGTAACAATCAAACGAAAATTCGGTTTTTCAGGTTTGGTGCCGGAAAAGCTCAGTAGCTTAGTGGCAATGTTGCGAGGTCCTATCCACATACCGGCAAAGCGCGGTGATTTGCTACCTGTATCGCGCTGTGCAAAACTTAAGCTTATTTCGGCTACTACCGCGCACTGGAAAGTTCTTTTCCAAAAACAATAGCTTAACTGGAATTGCCGAGATCAAAGTTATCGAATGGTTACTAAAAGTCCAAAGGAAAAGCTTTGTCTAACGAGAAATGTTCGAATGCGAAACATAATCTTGTTCTTGGTGTTACAGCGCAGTAATAAAGCTATTGTAAAAATAAAATACGTCATTCAAATTTCGTTGATTTGAACTATCAAATGACTAGTAACAGTTAAAAAAAACAAAAAATGCCTCTTTCTCGAAGGGTCGAAACAGGTTGCTGATAGCGGATATGGTCCTCGTATTCAGTGAAAGAATGGGCGAAATTTCTTGGCTGTTCAAGTATGCATTGAAGTGATTTTTCACTTTCTCATATTCCAAATCAATTATTGAGTTCATGTTTTTTTTTAGATGAAACTTCAATTCAAAACAATGCAAAGCGTCGGTTGATCGCTTTATCTGCTGGGTTTTATTATCTAGCTTTAAACATCTGGTGGTTACTGACAGACGAAGTTTATGAGATTCGACATTTGTAAAGTAGAAGCGGTAGCGAGGTTATTAACAATCAAAGCGATTCTTATTTACTTGATACATGGATACTTGAGCAGCTCGTCTTCACTGATAGTACGGGCCTTAGAACGGGGAAACTGTGCTGGTTTAGCTGCATTGTCCTCTGGAATCCCGAGGTAAGCCTGGCCAGAGTTTCCTCAGGTCGTCACCACATTAGAGCAGTCGCTGGCTTTTGTGGATCAGAGGGAGATTCTCACCTTACGACTAGCACTTGCCAAGACGGTGATCATTACTGGTATGGTTTGTTTTTAGCTGGACTTCCCAGACGGAAAAGTAAGACTCCTTCTCAGCTTGGGTGGGTCTGTCGGGGGGTTGAACTTCACGCTGCCCTCTGCAGTCCGACACCCAAGAACACCAAGCCACGATGAGGCAGTAAATCATCTGAAAGGAATACGATCTATGCAATTCGATATTAGTGGCTGACGTTTCGACTGTTTCGCCTTCTTCAGGGCCTGGAAAGATCAGGTTTTCTACAACCCTTCTAGCTAAACACCTCTATAAATGCAGCAGAAAAGAATCGTCAAAATTAGATTCAAGCACATCATGAACAGAAAGAAGAAAGAAATCGTTTAAGTTGAAATAAGGAACTATTCGTTCAATGCCGAAGTTAATCGTTAGTCGATCCTAGAAGTTAATTAACAAAGCTAACACACGTCCGTGCAATTATATCTTCCTTTTAAAATCACTTTTTACTTTTATGCGGCATAATTTTGAAATATGAATTCTCGCTTGATATGAACTTAGTTCGTAGTATAGTATAAATTAGCGAAGTTATGTTTTTTCATTGGGGTTAGTAAGCCCCTTTATCGAAAAAGCTTCAGATCCGTTACTATTCCTGACCACATGTTGAAGTCAAGCACTGACAAATCAGAAGACTCTCATGGTTTCAGAGGTATATTCTCCCTTCTTTTTCTTCTATATCTCATTTTTTGTACCAATTTCTTGTTCTTTTATGATGAAAAGTTGTTACGATGCGTACACAATTCACTATCATCTTCTCGCAACTCTGATCCGATGTTCATTCCAGAATCTATCGACTCCTCCTTGTCAGTTCCATCAGCTACTAACCCATCACTAGGCTCATCATCGTCTAACGCTTTGGAGAACAACATTTTCGCTGCTACAGATGATTCCTCGAAGCCTGAATCAATCCCTCTTGAGCCTCTACCCGAAGAGGAAGTCTTGCAGGTCAGCGATTCAGCTTTTCCTTCTTGTGTTCATGCTCTGCTTCTCGGTGACAATACCGCTTGCCTCTGTTTTCCGGCATGCTATGGATCGAGTTTTGCATGATCCAGGTGGATATCACCACCACTTGTTGCTTTCCCTCTATTGCTCGCTTCACCTATGTCTTAGGTTACCCTTCCATATCGACTAATGGATGTTCTCGGCGATACGAGTGGTGCTCTTGGAGATGAAATCGAGCTGGATCTCACGCAATCGCCACCGTCGCCATCGATGCCTCCGAGTCGCCGTGGAAGTATGGCCACATTTCAGAGGCGTGATTCGCGAGCCGCGACTCCTGTCAGCGTGTGTCTTTAGCTTTATCTCTTTTTCTTGCTTACTTTTTTCAGTACAATTTGGTTTCTGTGTAAAACTATGGCATGCCATTCACTGTAGCTTCTTATCTTCGGTAAAGTAGTGGTGTTTTGACTTGAGAATTAGTTTTGTAAGCTTAATTTTGATCCATAATGAGCTCGCTTAGAAACCTATTGATCCAGGCTACTTGACGCTGAATTTCAGGCAGAAGCAGTTGCATCATTACCTCGGATCAGTTCTAAAACAACGGTTATCCATAGCAGCGATGAGTCGCCCCAGGAAGCATTCGAGCGGATGATTCGTGGTATCAAAGACGGTTCAATGGAGAAGAGTGAAATAGTGGATCAATTGTTCAACACCGTTGGTATTATCTCCTTTTTCTCTAAATGTTGGCTATATTTCGTCTCTACGTTTTTACAAGGAAATCATTTTCTTGTTTTATTATTTCAAAAGTCAAGTTGATTTCGAAGAAGTGGAGTAATACAGTACCCAAACCTATCCTTTCGACCGCTCTTCTATAGACCCCCTCAAAATGATGTAATCTGAGAAGGATAAAACATGTTATGGCTCTTAGGTCTAGTGCTACGCAGGCGCCTGGTTCGTCCTATTGGGACTCATCAATAGCACCCTCCCTCGGTCCAGCCGATCCCCTGAGGCTAACCAATCCTGTATAAAGGAATCGACGCCGAGTAAAAGGAAGCTATTTCAAATGAGTTCAATTACCCAATTTTTTAACCACACCAGTTTTATCGTGGGTTTCGTTGATTTTCTTTCATTGGAATCTCAAACGCACTGCAGTTGCGTAGCGTAATCTGTAAGAGTTTCCATTGGATTTAATTGCTCTTTCAGCAGTTCTATAATGTTATGATAATGTTTCTAAAGCTCTTAAGTGTATGCAAACGTTCGATCTCGGGCGGGAGTTAACCTGCGCCCTTCGGTTACGTAAAAATGCGGTTTCAACTTTCGCCTGGCGTTGAACGTTTCATCACTCAACATCCTTTCAAATGGAATCGTGAGCTCTTTTATTAAGTTGATTATTATGCGGACATCTTTCCTATTCAGCTTGTTGGCGGACAGTTCGACTTGGAGACCAGATATATTATTGAAGATAGTAGCAATATCGAAAGAATGATCACACTCTTGACTCATTCGGACGATACGCTACAGGTCTGGTGATTATTTGTCTCCAATAGTTTTTAAATTTTTCAAAAGTATTTTTGGTATGAGCACTTGTTTTAGGCCGAAATATGGAGTATATTTCTGGCTGTCGTCCGCAAAAGTCGACGAAATTTGGAGGCTTGTTCCAGGGTTTCTATGATATCGAAGTAAGATAACTGCATAACCCACAGAATTTCCATTTATAGTGCTTTTTAGCTTTGATGTGATGTTACAAATTCACATCTAGGAATGTTGAATGCTGAACAAGACATCCGAGATCAGGCGGGACTTAAACCCCTCTTTGAACCGAACTCCAGCGGTGCTGTGGTAGTAAGCGCCCCCCGATATGGGTAAAAACTCTCGTTCAAGTCCCACCTGATGTCGAACATTTGCATCCTACTTAGTATTTTGGATCTAAGCCAACTGTTTTCCTAGATCTTTTGGCTTTAAGTGGTCTAGTTCAGGATTCTTGAAATGCTTCCCGAAACTGACGACATGATGTCAGACCTTCTAGTCCAACTTCTTGGTGTTCTTATGAATTATTCCATTACTGTAAAAGAAACTAAGCAATTTTTACGTTCCCTACAGGCCGTGAATGATGCTTGGGTAAGTATTTCCACTACGCTTTTTTGTCGTACATGTCAGCCTTTACGAAATTCTAGTTTTTTAGCCTCGTAGTTCCCTCAAACTTCTCCAAGTGATGAAGCAAATTCCAATGAGAGACGATGCAAACGTGATTTTCTCTTTTCCTGGAAAGTCTCAAGCGGTAAAGATCTCTTCATTATATAGATATCTTCAAGAATTTTTCATTTTACCGCTTCATTAGTAATGTTGCTATGTTACAACCATGTATCCAATGATGTTGAGTCATACGCGGAGCTTTGAACTTAGGGGGACTTGAACTCACGTCTCACCCTTTCTGGGGAAGCATGAACCAGTGCATACCGAGGCTGCTTACTGACATGACTGTTTGTGTGATGCGCCTTTCTAGAGGGAGACGCGGGTTCAAGTCTTCCCGATGTTCTAAGTTTTTCATATTACTCAGTATTTTTGAATATGTGATTACTATATGTTATTGCACTTTATTTTTTGGGTGTTGTTCTAGATATTATTTGTCTTTATAATAACCCGTGGGATTCAGGTATGTCACTCGGTAGCAAATGATGTAACAACCTCTTCCGTTGAACAATAAGTTTTCATAGAACATCAGTAATCATTCAAAAGCGTAATTCTCTAGCTACTACGCTCTGGCCTTTTTTCCAAAAGATTCCTTATAATACTGCAGCATTCAAAATGGAATTATGTTTTACGCCCGCTGCACGCTTTCGCTGGAAGCACAAAAAGCATATGAACTTGTAGAGGAAATCTTTTAGTATCAAATTCATGCGTTTTATCTGGAGTTTCTTTTAAAGCGGAGAAAAAATCTCAAATGAATAATACAAATTACACCCCAAATGTTGAGCCGTGCCCGCGCGATCTATCAATCGCCAGTCCTCCCTTTTCCTCCCTCCCCAACACACACCAGTCAACAAATAAATGCTCTGCATATGTGGAAGTCATTATAATTTTGCCTGCTACACTGCAATGAAACGGTCTTTCCAGAAAATGAGCATACCGTTGAAATCGTCGAAACTTATGCTATCGAATGGTTACTTGTATTTTGAGGAAAAATTCTGTGCTGCGAGGAATATGCGCTTATGAAACACAAATTTTTTTTCTGCTATAGCGTCATAATAGGGTCTTCAAGAAAGATAGCTGCGTAGTGCAGTAGCCAGAGATCTAAGCTTTCGAATGATCGCTGACACTCCTATGAAAAATTCTTGTTCAGCGAAAATGGTCATTTCTTCATTCGTATTCGGATAATATACTTGTACCACTTATCGTGCTAATATCAGTAGGTTTATCTTGTTCTTAAGGGTATCATCGTCCCTCCGTTTGCCAGATTTCCTTGCCAATCAGGATGGACATTTACTACGTGGTTAAGAATGGATCCGATAAGTAGTATCTTATTCGAAAAGGAGAAACCATACCTTTACTGGTAGGGAAAATTCTCCATTGTTTTTACCTACTCAAACCTGATTTTTTTTAGTTTTCGAAGCAGCAAGTCAGTAGGATATTCTTGTCATTTTATGGGCAATGCACTAGTTTTGACCATGGAAAAGTCGAAGTCAAAGATAGTGACCATATGCACAAAGGTTCAATAATCCTTTTTCTGGTTTTCGTGAAGATAAACAAGATTGTGTTTTTTCAGAAAGAACTAACTCCTCGAAAATGGCATCACATCGCAATCGCTCACTCCTACTCGAGATGGGGTCGCAGTGAAGTAAAGTTCTATTTCGATGGAGAGTTATCTGAAACCACGGATACTAACTGGTAAGAAGCGGATTGTTAATTGTTATCTTCTCATGAACTCTCCAATCATATTGTTTTGCAAGAAGATGTACCATCAAGGACTTACCAAGTAGGCTCATGAGTGAATCACTTTTATGGTTATAAATTTTGCCTTTCCCTTTCTTTGTCCCTTTCTTTCTCAAGTCTTTTTTAGGGTTCTACAAATAGTTTTGTCAATTCCATAAGTCCATAATCTAGTACCTGTGAAATGTTATTCAATCCTTTCTCGGCTTTTTTTCAGCGCATTACTTATCAAGCTCATCCTGTTATTAACACTATAGTGCCACACTCGACTTAAAATACCCTCGAGTTTAGCCCTAATTCCTTTTTTTTTCTTCCTTTTGTTTTTAGTAATTGAATAGTAGAATGACTGACTATCTTTTGGAAAAAAATCGGTGAAGCTCACTGCCTCACGGGGAATACGGGCTGATTTTAGCGCACATAAATATCGCCTTCCTGACGCACAATCTCTCTAGGCCGGGTGGAATATGTTGACTGGATGTTGCGCTGTCAATGAACGACCCTGAGTGTGAGATTTGCTGGGAAGAAAATGTGAACAGCGCGTTTCCTGCGAATGACATAGTCAGAATCATTTCAAAATGCTTCTAAAGTCAATCCGTCAAACCTTACCTGATAATTTTCTGATCTTGGAATTCTTCCCATGCCCGAAGATTTCTGCGTTACTTTTTGTGGTTATGTTTTCCATTCACCAGCGAGAATCCTTCGCTACAATCCTATGATGCCTGAGCATAATTTTGAGTGTGCAGTCTGCGCAACTTTTGAACAGGCGAGTGGGCAGGGCGAGGGACGAACTTTATCAGTGGGTTGGCATGAAATTTACCGGACTTTTTTGTTTTTGTTAACTATTTTTCATGCATTCAACTTCTTATCTTCGTTATCGTTCAGAGTAGCTTCTTGGGGTATATTTTGACTTATAACATTCATACACTTTCCCAAAGATAGAGCTGTTTAGAGAGCAAAAATGATTGTGGGTGCTAGACGAGTATCGCTCGGGTTCAAATGCTGCTGAGACTTTGCGCCGGATTAACGAGCCCTGGGGCCATGGAACAGCTGAGAGGACTGCAGTTTTCGAACGCTGCTATGAATTCGAGGCTAGAAAAGACTTAGCGCATAAGCAAGGAGCCGGCCGCTCACAAGAAATTGACGAGCAAGCTGTTTTGAATACAGCTGAGACGTCTCCGTCTCTCGGAAGACAAACGGAATGAACTTGCATAATGACGACAGAGTCCGCAAAACTTCTTGCCAACCCAATAGCAGGCGATATCTTGGGTCGACCCCTTCTCCCATCGCTGTCAAGCAATCATCTGGGGCACTCTAGCCTCCTGGCCATCCTTAAGATTGCAAGAATATGTGCACGAACCAAGTTCGAAGACCTCTGTGGAAAATGAATGCAAGGAAGTAAATCGAATCGCAGAAGTACTGGGATCGCCATTATATAAGATACTTATTGACTTTTCTTGAAAAAGCACGTTCCAAACAATAGTGACCGTATGATGGGTGAAATTTTCTCATGTATTTCACCAACTATTTGCTACAATCTTCGCGAAATGATTTCCTGCCTGTTACCGTAACGTTTGGACAACTTTCGACATCTAATTTGAAGTGGTAAATTTCAGTAATAGAGAAATTTCAGGCCTGTGTCGACCACTGAACAATTCGATCGGTGCTCTATTGGGGTCTCACCCGAGGGCGATCCGGATACCGCTTTTGCTGGACAAATGGGAGCAATTTACTTGTTTGCCGACTGCTTGTCTCTTGAACAAGCAAATTCGTTGTATTGTCTCGGACCTGGCTATCAATCGTACTTTGTACATGATTCTGGATGTAATCTACCTGAAGGCTATCGAAAAGTACGTTCGTTTAGTTACTGTGATTAAAAATTACGTAGCAGTCAATAACCCTTGTTTGGCTTTCTTTTAATCCTTTGGGGACCGCCGTTGAAGGCAGGCGGCATCGTGCTGATCGCTTGTATGGCAGTCATAGGTAGGCATCATCTGCAAGTCGATCTCACCTGCAGATGTTGCCTGCCTTGCCCCGAGACGCGACGTCGCCATCACAGTAACTGAGTGAGATACGACCGCACGGCGTGCTTCGTTTCACAACACGTGATCTCCAAATGGTTAACCACGCTAAGATATCATTGCTACATATTTAAAATTAAAAATCTAAAATCTATCTAAAAGGAGCGCAAGTGGCGCACTGGTTAGAGGTGCCCTGCGTCGTACACGAGGTCAATGGTTTCGATCTCGGCTCATGGCTCACCAAGCCATCCATCCCTCCGGGGTCGGTAAATTGGTACCAGACAGGCCTCAGACTTGTCTGGGAGGATAAGCAGCAGTGACTCGGTTCAGCGGGAGGCCACCGCGAGTCATCGTAAAGGCCAGATATGCATTCAATCACCTCAAACGAAATTATAAATTGAAGTCGAATGCATGGCGCATCCCTCAGGGTTTGATCAACGGCGAGAGCTTTATCCTTTATCCTTTATCTAAAATGTTGAGTGGATTGCAAAACCTTGAACCTAGACGGAAGTTGAACCCGCATTTCACTGTGCTAACTACTACGCTACTGGGACTGCTGTTGTGCTATCACTTTTCTTCGATACGCACATGGAAGGACTGAAAGGCGGGTTCGACTCCAGCCCAAGCTTCAAAGTTTAGCGTATCAATTAGAATTATCCGCTGTGTAGCTGTAAGATTTGTTTGATGAAATATATGTGTATTTTCTTGGTAACTGTCTTTTGGTCTTATTTCTACAGATTTTTAAGTTATCACTTATAGCACCTGTTCGATGGTCGCTTGAGCAGCGTTCTTGTCATGGCCTATTGCCCTAAGAATTGCCATGGACAATTGTGCTTAAATTCTCCACTAAAGGTTCCTTCGGCCTACTTCGTGCAAGTGCCACATGCAGTCATGAAAGAGGTTATATCTTACAAGTACAGTTTTTTTTAATGTGAAACCTATGGTTGTAAGAATGCGCAATCTCTATCAATCGGCTTGGAGGGAGGAAGATTGGTTAGTGATGCCCGGCGCGGGATTGATGCAGTCTATCTGTTTTAGAGATCTTCCTTGAAAAATTCAATATAATCTGATAGAATGTTAGAAGCCTTTCGAGAGCTCTGATATGGCATATTGAGTGGTAGACGTTCGTTTCGGCGTTTTCGCATTATTGAAATTTTTAAGCGAAATCTCAAAATAGTCAATTGGAAGATACCGCTACATGACGTATTATCAGCCGTAAGCCATCGACTGAAAAATCAATCCAGACCGCAACATTAAGTGATATGTTCGCTTGACCTGGAGTAATACATCTTCGGCGCCGTAACCATTAGTTCTAGGGTGGGGAAACGATGAGCTGAAAGGCGTGTAGAGCTGATGAGTCGTGCGAGTTTCCGAACGTACGTCTACAACTCGACATGCCCTACCAGAACTCTTTAAATGCTTGGAATATTCCAACAAGCTATATGTGGAACTGTTTCAGGGTGTCGAAGTAATCACTACGCATTCCATTCACAGTTCTTTGCAATCAGTAGGTGGCATACAGATTCTCCTGCCGCTTTTCTCCCAACTTGACCTCCCTTGCGAAGACGGAAGTGCCATGGATGGTGACGTCTGGTGAGTTTCTTGCTTCCTGATGTTTCTATCTCATCTTCTACCAATGCTTTCAGTTCTACACTTTTGTCTGTGATCGCACTGTTGTTGGCTAGTTCACAGACCATTCAACAACAACTCTATCAGAGCAAAGGCTTCTTGATCATCGGTCACACTCTGCAGAAGGTTAGTTTCTCACTGTCGTAATCTTCGATGACACTTTGCAAAGAGATCTTGTCAATAACCGGTTAAATTTCCTGTTTCAATCTATTTTCGTCTATGAAAATAGCTTTTTAATCTATTTAGGCGTCCAGTAGGCACATCACCATGAAGGTGGCTGAGCAGCTGATAGATATGGCCAAATTTTTGCTCAAATGTCCCTCTGGAGGACCTCTATTAAAACAGCTTTTTGAGCACATACTGTTTAATCCAAAGCTGTGGATCACAAGCGATCCTACGGTACAGGTAAGGGACTTTTAAGTTGCTACTCAAAACAAGTGATTTTTTTTTTTGTTACGTCAATCTAAAGAGTTCGATTAATTAGTAATCGAGGTGGTCATAAAGAACATTTTTCTCATGAATCAAGTTAGGAGATCAAGTGTCGTGAAGATTTTAACGCCTTTGTTCACTTATTTTCGACGACATGACCTCATGTGGAGTCATACGATGAGAAATGATAATTACTTCGATCTCTAAAGAGCGTAGATAAATTCGTAGTGAGCTTTATTAGTGGAAATAAAAGCCATTAGATCATGCACATCTCCGGATACAAGATAGAATGATTTTTTTGAGTTCATGAAACACTATATTAACTTTTTTGATGCCCTGAAGCTTAAATTTTGAGCTTTGCTGATCAAAGAAGGGACATTTCTGTGTTCAAAGTTTTCGGTAATATGGTTCTATAAGGATCTAGTACTGGAAACACATTTAGCGACAGCTATATATCTCCAAAAGGGTATGGTGTGAAGTCTTCTGTCTTCTGTCGGTCTGTAAAGCCAGCTCTTTCACTGCTTTATTAATGTAGAAATGGGGGCGCCGTCCCGAGTAGTTGTGATGCTTGTCGCGGCGCGCGTGAAGCCGATCTTCATCCCCAACATTCTCCGGCAGTCAGCGCGTTCACTTTATGGAACTCCACAGTCATGTTACTTTCGAGATTGTAGGCACACTTGTTCAAACAGTATTCATTCAAAAAGAAGACGAAAAAACGAATTGAATGCCGGAAGCGCTGGGATCTGCACGATAAAAATTGTGATGACGGATCGTGCAAAAAATATTATCTACAAGGGAGATATTGTTCCGTTCTGAGGAAAGAATAGATCAGTAGCATAATAGCTAAGTTGGGATAAAAGAAAAGCTTATCAACAATAATTGGGAACATCACTATTAGTTTACTTTGATAATTAATTTGATTAGTAATCTAATTTGAATTTGATTCTAATTCAATTTTAATTTGAAAATAATAATACAATTACTAATAAGTCACTAAAGTAAAATCTTACTCACTAATAACTAATAATAATAAATATATAAACAATGTGGAAATTACCTCTTCTATGAAAGTGACGATTTTGTTCTAAAAGTTTAAGAGGCGATACAGCTCTCCATGGCTTATATATGAGTTTGAGAATAGTCCTTCCTGAAATATGCAGTTGACACCTCATATAATGCATGAAACTAGACTTTCGAAGAGAGATCTTATTTTTTCAGGTTCACTTATATAATTATCTGGCGACTGACTTCCTTAGTAACACGAATTTTCATCATTTTATTCGCCAAGTGGCTATATTTGGTGAAATGTGTCATGCATTGAAATGTTACTATTGGGTTACGATGCCCAAACCTCCATCGACTTATCAGGTTTGTTCCAATTAATTCGTTTATATTTTGAGATTTTTTTAGATATACAGTTTGAATAATTATTGAGAGTCTATCACTCCTTTGTCTACAATGAATTAGTTGGATTTTAGGTTGAGGAAAGGCCAGAAACGTTCCCCACTGAGGATATCATTGCAATCAGGTAATAACTGAAGCTTGCAAACGAATGAGTTTTCTCAAACTTGGCTTTATCAGTTGTTTTTTACTCTCTTTTCTTGGAGTAATCGTCTTTATAAGGGCATTGAATCAATATCGCTTTATAGAAGTTCCATTATCGTCTTTCTCAATCGATTGATTCTACTTAATTCAACAGTGAACTCAAGCCAAGACGTCATACGTGAGCAAGAGATTCATCAACTCATGAATCTTGTTGCTACCATTCATGAGGTGCCGCTGAGAGATCCTTGAAAATCTACCTTGTTTTTAGAATTACTTCAGAATAATGTGTTTTTATTTGTGTTGAAAAGTCTTCAATAGTTTCAGGATGACAATCTTTATGATATCCTCTCGTTGCTGAATCGTTTGCTGGGGTTCTATCCACATATAATGGTCCCTATTTTCGACAAGGACAAGGTATTAAGTCCTACTTCCAGTGTTATTGTAGCGATTTAGTGCAATTTTGTCACTTTACCAAATAGTCTTATATATAAATTATCTATTCAAATTAAGGATGTTGGTTTGGTGTTCAAGCTTCTTTCGTCTCCTAATCAACTTATTCGTATTCCAGCACTTAAAATGTTCGGTTTTTATCTGCAGCGATCAACACTAAAGTATGTTTTTGGTCTTTTCATTTTATCGGGATCTACAACTTGTGCTTTATTTTGAGCAAAAATTACTATTATTTTTGATAAGTGACCAAATGTCCCTTATTAGTCAATGTTACAAAGTGCGCGCTTGCGATGCAGTGGTTAAAGGTGCCCTTCGACACACTTGTGACCTAAGTTTTGATGCCGCGCCCAGGACTTTTCAGGCTTTCGATCCATCCGGGTTCGGTAGACTGATTCTAGACTCATTTGAGAGACAATAGTACTGACTTGATATACTGGTAGGCCACGGTGAGTCGTTGTAAAGGCGAGATATGCATCCAGTCAGCTCAGACAAATCTAGATAGTGAAGACGAATACATGGCGCATTCTTCACGAATTAATAAACGTTGAGAACCTCATACTTTATCCTATATCCTTCATTCTCCAATTACCGACAGATCCGCACTGTTTAACAGTATATGTTTGTTCTTATGCACGAAGAGCAACGGTACACTCTTCTATAAAGGCTCTTTATTGTTAGTTTATGGACCGAGTGTAATACGAGTGGCTCACCACAATCTGTCGTGAGGTCTTGCTAAACTCATTCGTATTTCTTCGTGCTTTGTAATTGTAGACACGAGCCCCGGAAGCGCCTCCTACATACCTTTCAGTTACTCCACGACAGGCCTTCGATACAATTTACGTTCAAGATACAGTGCACGTACACATAAACATTCACCCATGACCGGATATGTGAACTACTACAGCGTAATGGAGAGAAAGCTCATACCAGTTATCGCTGAGAGTTGAATAAGCGATAATAAGCAATGAAGATTCCATTGATGGCTGCTCTTTCCATCAGAATGCTGCGCTTGATACCTTTTCATACAATTGTTTTTATAGACGTTGCTCAAAAAGCAATAATAATCTGATAATTAAATAACATATTTTGAGTCATTTGTGAGATCTGCTAGGGTACTTATTCACTATTAGACGAATAGGCGAAACGGACAAGAGATCGGCTGCACCGAAAGGCACTGTATTACTAATGAGCCTTCAAAAGCGAAAGGGGCTTGTCTAGTGGTGTATGGATGCCCTAACAGATCTCACAAAAGGCTCTAGAGATGTTATGGGTTTATCAGATTATTACTTCACCTAATGTCATGGTTATTCTAATCGAGTGCATGTTGAGTGTAAATCCTTGTATTCGTCCTCCTCATAGTTCTTCGAATGTTTGACTTGTTGCTTCGGTTGCTGCGAAGATTTGGTCTTCTTTGTGAATGTCATAAAATGCTAATCGAGACAGTTCTCCTTAAAGTCATGGAGGTAGCCGAACCAAGACGCTTCTTTAGTTGACTGATCGCGAGAAAGTGCTAGGGAGGGAATTGAATCACCGTATCACTTATCACATAGCTTTTCATACATCGCGTCACTAACCACACTGCCACCCCGCTTTCTATGTAGTATAGATGTTTATACTGATGAATTCTCTTTTTCAGTCTTCAGTACTTTCAAATACTTTTTTGAGCACTAAATTGATTCATCGGATTTTGTGCAGGCGAAAAACGGAATCGGTAGCAGCACGTCACCTCTATACGCTGATCACTGAGCGACTACTTCTCCATACGGAGTATCTGACTCTTCCAACGTATATTGTGCTGTTTGAAATCCTTACAGAGCAGATGACTCCAGAATTTGTTTACACAAAAAAAGAAGCGGCAAGTTCGGAGTGGAGGTTTGAGATCCTTCCTGTTCTTTATTAATCGAAAAGACCAGAATTATACAATTTCAGAGAGACTCACTTCAGCTATGAGATTATTTGAGCTAAAACTGCGTTTTGAGCCAACAGCCGACAGAGGTTTCATAACTTTTAGATTCGAAAATCCGATGATGCTGAAGGTTATTGCCAATCTGATTACACAGTCTGTGGAGTCGAATGAATTGACGCGAGTGAAGAAATCGTTTCTACTCGATATTATCAATATGTGTCGTGATGGCAACGAGAACAGAAGGTGCATTTTGAATGTTATTATGAAATTCGACTGTTTTACGAGAACTTCACTCATTTCACTGTTTTTTTAGCGGTGGTATGATGTTATAAATATAAATATACCCAATAATGTTGAATGATTTACAAAACTTTGACGTTAGATAAGAGCCGAACCCGCATTTCACCCTCTGCGGAATCGCATGTTAACCAAGGCCAGTTTAGGCTTGCCCAGGCCAGACCGTTGGCAGTTGACAGCTTACATACTGATGCGCTATAGCGCAGAAAGCGTGGTGGCAGAACAGGCCTCGGTAGTGCGACTGGTTAGCACATGCCCTGGAAAAGGTGAAATACGGGTTCGATTCCCGTCTGACGTCAAAGTTTTGTACGTCACTTTATATCATCGGGTGTATTTGTTTCACGAGAGTCATAGCTTTTAGAACCATTCTACAGATGTCAGTTTGGCAGGAATGGTTGATTTCTATTTCCTACGTATTTCCCAAGTCTGAAGCTGAAGTATGTATTTTGTACACCCAAAAATATTATTGTTTTTCTTGTATTTTCAAGTGTAATTTTCCAGGCTGAAATCACCGAACTGGTTTACGAGATGTTCTCCATTCTTCTGCAGCACGCTATACGTTACGAATATGGAGGATGGCGTGTCTGGGTTGATACCCTGGCTATAGCTCATTCTAAAGTTGGCTCTATCATTTGATTTTGAAGGTTTCAGATTGAAAAGCACGATTCATGTGTAGACATTTATCAGTCACTTTGTAGGTTAGCTTCGAGCGTTTTCGTGCACAACAAAAGAAAGACGTTGTCGCCCCCTCTACTAACGCAACTATCACTAAGGAGAATATAGAAAATGATGATAACGGTGCCGAAGTCACTCAGTAAGCTATTTGCTCGAATTTCTCTTATGACTTCTTGAGATATCTGCTATTATATCTGCTCTCGAATTTCCTTTAATGGCGGAATATCTTAGATCACAGTCGACGCCGGACGAAATGCCCACCCCAATCTATCGAACGCCAGAGTTTTGCTGGTCTACTATGCATCTAAGATTCCTTGGCGATCTCTTGAGTGGGATTGAATCTGTTGTGGACGAGTGGAATACGTATGTTTTTGTTTGTTTTCTTCCGTGATTTCTTCCAAAGCGGTCTTTGAATTTTGTGTAATTTGAATAAAATTTTATTCAGAATTCAGCGCCATACTTTTTTTTTGACATTTTCCTGATCAACTTGATAATCTGTCCTCTTGTAGATGCTCAAGTGTAGTCTTGAAGTGTAATCTGTACTTTTTAAAAGTATTCTTGTGTCTTTGTCAAGTAGTGGGCTGCTTACAGTATTTTACTTGCTATATTTTTTCTATTTTATGTTCATGGCATCCGTCAAGCTCAGGATGGTTCTTGTTGATTGCTTCTCGTTAAGGCGCACCACCATATTTTGTAGACCACGTTTGCATTGTAAGGCTCATGTTACAACGTCTCGAACCTTTGATCCTCAATGTAGACCAAATTTCGCCTCTCAGTTGTGTGATACGAGCTGCGCCTAAAATCTCCTTTCAGCTACAATTGCTATGAAGCTGAGCTTGAATGCCACCTTACAAACTATGCTTTTTCAGCTTGTGGAATGTTAGTATATTTTCTTCAAAGCGATAGCTGTCGTTTCGGCAGTTTTGCCTTCCTCAGAGTGGCAGAGTGTAGACGTATTTTATCATAGCATGCCTGTTTGTTCAGTTGATACTTTTTATCTGGTAAAATTAATGCAGAATAACCATCCAAATGTCTGCCCAATTGAAAATCCGTCGTTTAACTTCTTGTACGGGAAAGTTATCGATTTATTGTCACATACTATGGATAATGAACCTTATCAAATTGAATAATTTAAGGTAAAGCGCCATTTCATTGTGATTTTAGGACACTCCAATTCAGTTTATTCCTGAACTCGCAGTTTATCCAAAAACCTCAGGGGTTTTTGTGCTGATGTTTTTGACTCGTACTTCAGAATTCTCTCTATCACCCCAGAGTCGTAACTGCTGTGCCCTTCCGTCCTCTTTGTACCTAAAGGAGTCTTGTGCGACTTTTTGACTTTCCATCTACGCGCTCTTTTTTGAGGGCACAAAGTGGTCTAGCCGTTTCGCCCATATGTTCATTACCACATGTCTTACAGAAAATTAGGTCAAATTTTAAGTCTAGAAGCTATGAAATGTATAGAGCGTTAGATAGTTTTGATTATTTTTGCTGAGGTTAGTTAAAGTCGCACTTTCGATAATTGTTGAAGCTCCAAGCCAAAAAAAATGTGAAATCGGATATCCACTACGAAGTCGGTTGTCCTTTGTTCATTCATCACATCCTGGATGTTGTTATTAGCGTAAAAGTCCAAATCCTGCAAAACTCTGGAGCGTAGTCGTCCATTGTATCGTATTCTGTGCGCAGGTATGCAGTGGAATTTTTGGAAGCCTCAATTCGCGAGTGTTGAAAGGCCATTAGAACCGGATTTCTTTTCCATGTCAATTCTTCCAGAAACGTTGCAGAAATCGGCCATCTCCGTCTTTTCTGGCTTATTGTTGGTAGTTTGAGAACATTAGATTTTTCTTCTCGTCTTATTATCCTGATTCAAAATTTCTCTCGCTCTCTCTGTCGCCTGGTTAGAGTAATCTCTAATGGAGATGTTTTGGAGTGCTCAAGTTCTCGTAAGACTGCCGTGTATTTCACGATAATCTTTGTGTGGTGAGGAGCAAACTTGGATGTCCATATCATCTGTAAATACCTTTATCCTAGCCGAGTTAAAACTCGATCTGATGAAGATGAGATAAGAATGACTGTTAGCTTTCAGAGCCTTCCAATTAAATCGGTATGGTGCTATAGATATCTTTAGTATTTGTGTAATCACAATGTTTTCCCTTTTCCAGCGGTGATGCGTCATCAGTGGCTGATAAGTGTAACCTGAGTGAAAATCAGGTTCGTTACATGATCATAGAAATATGTGTTGCTCTGAGCATCTCAACTGAATTGGAGAACATGTTTCTTTTCAGATATTTGTGGGAAATACAGTGCACGTTATTTCTCAACTAGCTGACAGCCTCATCATGGCCTGTGGTGGGCTGCTCCCCCTTTTAGCATCGGCGACGTCTCCAAATGTAAGTCTTTTCTACCATAAGTTGTCTCTTATATCCTATCCTGATTATGCTTCGTTTAATACCATTAGTTAAATTCTTGTTACGTTTAAGAGTGAGTTGGAGATAGCCGATTCTTGTCAGCAGGAGTTGTCAATTGAATGTGCTGCTGAATTGTTGTCTCGATTCGTACACCTTGCCGATATTTTCATTTTCGCTAGCGGTATATCATTTGCTGAGTTGGAGCAGGTACATTGCCGTTTGCCTGATCTAGTATTGATATTCCTGCTATTACTTTGTCTGCAAACTTTTTTTGAAGGAGAAAAATATGCCTTCGGGTGGTGTTCTACGCCAAGCTCTTCGTCTGATTGCGACATCATCAGTCCGTCACATACTAACGAGTCGTGTTCTTCGCCCGGATAGTAATGGCCAGGTTTTTGACGTACATGCGAACTCAAAGAATGAGGCAATTTATGATTTTGTGAAAGGAGCCATTGAAACTGTAAGTATTAGATGACTGATCCAAGAAGGATCATTTTTGCAAGCGCTATGTTTTTAGCAGGGTAGAGAAGGTATTATGGACTTGGATCGTCTGCTACAAGACATCGATTTACAACGTATAAGAGGAGCGGTTTACAGAGATATGGTGGTGAGGAATTTATCATCGTATACTGTCAAGCTTTTATAGCTAAACAATTCTATACAGTGTGTCTACTGTAGCATGTGTGGTCTCGTGGTTAGATGTTCTTTACGACACGCGCCTAGCCGACCAATCGACGGTCGATGGTTCGATCCCGCACTCGAGGCTCATTGAGCCTTCCATCCCTCCGGGGTCGGCGAATAGCTACTAGACTTGTTTGGGAGGATAGCAGCCTTGATTCGATACATCGGTAGGCACCGCTAGTCATTTTAGATGAAGACGAGTGCATGGCGCATCCTTCAGGGAGATCAACGCCAAGAGCTTTGATCCACTACTGTCTAAACAGTTTTGTGGAAGTTAGACACATTAATGTAGATAAGAAGCACAAACGATTCTGAAAGACGCATATTTTTAGGTGTAATTAATGATAAACAAAGAACATGATTGGTTCTTATAGAAATACAAATTGAATTCCAGGAAGAGAATCGACAAGCACAATTTCTTGCTTTGGCAGTTGTGTACCTCTTGTCGGTTCTAATGGTTTCACGCTATAGAGATATCCTAGAACCGCCAGCATCTCCCAGTCCATTTTTCAACTCCTTGACGAATGGAGGTCAGTAATGAGTTTTTTTTATCGATTCACTGATATTTGATAAAATTGGAAAAAGCTGTTCAGAGCGCTTCCATAATTTTTTTTTATGTCTCTTCTTTATTTTCAAATAAAGCTTTACTGAAGGCCGAAACTATGATTGGGCAAAAAAACCCTATGATGGGAAAAGAGATGTTAATAGCATATGCTTTCAACTTGCTTTTTTTAATTGTTATACATTAAACAAACATGTTCGATGGTGTCTTCATTTGTTCCTTACTAGATCAATACGTAGGAGAAGCTATGTACGCCTTATTCACGTTGTTCCAGAAAGCAGTAGTATATCTGAGTCATCTGCTGTTGATGCCTCAAACTCGAATACTGTTCCTAATGATTCAAAAACAAACGGACAAGCGTCAAGCGATGATAAGCACAAAGAAGAAGTATCTGCCATTATAGTAGCTTCCGAGCCTGTGAAAAGCGATGGAAAGGAGTACAAGGTTTTCTTTTAATCTGAGACTGCCAATATGAGTCTAAAAAATTTTCTTTTCAGACCGAAGAGCTTTCCAAGTTAAATAATTCGAAAATGGCGGGCTCTTCATTGCAACCTGCTGAACGTCGCCAATATTTGACAAACAAACTGCAAACAGCTCTGGAGACAACTGCTCCTCTTTTCAGAGAAATTATGACTGACTTTCGTGCATTCTTTCAGAAGACTCTTCTAGGTACTCATGGACAGGAGATCATGAACGATAGTAAAGGTTTTGTTTGAGCATCCAAAATACAACCTTACTACGATTTCAAATTATGCCGATCTTATTTGCTTCTAATTTCAGTACTGGAAACACTAAAAAATCGTCAAGGCTCTGTGATTGAACTGGTCATGTTGTTGTGTTCACAAGAATGGCAAACGTCTCTACAGAAACATGCCGGACTAGCGTTTATAGAATTAGTGAATGAAGGTGAAAGTTTGAGGCAGGTTTCAAAAAAATCACGTGAAGTAAGTCTACTACTTAGTCCGACGAAAATGGTACTGACCTTCTGTAATAATTTGTTGTACTGCGCCCACCTACCACCTGTCAAAGGTTACCACCTCATCTGGCTTAATGTTGTTTCGAAATGCGATAAATGGGTGCCGATCATACACTCTTAACTGAGCCAATACCGCATCATCAAAATAGATTAGTGTTTGCATCTTAGAGATAGACTGAGATGGTTGTAAACAAACCTCTTTTTTTGGCGGAGGCTGGCCAATCACAAGTTTCTACCAGTCAAGCTTGAGTAGAAGAACGAAGGGCACGTGCTTCAGAGAATGCTCAAAGTGGGTTCAACTCCTGCCTGAAACTTAGAGTTTTGTATACCACTCAATATTCTTGGACATAGATTAACATCATAACATTGCTAGAAACGCGGTAAAACTAGAAATTCTTGTAGATTAAAAATGAAGGATTTCACGAGAATAGTGCTACATTTCCTGTATCTATAGCGAACGGCTCTGATGCATCATATTATCGAAAAGAGATTCTACCGCTCCCACTTGAGTTTCTGGGTGTATATATGTGTATATCATACCTTTCATTTCGAGTGTTTTCTTAAGACCATGTTCAACTTTCATTATGCCTGCTAGTCATTTTTTGCTATAGTTGCCCTATAATAGACCACATGCACTACTCAAAGAAAAATGATTAACAAGAATATTGAAAGTTAAACGTGGTTTCAAGAAGACACTCGAGACGAAAAGAAGAGGTATGATATATTTAAAGATGCCAGCAAGGAGTAATCGAGTGTAAAACACTGTCATTCAGTGATATTTTCACTTAATGGCACGCGTAAAATGTTTATCGTCGTCGTCAACTCTTTCTAGTGGTTGGGTTCTTCATCTCGAGAATTTGAAATTTGTCTTTTGAAAACGGCGAATCTCTCAAAGACAGTTTCTGCATAAATGTATGTAAGAAGTGATCGTTGGTTAGATCTCGCAATACTGCCATTCGTTCAATTCATAGCAGGCATTCATTAGGGCTTTTTTACTCCTCCAGTATTTTGCAAATAGCAACGTTAGTTGAATTTTTCTGAGTTTTTTTATGCAAACCTCAAGTAGTTTCTTGCGAGAACAGCTTTGATTAGTAGATTCAGGTGACCTTCGTCAGTTTTTCATAGACGCTAATAACTATTTTTATAATAAAGACTCATACCGCCACTCGAAGCGTTTACATCTTTTGCTTATCGGGTTTGCTCAGGCTTCTCAAAGGCGGATGGATTACCAGGTTAACCAAGTGTAGATGAAAATCCGAAATTGTCCCTTGAATCTGTGTTTTTTTTTCTGAAGTCTGACTTGATAGGTGACAAACCCTGTCTTTGTATTTTATCCCAGTCATTTTGTTAATTTGCAAACATTTTTTCTAACTCAGGCCGACTTATGGCCCACGCGACACGTGACCATGTGCTTCGGGTTTCAAATGAGGCAGATTTTATCCTGAACCGTCTTCGAGCTGAAGACGTCAGCAAGCATGCGCATTTTGAGGTATATTTTTGCATTTTTTCTTAGTTTTGCATGTGACTATTTTACACTTTGAAGTCCAGCTATACGACGTGATAGAACCTTGAAGGAGTATTCATTTGAAGATTTCCAATTTTTTATAATAGTTGAATATAAAAATGTAGTAACTTTTTGGCAACATTTTTTGAAATTATTTTTCTAGAGTGAAACAGCAACGAATTTGGAACAGCGTTGTCTTGAGGAGACACGATGGGCTCAGACGATTCGAAATGGTCGACGAAGAGACAGTCGTCTCGCCGCTAAACTTCTAGGAAATATGATGGCTGTGTTACGAAACCCAAGTGGGGCATGGAGTTCCGAAGAAGCGGCAGCGTGAGCTGTTAGCTTCCTAATCCCTTTCTTCGGTGCTGAAACTCAGTGAAGTGCACTAAATATCAAAATTGCAGGGTATTTTTTGTAGTGCACGTCTGATAAGTTTGAGTATCTTTCATTACTCAACGAATATTTGCGGAATCTATAGGTCATTGAGACATTTCTAGTCAAATGTTCTGGCGTTTGGATGTGTGGGAAGACGATAGTCGGCGGCGCCGTCGATTTGTGCCAAACGTTTTCGGATCGAGACATGAGGAGGCGAGGGTCATCACCGCTACTCTCGAGGACTCAGAGTTGAACGAGGAGGAGAAGCTAAAAGCATTAGCGAGCAGGTTTGTTGTGTTTTCAAAGAAACAACACGAGTATCTGTTGCTTCATATCATGACACTTTATTTCACATGCGACTGCGGAATAGGCGTCCAAAATACCAACAACCAGCATTTTTGATTTGGGAGTTCAACATGTGTTAAGATTTTGCAACGTGTAATCCCACTTCCTCTTTATTTTTATGCAGAAGATTCGTTGCTTTAGTATCGCACTTGGTCGTGGTCAATATTCCGAGCTTGTTGACGAGAGCGACATTGATAAATGGGCTGCTGAGATCGATCCTGCACCAAGTAGCGGTATGTTTTTCTTCAGAAAAGTTCTCTTGATTAAGTGGATTATATAAGAACTGTGGCGCATGAGGCGCAGCGGTCAGAGCTACCGCGTGGCACACAAGTGGTTGATGGTTCGATGCAGCGCTCAAGGCTCACCAAGCCTTCCATCCATCCGAGATCCTTGAATTGGTACTAGACATGTTTGGGAGGATAGCAGCACTGGCCTGATAATTTGGTAGGCCACCGCGGGTCATTGTAAAGGACAGATATCCACTCAAGCCTTCTACGATGCTACGAATGGATGCCAATGCGTGGCTGTCCTTTAGAAATTCATCGAAGCCGAGAGCTTATATTTTTTTATTCGACAACCACAATGCGTTGCTCATGTTTCGTTGAGATTTCATCAAAGTTTATCACTTTTTCAAGTAGGAAATTATCTGTCTTCACTTGGGTGTTTGGGGAAAGGCCCTATTATGAATGTAAAGGAATAATCATTGAATCATTAGTTTCCAACTACATTACTTTTTCACTAGACTGTGTCTTGATATCTTCCTTAAATTGCGTGAACTAGCAGCGTTAGTGAACATTTCTGCTTAGAGGTGGATACTCTAAACTCACCAGCTTTTTGCATCAATAATCAATTTTATTAGCTGCCTACTGGCTTCATTGGAGTATCTGAGTTGTCTTTGGAGTGACAATTGACGGAATCTCAAATCTTTGTTTCCGAATTACATCGCCCCCATGTTTTGTTGAATTTATTCGATGAATAATTTATCTCAATCTGTCCACTTAAATGGAAATGCTGACGCTGCCTCATGTTCGATTGAGATGCCTATCTTTCAACGTAAGAGACAGCCGATAATATCAAGAACTCGCACTTTTATTACCTCATTGTTTCGCGTGCCATTTGGTGAAATCAAGTCTCCATGCTCGATAATAGCTCCTTTAATGATATAGCCAATACGTAAGGTTAAGGGATAAGATTTAATCGGTTAGCATTGCAACGTCTTCGTCTTCTTTTGAGCTGGTAATTCCAGTCGATCGTCACAGTCGTTCACCATGTTGTGGATTTTCGTCTTTGTTATGTTTGAGTCGAAAATCTTCTCCTGTGAGCACTGCTCAAATAAAGAGTCTTTTTGGCGATATCCTCACGTATAGGATGGTTCGTGTGCTAATAACCCGTGAATAGTGGTACCACACACTTCTTTACTCCGGGAAATCTGTCCTGCAATATTCGGTGTAATTATCAGCTAGCACAAAACATGATCGTATAATGCTTTGTCACTTTTAGAGTGTAGTCTTTCGCTATTGTACGGATCAACTCTGTTGATTGAAGGAATTGTCTAAAAATTCGATATACAAGTGATCTAGAAAAGGATAGGAAAGTCATACAATGTCTAGAAAAACTTGATGTCGTACATGTTGTCATATACGAGTTTGGATAGAGTAGAAGTAATTGACGCAGCATATTTGAGCAAAACGATTTTCGTTACCTGAGTTAAGTCTGGCTTCATAGAGTAGACGAATAGCGTTCAACACGCTACCGTAGTAATCGCATTTTTAGTATAGGAAGAAAGTGCTGAATTCCGAATTTTCGTATCTTTCACAAAATTTATTTTTCAACAGACGGTATAATTCCACTGTTCTGATCAGCCTAGTGGGCTAGGAAACATACACTAATGAACAGCTATAATCATTAAAGTACTATTTTTCAATTTTTTCTCCTCTTGTTTGAAAATAATCTTATTTCGATCTTTTTGGTGATAAGTGATTACTAACTAGTCTTGTTGCTGGTTGTACTTTGTTTTATTTCTTACAACATGCTACTTTTCTTCTCTAAAACTACACAGTGTTATACTTTAGCAAGTTCAACCTTTAACTTGATAATTTTTTTCAAAAGTAATAGTATCACGTATCATCGCCCTAATCTCATCAGCCGAGTGCACACTACTGAGTCGTTTCCGTCAACTCCTCACTACTCGTCATTATAGTCAGCTTTCTCAAGCAATACGAGGATCTTAATACTCTTGCTCCGATAACCCTAGCTAGATCTTACCTCTCTAGAGTTTCTGGTAGCAGTGCAGCCACATATAGCTTACCATGTTTCTATAGTGTATACGGTTATTTTAAGTAAATAAACGAATGAAGTATCAAATTCCCCAGCTTGGGTCGTTTTGTTGAGAGGGTGAGCCCCTGCTATAGATTTTGATTGTGTTTCCTCACTTCCTGAGTGACGATGGAATTGTTGGGATATTTCACTAAATAAGATATAGGAAGAGGATACAGTTTTCGGAGGTTGTCAGTTATATTGTGAAACACAGTAGCATTCATAAGTGAAAATTTTCAAATATTATAAAACCTCACTCTGTACCAATCTGATTAATTGGCTGACTGAGCAATTAGTTAGCATCATCAAAAATAGTTCTTGGAAATTTCCCATGGCTTCCAAAGTGTATTTCAGCGGTCATTTATCCGATAATCTTGAAGTATTCGGCGAGCAGTTTTTCTACTTTCCTTCAAGAATAGTAGCTAGTATCTCCAAAACATTAATCTCAAACTGATACATACTTTGGCAACAAGCACTGTTACACTTTTCACAGAAGCTGTTACAAATTTGCTAGTTTGTGTGTCATAACACTTTCAGTTAAGATGTTTTCAGTCGCGAAAAATTTTTCGAGAACAAAATCCAAAATGCAAGGGAAATTTGTAGGATAATGCTAATTTGTCGAGTTGAAAAGAAAAGCTTCGTAAGAATTGCTCCATCTTATATAAAGGTAAATCTCATTGGACACTATTGTGAGCTTATTATGAATCGATATATACAGGTCTTTAGTGCCTGATTTTTGGGGTTAGCTAGCCCATTTGATGCATTAGCCCCATTACGGTAATGCGACACCCTCTGATGGCAGCAATTAAATTACTTCGCTTTAGTGCGCGACCGGCCGTATAGGCCAGCTATTAGCGAGGTTACGGTACTTAAGGACTTCAGTTCAACAGAGAGGGTCAAATGTTTTATAATTGTCATAACATGACTATGATTTCAAGATAACAAGCGATTCTTTGGTTAATGAAATTCTGAAGGGATCCTTTCCAAATTTTGGATCTGACAAAGTTTTGCCTATGTTCTCTGAGATTATGACATGTGTAATATGTTGTCGAAAAATCAATGAGAAAAAGAAAATGACGTAAAAGAAATGTAATATAGAATTTTACTTGACTTGTCTGTTATTTTAGCTAAGTAATTTGAAATTTATATAAAATTTAAGGTTTAATATCTTTCTTTTACTATACGCTGCAATGATAATATTGTGATGTTCTAATTAAGTATGTTTTCAAATATTTTGAAGTTTTTTATGAGCTCTACGATTTCGACATCCCTTCACGAAATGTTTGTCCATTACTTTTTGCTTGATAGTTCGTGGTTGGGTGGTAGTGTAATGTGTGTATGATCCATCCGACGCCTGTCTCAGTCATCAATTCTTAACCTGTCTGTGTACCTCCTTGCATTATGTTGCAATCGTAAGATGGTCGAACTTTTTGGAAAAGTTTGCTCGGTGCATTCACTTTGATTTCAAACGGATAAGGGAATTAGCTGACATTTGTGATTTATTTTGGCGCTCTATACAGATCGATTAAAAAATAGTCCCGATTCTGAACAGAATATGCACAGCTTTCTTGATCACTTTCTTTAGTTTATTCGTTGATTCGCATGAACTGAATTCATACATTGAACGGATTCCATCACTTCATCTACTTCGTTGTTTTGAATCCGCCACTCAATAATGCCTTATCATTTTCGAATTAGTCGACTGCTCAATAGTTTAAACCTTTTGACGAATGGATGAATATGCTGGAGTTTATTCCAATTAGATAGCTCTTAGAAACATCGCTGTGTCTCCACCTCAGGTAGCTGACGGACCTTTTAAATGGCAAGGAGCCTTTCACAGACAATTTTGAAATCAATTTGCCGACGAAGGAGGGATTCAAGGTTTCTTTGGTTCCCTACGGTTTTGAGCCAGCGACCATGCCGTGTTTCGCACGAAATCTGTAATATACTTTTCCACCGCCTAATGAAATTCACAATAATAAAAATCTGCACATTCTTTTAGTAACATAAAAGCTCCTGTTTATTTAATAGCAGAGAACTTTGAAGTTGTGGAGGCGGGTGAATTTTCGAATAAATCCCAAACAGCTACTTAGAACTTGAAACATTTTCTCACTTAGTAGTTGTAGTGTGGTGAAAAAAGTGATAGTTACTTGATGAGAGCACCAGTGAGTATGCAGGTGAAGCATGATTCGCAGTTCAATTAATAATTTCTGTATGTGTGAAATGTAGCACATAAAAGGACTATAGTCCTCCTTCGTACGATTGCAGTGCATTGCTCAAAGGATTTCATAAAATTAGTGAAAATATATCATGTTCTAATTGATATGACATAATCAGAAAAGTGTATTGCCTCTACTTGTAACATTTCAGTCTTAGGATATCTTTGAGAACTTCATCCAATCCAACCACTGTTTCGAGCGCTGTTGGTTTCCTTATAACGTCCATTTTTCACCGAGCCTCACAATGCTTCAGAGAAATAGGCTGTTTTTATTATTTAAAGGAAGCGTAGAACATCATAACAACGATCTTTTTGCTCTTCGCTCAATTCTTGTGCCGAGAAATTATCGAGCTTTTTCACCTTTATGTCCTCAAATAGTTGTCGTCAAACACTGCTAAGCTTTTACACTATTTTTTGTCCTATTCTGTGGGACCTTTCTACCATTTAAGTTGATGAAATAAGATGGCGCGATTTTCATGCATTCGAAGAATGATTTTAACTGGGATAAAATTATTTTTGATTAGGATTTGATTTTTGATGGACTTATTTCGTATTCCAACGAAAGTGTTACTGGTATGTTTTTTTGATATTTATTTGATCACACAAATATAAATGCTTTTCTGGACTTTGTTAGAAAAGTTTTCCAATTTGATACAATTTGCAAAAAATTTTAATGCACACCGCTTGTTTCTAAAGATGTAATCACGTAAGCCATCTTCCAAATTCTTTGTTGCATATGTGTTAACCAGCATTAAGCTTCAAATCCGCGATAAACATCTGAGTGGTAATTGCATAAAATGTACTTTCACAAATCCTGCGCCACAAAAACAGATGTTATTTTTGAACAAGCCCTAATGAAATCATTTCTGACACAAAAATTAGAATTGGCACCGTACTCTGGAATTCGTCAGACACATGATTTTTTCCTTTTTTGTTAAGGTAAAAATTTTTTTTTGTAGATAGACAAATTGGCGATGTATTATAAACACACAGGCGGGTATTACTTTGAAGTTACTCGTAATACTGTACTGTTTTGCATATTATTAGGTCTTCTCATAGGTTTTGGCACAAGAGCAATTAACATCGCATTCAATAGTATACATGGATTACTGGTAGTCATGCGATAGCCCCAATCTCGACAATTTCGATGCCGAAGACTAGTTTTCGAAACAGTCTATAAAGACCGCTGTTAGAGCAAAAAGAGGATCATGTTTCGCACTTGAAGTAGTAGCTCCTCGATTGAACGTCATAGCGCGCTTATTTGGCAGTGTGGAACAGAAAAAATTTTGAGAACGATAGAACAAAGTTTCCTCCATGATTCTTTCACAAGACACTTAGAATTTTTCTGGGACGGGAAAAATCTTGAATTAAGTGACACTGCGCGCAGCGACTTCTACTTCCGCCTCGGAAAAGCGCCTCATTCAAGTGCCGCGTAATTTTTCCAATTATTCAGGAATTTTTCCCTTCCAGAGAAATTTTACGGTGGTTTGTATACGAATCATGGGGGAGATTTTGTTCTATCCTTCTATGGGCACCAATTTTGTTTTGTTTCACATTACCAAATGAATTCGCTATAAAGTTCAAACGACGAGCTAACTACTTCAACTATGAAACATGATTTTCTTTTTGTTCTATGAGCGCTCTAAATAGAGTGTTTCAAAAACCAGTCGGAAAATCAAGTTTAGAGAGATTCGGGCTATCCAATGACTAGCAGCAATCTATGTGTATTATTAAATTTGGTGTTCATTGCTCTGTTGCTAAAACTTATGAGAAGATCTAATTTTTCACTCCCAAGCGTATATATGAATTGTAGGTATTTTCTGTTCTGAGATTATCTGTTTGCAAATTTAAGTTGCAGCGGGATCGAATGTCGTTGGAAACACTAGTATTTTTCTGTGACTTTTGTATTCTATATGAAGTCTTCTTTTGTATACGGTGAATTGAACGCTGTTATGCGTATATTTCTGAATCAAAGATGCTGGAATGTAACTGTGATTAATCTTATTCCACATTTATTTCTATGTCTTTGTTACGATTTGTTAAAGAAACGCAACTGCACAAGTTTCGAGAGCTAACTCTATCCAACAGAACAGAATTGATAAGCAGAGAAAAAGTTTGTCATATCTGGCTTTCAATCTAGCGGTTGTTTTTGTTATAGTGGTCTTTGGAGAATGAGTGTCAGTTTCGTAGCTTTGTCTTTTATTTTATTCTAAGCCCAACCAGCTCTTCGTTAATCTTTGCCTCACCGCACGTAATACCGCGTTTTTTTTCCTCATAGAGGTTCACGAGGTGGTGGTTGGGTGGGCTTATGATTGCCCAAGTCGTATGTCATTGGACATGCCGTCTCCCCAACAAGCACCAATTACTAACGATGCCTCACATTACATCTTATTATGTCAATCGTTCTCAATCAAAAGCTGTCGTCGAGAACGCACGAGAACGAGGGCAGCACCAGATGGCTGCAGCCGACCGCCCGTCCCCATTAGAACACCTTGCAGGAATACGGTATTCGAGCGTGAATAGAGTGGTGTGTGGCTGGGATTGGTTTTCGAATTTTGTTCAAAAGCTCTTATCCGTGATTTACCAGAGCTGAAAATCAACAAAATGCTGTGTATTGAATAATAGGTAGTAAATAATCATTTCACGGTGTAATGGAGCGTTAAAGGGAATTAACGTCGACACTTTTACGAAGAAAAACGTTTTCTTTGATCGGAAGCATGTCGGTTTATCCTTTAAGCGACCCTCTGTATTGATATGGAAGGACTTTTTCTCTATCCTTGAGAGTGTCTGAGATGATTTTTGTTCATATAAGGGCGATAGGCACACTTGAAGCTGACCAATTGAAGTTTATTCAAATACTGAAAATTAATAAGACATGAGAACAAGCACATGTCTTATGATGGTGTACGTTTACGGTAAAACGTAGCCGTACCAATTATTTTATAGTGCTCAATAAGATACATTGAGGAAACCGACAAAGAGAACTCTGTAACTATCTAGAACAATAATCTCTATTCATATCAAGTTGCACGGTTGGTGTTCAAAGAGCGATCGCAACAATGTCAGTTCCTTTTCTTATGAATTATCACATGTTCAGAAGTCACCAGCTACACCACTACTGCGAAACTGATCGCACCGGGTGTGGTGGTGCCAGGAACACTATCAGTAAACTGCTACTGACCTGTTTTTCGATGCTGACGAAGAACATCCGCTTTACAAGAAACAGGACCCGAAGGTGAGCCGTTCAAGAACAATTCAGATTGTACTATTGAAAATATACGTACAAATTGACTCGTATTGTTTGGTGGGCTTGCAAGGAAGTGGTAAAACATGGCGAAAAATGGTGGATTTTCTTACTATACAAAATGGCACATTTTGACTTTGCTTTATTGAGAGTTCCATATAGAGAATCTTTCTTGCCCGTTGATGAGTGATAAATTTCTATTCTTAGTGACTCTCAGGCGTAGAAATCGACATTCGAGCTAGATAGTTGAGCTGCCGAAATAAAACCATATGGAATTGAAATGCAAATGATCGCAAGATCAAATTAGGTTTGAAATTCTTCCAAGAGAAATAGATTTTGGTAGGAGGAAATCTTTGCTTTTGTGTATTATCCATCCTATATGTGCCCATTGGTTCATATATTAAATACAAGAAATTGTGGGCACAATGTTGTGGAAGTAGATATGTGGAAGAGAAGCGAAAAGACAATAGCTATAAACTTTCGAGTGCACGAGCGTTGAGCATTAGCTGACGTACGAGATTCCAAGCCATTTTCGAGCTTTGATCGAGCAGGTGATGAGGTTTTCCACGTAACAGATCAAGTTGAGGAAGAAAGTAATGGGCACATCGTCGACATTGTAAACAGCTGACTAGCTGTAGAAGAACACCTGAAACAATTCTCTATTGCTGGATATCACAATGGAAATAACTAGACGTTTCACCACAAATTGTGACTTTTGGTTGAGGAGGCGACAATTTGGGACAACCGTAGTGCTAGCGTTGGGAATTGCGAAACGAGATATTGTCTAATCGTATTAGTGGAGTTGGCGTCACTAATGTGAGACGCATAGTTGAATTATGTTGTAGTACATGAGATTTTGAAAAAAAAAAGCCCTGGGAGGTGAACGATCAGAGGAATTTGGAAATGACTAACATAGCAAATTTGACAACATCTTTGTAATACATGAGCTGAATCATACGTGTGTAGTACCTCTTGGTTACATTTTTGCTCACTTAGCAAATGATTTGACTCACATCTATACGATACCTAGTTTTTCACTCATTATTATATCTCTTGTCTATCTGTGTATCATATTATCTGGAAATTGGAAAATATTTAACGCTTCCGGATTCGCTAGAAATTTCCCTTTGCAGAGCAATTTTGCAATACTGCGGCTTTGCTTCGGGTCACAATGGTGAACTAAATTTTCTATCTATACAGAAAGAAGCCGAAGTAAAGTGGAAACACTGAACTACCGCTCATAAGCCGTTTTCCTAGGACGTTCTGATTGGCGTGCTGTCTTTTCCGTGGATGGCTGCCTTAACTAGTCATAATTTGGCGAAAAAAATAGCGCAAAATTGCGTTATTAGCTCATGTAATCATTTAGTCTTTTATATGCTTCCATGCTGATCACAAGAAGTCGCTGCGAATAGTCTTGTTGATGGCGATGGCGGCAGTTATTTTCTTGGTGTTGATGCCCTTGTGCTGTGTGGAATGGGCTGTCGAAAGCAATAAATTGATGCGCAATGACACGCCACTAATGTTCAGTGGAGCCTGACTCGTCTCGAGAGAGATATCAACACTCTGTCAAAGCGGACAAACTTGAGATATGTGGCATGGAGTAGAAACCGTATCGATCGTCAAACTACAGAATTGATACTGTGATTAAACTGAAGTCTTCTGCATTTTCTAACTTTAATATGACAAAACTGAGCAAAACTGGATCAGCAGACATTGATAATGGAACACAATAGAGCGAAAAGACGAGGCAATGTTAATGTGATTTCAAAAGTAGTGGAATCTGGCAATACAGATGTAGCAATAGTCTACCCTCAATAGTACTAATACGAGTGATATGAAACAACAGATTAGGATGTCTAAGACAAATTCTTATTATTTTTTGTGCTGTTAAAGAGTATCAAAATCAAGTATACTGTGATAGCATGCAAAACCCTGCTTCATGAATTCCATAGACCACATATATGTATAAAGATATGTATCATAAGCTTGTAAAATGTATATATGCGTGCATACGTATGTACATATATGTGTATATGTATGCGCGTATACATGTGTACAATGTGTATCAGTAATATTTCTCAAGGTATTTTCTTAAAACACTCACCAATTACTCTATCACCTATGCAGTTGTCTTCCCACTCGAAATCATTACAGTGCTTTTCACACTCGTAAAGCATCAGCGTTTTTAGGATATAGTTGGTAATAGGAGTACCCGGAAAGTCGAGATGAGTATCACGGAGACATTTCAGAATGCTTAGAGCTTTTCGCCGATTTCCCGCTGAAAAATGAAATTTATTCGAATTGGAAATAGTTCTATAGGATCAATCTACCTACAAAGTAAGACATTTTCAGCGCCAACGAGGTTCATTGCCCAGGCGTCCCCTTCCATTGAACTCGTTTGCTTATTTTGCTGTGTTGGAACAGTACCCGTTTCTCGGCTCGTCAAGTCGAAGCCTTCGTTTTTCACCTAGAGAAAAATGGCTTTACGTTTTTGAGCACGGAGTTCCTTCCTGTGAGCTTCATATTGTACCTCTGCCGCGACAGCCGGATTAGGCCACGGAATGGTGTTGTTTGGCCAATGGCTTGCTGATCGTGGCCATATTCCATTGCATCGGAAGGCACATGTTATTTGGACCACGTATTTGTCATCGACTCTCAAGCGAACGTCGCTAGTGTCGGTTAACAGCTTACAGTATTCTCTAGAAAACAAATCTAAACGCGTTACTATGGTCAATAACGTGGAACTGAAATTTTGAAGACGTTAAGTGCTACCTGAATGGTGGCTTCTCTACTACTTGTCCTACGAGTGTCTGAAATCGACTGCGGATTTTTCGAGCCGATAAGTAGCCACTAGCTGTTATGAACTCCACCCAGAGAGACATGGAACGTTTTCGTCCATCGCTTAATTTGAGAACAGCACATCCTTGAATAGATCCATCGTCGACGAAATTGAACACTCCCATTTGATTCAGGTAAAGGATCGCTTCATATTCGTGCGGAGAGTGAACGATGAGCTTAAAAGAGCTGGATAAAGCAAGCGTAGACATTTCTTATAAAAGAACTGACTACAAGGCAGCGAAAGATATGTTTTGTAGAGAGGCACTAGAAATTAAAATCTGCTGATATTTTTCAAAAACTTGTACTCTGAAGGATTTCGGAATCTTGAAAACAGCAAGCGTTGTTTTCTGAAGGTAGTGAAATGTTTGCACAGTAAAGAACAAGTAAAGGCTATATTTTAATACTACTGACCCCATCGTAGCGTCCGTTGCTTTCGACTAAAGTCGAGATAAATCGCGGCTCTTGACTTTCTACATCCTTCAGCACGTCTTGAACAACTTTGGCTATCCTATAGACGGATTTATGTACGTGATTCTTCCGGACCTGTACCTTGTCATTGTAATAATTAGTTATTTGATAGATTGTGTTGGGGTTGTGACCCAACATCAGCAGTCTTCCGAAGTCTAATGGGTTTTTCTAATTGAAGACGTATCTTCAAGATGTTTTTGACGAAAGCATCCGTAGTAATTGAACGGGCGTCTGTTATGATTCGTCAGAAAATGGATTAATTTATGAATAATTCTAATGATTAGGTGAGGAGTATGTGCTAGTTGCCGGTGGATCCGGCTGACGAATGGACGACGGGGCGTGGTTGTTCTGCAACTAACGACAATCAATCAGCGGTCGATATCGCTCCGCCCATTTTCTTGGCTACCTGCTCAATTATTTACAAGTACGCCTTCTTTTCTTAAGGAAGCATGCGGAAATTACGCATATCTAAGAAGACTACGTGAAGTGTCGAATTTTCTGAAGGAAAGATTTGCGCGTAGGATGGAGCAGGAATGAGGGTGGAGTTGCCGAGAGTATTTCATTGGTTCACTCTCAAACGCTTTTTCTCAGGTTTCCGATTACCTGCGTATAATAAACGCTGTGGCCAGGGCCATAAAGAACTTCAGTAGGCAGAAGAGGTGTCTTCGTCAGGTTATTGAATGCCAGTTGCTAAGGAACTTTTGAATGAAAATAGTGGGATGCTGCCAAGCTGAAGGGAAGGACGTATACGATAGAGCTTCATCAAGTTGCCAGAATTAAGTGGAATGCCACCAGAAAGAATTCCACACTCTCGCTTCTGCATTGACTAATTGATCTTACTATGGTAATTGGTTGTAAATTTTGCAAATGAAAGACTATCTCTGATGAGACACGGTTTTTTGCCGTTCTCTGAGCATGATCTCGGCGGATCATCCTCATTTGTTTATCAGCATTTACGAAATGCTGGGACTCATCCGTATCGAGAAAGTACTCAGTAGTAAGCTTGTTTCTTTTCGCAATTCACTTTGAGATTGGAAATCTTCACTGCAGTAGTAATGTTATGGTTTGACGAAATAGGCTGCTTTTTCTTGAAATAAAGTTGAACCCTTTGGGGTGTTTTTATTTTTAATAATAGACATTGAGTTTTGTTTTTGTCGATAAATAGGTTGTCAATAATCACAACGACGATGTTGCTTCAACTTAGAGGAACGTAAATTTTCTGCATAATATGCTACATTTGCTAAATAGCGAGCTGGTTTGATTTGAAAACCTGAATTTTGTATCACTGGATCTCTTTTAATAGCGGCTTAATGAATAAGTAATGTTGAAATGCCAACGCTGACAAATGAAACACACGCAATATGCGCTTTTTTCGCCAAAGCAAGGTCCCAAGCAGCCCATGTTATCCTAGAGTGGTCTTTATATATAAATCTTCTATCACACCGTTCAGTTTTCTACAGTGAGTTCAGTGAACTTTTGGTTGCAGCCATTGGCCGCTCTTTATTTCATTTCTAAGATATTCGATCGTCTGCATCGCAACGTCATCCCACAGATTTTGAAGAGATCTGGAACCGTGTTTATCTTGGAAAGTTCTAAGATTCAACAGTTTTTTTTTTCAAACTACAAAACTATCATCTTTTAATTAAAAAATTCTTTTCCTTGAGTAGTTCCCGTTGTAACACTCTGTAACTGTGCTGTACATCTCAAAAATTCATTAAGAACGTGTTTGGGGCTTTCTTGCAAATGTTGGACTTATTTTTCTCTTCAGACATCAGTTGTTGAATAATGACATATCACCTGATGTAGCCACTAATCCAAGTTCTCAGCTGTCGCATTTGTTGTTGTAGAAGGAGAGAGACGCTTCTATTTTTCTCTGCCTGTTAGTTTAGAGAACTAAGCTCTGTAAGCGATTTTGTTGCAGCGGTCTTTTGTTAAAAGGTGACGTCAGTAGCGCCAGAGTTTGTTGTCTCTTGGCTACTTGACTAGTACAGAGATTTTGTTAGAGGGTCGATCTGACAAACTGCTGTAATCCATGTGTGAGTTTATCATGGCGATCATGACAGGTCGAGGCCGTTAATCGTGCGCGCATATCCGTCGCACGCATGACGGGACGCTTTCACGCCGTCGGAAAGATCACCACTGTTACAGTAGGATGATGGTTGCTAAAACGGGAGTTGGTAAAATATCGCCTGGGTTGGAATTGACCAAATTTTCAGAATATCTATCACCTCGCAATCTTGTTTGATCCCTTCTGATTTTGTGATGTTTACTTAGTTATTTTTTCTCAATAGAGTTATTTTCAAACTGATCGTCCATAGTTGTAAATCCCATGTTTTTTTCTGGTTAGCAATGACATAGCAGCTTTCAACTAAAGGAATTCTGGAGAGCGTTTGCACATCATACTACTTCTATCTGCCAGACGCTTAGCCCTGAGTTACCAAGCTTTCAAAATTAGATGTTTTTGTTTTAACCGCACGGTCGCTTGTATAGTTACGTAATGGATTTGCGTCGTGCTTTATGTTATTTCAGGTCGTTATTTGATTAATTGGGTTCTAAGTAACAACTCGTGTGTTAGTTTAAAGCATTATGGGAATAGGTGAATTCTTTCACACGAGGAGTATCTTATGTCATTAATGTTTTCACTCAAGTACTCAAGGAACGATCCTTGCTGAGTGGAAGTCAGCAAATGTGTTGCTCATGAGTAACTGTGAGTTGCGTGTCGCACTCTGTGAACACGTAAGAGCAGTAATTACTGACATTTGAGTGTGAGCGATGAGCGGTCAGATAAGGTTCGAACCACCTGCGTATAGTTGGCGGTAGACTCTTTTACCTCACTATCATCTACCCATATCACTTGTACGATTATCAAACTTCGTATTTCATACCCCGGTGTGGCACAGATTTGATCATTTTTAAAATTTTTGTTACCAGTTTGACAGAGTTCTGAAGGTCGTAAGCGATTAAAAGTTTATTAATAATGGAGTGACCTCGTTTTTTCAACATATTACCTTCCATCACTTTTTTTTTGCCATCAGGACAAATTCCTCGAAGAATGAGAAATTTTCGACAAAAAATGACGTTTTAATCCACATGGCTTTGTTGTGATAGTGAAGTAGGAATAGATTTCCGATGAAAAGCTTATGGAATATGTTTTCAACGAGGCTATGCGTTCTTAAAAGATTTTTGCATAGGAACTCGAACAGAAAAATTATTACTATTTTGTTTCTACTCCTGTCACGATTCTAGAAAATAACTTTATTATTTCTGACAATCTTTGTTTCTTGTCTGAATGTTTTGATTTAAAACGTTAACAGTATCTTGGATCCTGTGTCGCGAGTGGGCGGAGCTTACGAGAGAGACTATAAATTCCACGTTTTTTGCGAGTATCGACTTTCGAAATTAATGAGAAAAAAGTGTATCCACATCGTTGTCCTTTTCGATTTCGTAGGCTGAGTCTATCAACTCTGCAATCCAGTCAGGTGCGAGCGAATCCATTGCGCATCTGTCACATTTTGAAACGAGACGAGGTTGTGATACGTCTGCTGGAGTCACTCACTGATCCAGTGGCCACTAGCGATTAAAATCCAGATCTCACCTGTCACACGGCAAATTCTTTTCAAGTTGCCTCGTTAAAAGGTGAATTTATGAATATGATACTTGCAAGCGAAAACTAGCGAATTAATCGAGAGTCTATAACCATTAAGATGATCGATGTTTGTTTCACTTGTACAGGCATGTGCCATCAAATGTACAAATTATTTTTCATTCGCAAACAAGAGTGCTACTGAAGTACTAACCATGTAATGGCAAACGAGATGTTTGGCATAATAAATAAAATTACGATATTGTAATTATCATGAGGGTTTTTCATTGCTTCTAGTAAATCAGCTGTTACTAAAACAAATGATTGCAACTCATTGGACCGACTATCTATAACCTCGGCATCGATTGAATAATTCAATTTTTCTCGATGAGCAAATGCGAAGTTGTTGATAGTAGAGTTTATCGAATACAATGCAGTACAACGAGATACAGTCTGACATTTTGGCGGTTCCGCCTTCTTCAGCGCCAGAGAAGGTCAACTTTTCATCTACTTAGTAAGACACTTTCATAACTTCAAAAGAAAGGCGTTGTAGACATTCTCAGTTCCCACAGTCAGCAGATTCTTTTTGGAACACCATTCTATTGTTTATAAGTCTTCCAATCATTCATTGACTGCAACTGCACAGTGTCTTGCTTAGGATAGGATAGGAGTGTGCCTGATTCAAGTTAGAAAAAAGACTAATTTGGGGTATAGTGAGAGGTCACACTTGATCATAAAACACTCCTCCTTGCGCTACACCTGATTTTTGGCTTCTGTCTTAAACGCTTTAAAAGTTTCTCGCTGAGATATCTCGACTTTTGTGCAAGGATATCGACTTTTCAAAAAATTCTTATCCGTTATGTTTTTGTATCCTGTGCGTGTTCAGTAGAATTTAAGTGACTTCAATTTTTCAACTAGGTGACTCTTTGGAGGGACATGTAGTTTTCTACCGGTTTTGCAAACGTATTCTTCATCGCGCTTTACAAGCGATTGCGTGATGGCGAGTTATGCAATTTTCTCTACCGTGATAACGATTATGCAATTTTGCGTTTCGTATAGGCAGTCATACAAACGGTTACGGACTGGCTGGCGCCCCAGAGTATTAGATCGCCTCAGGGAACGGTCATAGTTTATCACTTTAGACTATTGAATTGTTATACCCTACTATATAGGAATAGTCTACATAAACAGTTTGATGAAGTATTGCTCGATTTCAGGTACTGCGATATTGCGAATCTTTGCATGGAAGGTGGAATTTGCAAGAAATCCGTGCTGTTTTCTTGCGTCGTTATCTACTTCAGAATGTTGCACTTGAGCTGTTCTTGGCTACAAGAAGTATCGTTTGATCGTACAACAGTTTTTTCTTCTTACTGCGAAGTCGGTTGTAAGTTGGTTTTCTCACTTTGTTCATGCAATCCCATTTTCAGCAGCCATCATGTTCGCATTCCCTGATCAAGAGACTGTGAGAGATGTCGTCTATCAGTTACCTCGAGTCGGTGTTGGAGTAAAATATGGTCTACCGCAGAGCCGAAAGACAAGTCTTATGACGCCACGTCAGCTATTCAAGCATTCTGACATGTGTTTGAAATGGCAAAAGGTTGATTTGTATGCACTATTATGATGTTCACGCTGATCGATATTGACGAATATTTGTAAGAAAGAGTAAGTGCAAAAAAGTCGCAACCGGAGTTTGTGTTATGCAAAAAGCCGAGAGAAACCAGTTGAATTGTTCTGATGTATAAAAACGTATAGTGATACACCCATCACAATTTTCAAGCAAAGCAAAGAATTAAACTCAATGTGGATTTTTTCAGAAACATCGATGTTGTTCGGTAAACTTCGATTACTCTGAAAGATTTTTCAGCGTGAAATTTCCAACTTCGACTATTTGATGTTTCTGAATACGGTGGCCGGGCGCACGTTCAATGATCTGAATCAGTATCCCGTATTTCCTTGGATTCTCACCAACTACACATCCGACCAACTTGATCTAAATGTAGCAGCGAACTTCAGAGATCTTTCGAAGGTAGTTTAAGTAATCGATAAGAGTTGATGAAGTCACTTCTTAAACCCTATCTCTGTAGAAATCTATTTTTCACTTGTTGTAATTGCCTGAAGAAAGCCGTGCTCTTCACCTGATTGGTGCTTGGCAGTGGCGGCAGCTGTTCGCAACCAGTTTTTGTTTCAATTTCAGCCCATCGGCGCGTTATCAGAGTCTCGTCGAAAGTTTTTCCAAGAGCGCTACTCTTCATGGGACGACGAGACGATACCGGCGTTCCACTATGGTACTCACTACTCCACACAGGCTTTCACCTTGAATTGGCTCGTCAGAGTGGTAATTATTATGATATTGAACTGAGGGGAATGCGTTTGGATTACATTGTTGGTAATATAGTGAAGAGAAATTTCTTACAATCAGGTGCCATAACCAACCACTTGTGAAAGTCTCTCTAAGAGTTTTGCTAGGTATATGGTGGTTCAATGGGTAGACTTGGCAAGTAACGATTGATTACGTTGTTTTTTTTTACATGAGTACGGTAGAGGCACTATGTATCTTCACGTCATTTTTTTTTTTGAGTAGACCTCAATGAAAATATTTACCGAGAAGCCGATTTATCAGGTCAATACATTCGCAAGAATTTCATGTTTTCGGAAATAATCACTACACAAAATGTGCTTTTTTGGAACTCGCAAGACATTTTTTCAAAGAACTAATTTCGACCAGCGATGAGATTCATGAAGTCGTCTTGACATAAATAATGACTTCATCTTCAACGGGGACTTTTTCCATCGAAGACTTGAACCTCTTGTTATATCTGATGTTTCAATGCGTTAGCTATGATTTGAATCGAGTTCTGACGCGAATCACCTCAGCGAACTCAAAATTATTTCTCAGCTCTATACAGTCTAATCCCATGAACCTTATCAATCAAATAACGAGCAGTAAAATGTAGAAAGGCTCGTCAGAAACTCATACTCTTTCGTTTCGAGTGTTTTCTTAAGACCACAGCTCAAATTTCAAAATGCGTGGTAATTATTTTTTGAGCCACGCATGTCAGTGGTCTATCAAAGAGGGCTGACTTATAGAGCCTGATACATGTGTTTCGCTCTTGCGATCTCGTCAGTCATGCATATTTCAAAAAATAATTACAAGGCATGTTGAAACTCATACTGTCTTACTCTAATACAATAAGAAAACTTCTTTTTGTTTGGTCTAGGATTGTGTCCTGAACAGTGACCACTTCGCTTCATTAGGAAGCCCACATTTACAGTTACCATATTCAATTTTCGGAAGTTTCATCGCACACAGTTCGAAAATCAAGAAAGCGTTGTATGAAATAAATAAATAAATATGTACTAGAAATATACCGAAAAGTACATAAAAGACAGTAAGTAGATCCATGGTGTCGACTGTTTTCAAATCCTCGCATCCTCGCAAAAACATTCGAGATAATTTCAAAAAGAATGCCATGTCAAGAAACTGTTGATAATCACTTGTTCGTCAGCTGTATTGCTTCAAAACAGTATTTCGAGCCTATATTGGGAACCTTGATAGTGGTTTTTCAGGAGCCATTTACGACCATGTTCCTCGATATTCAAGGTGGTCGATTTGATCATCCTGATCGAGTGTTCCACAACATTGCCGAGACATGGGAGCGCTGTCAAAAAGACTCACACGATGTCAAAGTACATATCTTTCCTAACGCCTCTTCCATACTCATACTTATATTCATTTTTTCACTTGGATACCGAAACTTTCATTGAAGGAGCTCATTCCGGAGCTGTTCTATCTTGCGGAAATGATGCGAAACAGCAATGGATTCGAGTTAGGCACAAGATCGGACGGTGTTAAGGTAAAATTGTTCCTTTCTTACTCTGTTTCATTCCATTACTTAGAAACATTGTTAGAACAATCCTATAATTTGTTTTTTGTGAAGTCTATTTCTACTTCAAAAAATTTCGAGTATTTCGGAATCTTTTTAGATATCCGATGTGCTCCTACCCAAGTGGGCTTCGTCTCCCGAACAGTTTGTACTCCTCCATCGTCAAGCCCTTGAAAGCGACCTCGTCAGCTGTCAGTTGAACCAATGGATAGATCTAATTTTTGGATACAAACAAAAAGGGCCAGAAGCGGTGATTTTTCTATTGCCAATTTGATAGTAAAGAACTGTTCTGGAGTTTTTTTTTTCTCAAATGAAATTGATGTCATTAGACTAAATCTTTTAGGAGGACTAGGACATCATTTTTAGGTTCGGGCAACGAATGTGTTTTATTACCTCACATATGAGGGTGCAGTTTCTCTGAAGTCTATTGAGAGCGATTCACATCTGGAAGCGATCCAGCAACAAATTGCCTCTTTTGGTCAGACTCCAGCGCAGCTGCTTGCAGAAGCGCATCCGCCACGTCATTCCGTGATGACTATGGTTTGTATCATTTTCTTTTTTTTTTTCCTGGTGTGGATACATAGTGGTTTGAGATTCCGTGCCATAATGCACAGTAGGCGGCACATCGTCCTAGGCCCCCCGGTGTAGGCGAATTGCTACCAAACTTCTCCGACTGTCTATTCAGATTCAGTAAGTTCGCGCACTGCCACCGTGGTAGAAAAAACGTGGAAACATTTCAGCCAAGTTGCTTGAAAATTCAGAGAGAGAATCAACTATGCCTTCATACGAAGACTTTCATAATGAAGACAATGTTATCAAGTGGCAGTCACAAAAATTTTGAAATTTTCATGATGAATGCCAAACAACGAACCAAATAAAAAATCTATGAGATCGGTGTAATATGTAAATTCAGCTAGTATGAGTATACCGGTACAATTCGATTGGAGGGCGACATATTTTCAAGCCCATCTCATTCGCTAAAAAGGAAATTTTCTAAGAGGTTTAGTAATCATTCGAAGGCTTGAATCTTTGACTACGACTCCACGTCGTCGGTCCTTTTTACGCGCGTTGTAATCCGCTGAAGGCCGAAAAGCATATCAATGTGTAGAGTAACTTTTGCAGTATTTTGATCGATCGTTTTATCAGAAGTTTTTCTAAAGTGGAGTAAAAATTTCCAGTTGAATAACAACATATCGATCGTACCGCCTCCCCCCTCCTCTCCTACCACGCCCCTGCTACGGCCTCCGCCTTGTAGAATAGCCTGTAAACAACCTCACCAAAGAGATAAAACTTGATCTTATCTCCCATACTAAACCGTGTTTTCAGGAAATAGGTACATTGGTAGAATTGGAAAACATTACGCTGTCGGAAGATTACTAATAGGCCAGAGAAAAAGCTCTGCCCGGCGAGATTTAGAGCACAAATCAAAAGGTCAAAGGAGATCAAAGATCAAAAGAAATTTTTCAGAAAGCAACCATATTTCTGAATTCTTTGAAGCTTATGCTACAAAATGAGTATTGGCAGTTTTGTCCAGCGAAATGTTAGCGAGATAGGGCAGAAAAACACGTCGTCGTGTGAAACGCAATCTTATCCTGAATTACACAGTATAATAAAAGGGTGTTTTAGAAACCGGCGACATAGAATTCTAGCCAGAAATCTAAGCTTTCGAATGATTACTAACACTCCTATGAAAAGTTTCTGTCCAGCGGATGAGTTCGGCCTAAAAATTTGTCGGCGTTTAACCGGAATCTACCAATAAATAAAGTAACCGCCTCTATATCTTTAAGCATAATGCTCTTATTTGTGAATATTTTTATTAAGTCGTTTTATTAGTTATGACACCAGAGCAAGAAACACCAAATCTCTTAACCAGAAGTAATTAGAATTGCATGATTTGGTATCGTTCAACTGCGCATTTTTTGCAGACATTTTGCTATACCACTTGCCTATACTATTCTGAGATGAAGCTGTCTTGCAAATTTGCTTGCCACTCATGCACGAATGGCGTGTGGAGGATGTTAGTGAAGCGGCGCGCAAGATTAATGGAGCTTCTTTTGGGCGGCCCAAGTGCGATTGATCTTCCAGACTGTTCTCTCCAGTTTCGAACTTTACGAACCACTCTCTAGCCGGCTTTTCTACAACACTATCATCTCCCTAGGCTCCATTAATCTTGAGCGCCGCTTCACTAGCATTTTCCCTTACGAGCCATTCGTGCATGGGTAGAAAGCAAATTTGTTCCTAAGGCAGCTCCATCCTGAAGTAAGAATAGGAATTTAGTATGCTAAAATATATTCACAGGAAAATGCGCTGTTGAACGATACCAAGATCATGCAGATTTAATTATTTCGGGTTGATATATTTGGTGTTTACTGCTCTAATGTCACAACTTATGGCATGAGCTAATTTTTCTGCGACTCCTTCATGACCGCTCTGAAATGTTCTGACATTCCAAACTCACTTTGGTTCTTTTCAACGCTTTCTCTTGAAGCTCTGCTTTGCTACTTTTATGTCCGAGCTCGAAACTGAATCTTTGACTGTTCATTTCTTAATTTCTGGACGGACTCTACACCGAAATGTGTATGGAAAAAAATCAGAAGTGTTACATGTTTTGAAGGCGCTGTTACCTTCATAGTGTTGTAATGCGCTTATTTTACAAAGTTATACTTCAAATTTCTTTTTTAGTTTTACAAGACATCAATTGCGATATGTTTCAGACTCCGCTGATGTTCCGCCGATGTGATGACGATCTATGCATGCTAATGAAATTTATCTCGAATAGCCCTGTCGTTTACTTGGCTGCCAATACTTTTCAACAGTTATCCCAACCAACTGTGATTTCAGTCGCTCAAAATCTAGTATTTGCATTAAATCGATGGGATAATTCCTACACTTGTAGGTTTTAGTTGATTTTACACTCGTCTTCATCTCAATATATGCACCCAAGCGTTCAAGATGATAATCAATTTCCATGTTCCCAAAAATTTGTTTTTAGAAAAATTATCACCAATCACATATGCTTCGGTAAAGGCATGATATGTGAAATCATCAATTTCGTAGAAATTTGCTTTTGTGGAGTAACCATTTGGTTGAGTAGAATCCACTATACGTCACCGTTTTCTAGCTTTATAGAATGGTTTTCTATGCACGATACTCTGTTTTCTTGTTTCAAAGTTTCTTTGGAATTAGGCGATGTTTGGAAAACGCGTCATGCCCTTCATCACGTTTCATAGCGGTGATTGAATGAACATCTAGCCAAGAAAGATTTTGTAATATAGCAATGTCAGATGGGTTATGAGAAAATAAGAAAATTCGTTTAGTTTTCAAAATTTCATTTATCTGTCTTTGCTACACATAGTTGTATAGGAGCGTTTTCGAATCATAATTTATCTCAAGTTTCGTTGAAAAGTGAGTTTTCTACGATTTTCACGAATGTTTATGAATGAATATATTTTAGATGGTGCAATACCCAGAAGTGCTCTCAACTTGGGCGGTGACAAAGTCGGTGATCATGATAATTCTGTGGTTGGTATTTTGATTTTTTGAACTCTTTATTTCTTGAGTGTTTAGATCATCTTTTTTTTTTTTGAAAGTGAATTTTTACTGTTTTTCTTCTTTAAGCAAAACACGAGGTGTTATAATAAAATTTATTCACAGCTGACGTTTCGGCAGTTCGCCTTCTTCAGAGCCTGGAAAGGTCAAAATGTCCGCAATCCAATAAGCCAAACACCTCCAATACTCTTTTAGAAAAAATCACCAGACCTAGATTTCAATCGCATCAAGCACAAAATCAACTCTCAACATACTCACCGCTTTTTATATGTGTTCCACTGAATGATTCAAGTGGAGACAACCGCAAGGAGATCACATAGGCTCGTAATGCACCTTACACATCAAAATAACAGTCTTATATACTGACTAAAATCACGTGTGATAACAAGGCATTCGTCCCTGCGGTTCATAGTTGGATTGGTGGTATTAATCCAAAGTGCTTCAAGAAGTTTTCGCGCTGATGTTTTTTGTTCCTGCGCAAGGATGGTGACTTCAATCTCAAAATCAGCTCCGTTGATTGAGCTGATTTTGAGATTGAGTCACCATCCTTGCGCAGGAACAAAAAACATCAGCGCGAAAACTTCTTGAAGCACTTTGGATTAATACCACCAATCCAACTATGAACCGCAGGGACGAATGCCTTGTTATCACACGTGATTTTAGTCAGTATATAAGACTGTTATTTTGATGTGTAAGGTGCATTACGAGCCTATGTGATCTCCTTGCGGTTGTCTCCACTTGAATCATTCAGTGGAACACATATAAAAAGCGGTGAGTATGTTGAGAGTTGATTTTGTGCTTGATGCGATTGAAATCTAGGTCTGGTGATTTTTTCTAAAAGAGTATTGGAGGTGTTTGGCTTATTGGATTGCGGACATTTTGACCTTTCCAGGCTCTGAAGAAGGCGAACTGCCGAAACGTCAGCTGTGAATAAATTTTATTATAACACCTCGTGTTTTGCTTAAAGAAGAAAAACAGTAATTATATTGAAGCATGCCGAGGTTAATAGACAGTCGGTCTTGGGAATTAGTGAATTTTTAAATTATCGGCTGGGTTTGCGTCTTTTGTTTGCACCGAATATTGTTGTTTATTAAGTTGTAAAAGAATGATCTCGGTCATAAATTCGGAGTTGTTTCTTTGTCATACCCGATTTTTTTAGCTTTCAAATCATTGGACCTAGTGGCATTATGTAAAAGCGGCATCCTCTAGTAACTTTACGCGATTGTTGCGTGACACTTTTGGCAACAGGGTTACCCAGTCAACGTTTATAACCTTTGAGCACTGGAAACGATGAAGTTTTGAGGCAGTTTCTTCCTTGGCTTAGATTCTCATATATTTCTTGTGCAGGACGTTGTTTAGACGCTTCAAAAAAGTAATCGGTACATGACAAGTCTGACGAGTATGGTGGATGAAGCAGAAATTCATAGCCCATTTTGTTCAGCCTTTTAATGTCAGTACGGCGACGTGTGGCCGTGCATTATCGTGAAGGAACAACACTCATTTTGTGCCACATTCATTTCTCATTTTTTTTTAAATTTATAATTTCTTTTAGATGCTCAGTAATAGCTTAGATGCTTACATCATATTCTTCGGCAAGTTCTTTCGTGTATGTTCTTTCACCAACCCTTCAATTCATCGTTGATAATCGCACAAGGACTCCCGCCACCTCTTCTTCCCTAAGGCTGTATTCTCAAATTTTAACGCCAAATTCGTCTTGTACACCGGTTATCACTTCCTAGGCTTCATACCTCATCGATGTTTTGAACCACTTATGCTGCCTTACGGTCGACTTGAAATTCGAAGAAGTGAAATTGTCGGACTTCCTTTTTTGACATCGCAGTTTCTAGGTATAGTTTGTCAAAGAATAAATCACCTGTATCACCTGTCGTCCCGTTGATCGTTGAGTGACTCGAGCGGGTACCAGCAACGTTTCCATTTTTCCCTATCGCGCGCAAGAGTAGCCCAGTGGGTCCTCCTCGCTCTAGGGATTCGCTGAGCATTATAATTTTCTTCTATACCTTTCGTGAAGAAATCGGACCAACGAGTCGGTGGCCTTCCTGCAGAGCCCTTGGTGTCCCGAGGAATGCAGTCGGCAACGGCTCTCGTCCATCGGTTGTCGTTGAAGCGCGCCACGTGTCCGGTCCACCTTATTTTCGATATTCTGGCATTTAGAACGGCGTTTTTTTTGTCACAGTAACACAAAAAAATAGTGGCGCTAAATTGTGTACAAGGCAATTGAAATCAGAGTTCGTACTAATTCTTGAACAGTCTAAACCTTGATCACTTTTTGAAAAATGTAGAATGGAATAGTCTCCTGAAGTTGGTAAAAAGCACACATGAGCACCTGTCATATCGCTTATCATTCATCTGGCGTAGAATCTATTTGGTGGACTATGTTGAGTGGACACGAATAACATCATTCTCTCCATATTAGTGGTTTGCCTCTCGAAACTATACCCAAATGAAGCTCACGGATCACGACAATGGTTTGACTATATGGCGTGAAGCTACAGGGTTGGTACTATTTGAACGTGACATTTTGTGGAATCAGTTGACTGTCATAGCCTTTTCACTAGTCATTCTGACTTGCAAGGGGTTTGATACATTATCATATACATCGTCATCATATACATATACATAGGTATATATATGATATATATATATATATATATATATAGCGTACGTAAACACAGTAAATATACATATCAAATTTCCCGCCACCTTTTCGGCATTCATGCAGTAAAGTTTTTTGTTGAAGATTGTGAACGTTCATCGAACAGAACACTCTTACTCAGTTCACAAGTTTGAAAGAAGATCTGTATTCCAAGTTTTATCAATACTTTTGGCAATTACAATAAAAGTCCATCTTTATGGAACTGATCACTTTTATTCTTTCTAGAATGACTTGCCACTGACGGTCGACCCTTTGTTGGCTTCTGGAAATCCATCGATTCCGGTGGCTCGTCGTCACCTGGGCGATTCGTTAGATCATCGACTAACGGTTAGGTGGAACAATTTCGTATCCACAACAGATAGCAAGTATTTGATTGCTTGTGGATATCCAGACTACAGCTTCCGTGTAATTGATACTGATTCAGGTGAGAGATCAATCATATCGTGCTAATATCTGCAAACATTCGTGTGGTCAATTTGCGTAAAATGTAAAGTAAAATACTAAAATCTACTAGTGCGGCTGGACTTTGGAGCCTTTTCAACTTTTATAGTAAGATTAGAAGAAAACGTAAAACTAATCGAATGTTTCCATTGAACTTTCTTGCCAAGTTGGATGTTTTCGATTTTTGACGAAAACGCAGTAAGAAAAATTAATAATTCAGCACGTGTGCGCCAAGTAATATACGGTCATGGTGATGTTGTGACGTGTATTGCAAGATCGGAGACGAGTTTATTTGCCGATTGCTATGTGGTGACCGGGAGCAGTGACTGTACTGTTGCCTTGTGGCATTGGAATGGAATGGTAATCCTCGTAGACAACGAGTGTTTTTTAAGATTACTCTACCAAAATTAGCCCAGTTATTCTGTTTTCTACACTTACGAAATGTGAATGATTGATTTTGAGCGGGCTCGTTTCCGCATCTTTAGTTTATTTTAATACGTCGGGCCTGAAACCTAGTTGTGATCTGCTTAATCGTGTTTTTCGACAATTACATTACTTGAATGCTTCAAAAGTTATCGTTTTTCAGTAGAGAGACTTTGCTCAAACATGGTTTCAAACCTTTTAACGCAAGCGCGGAATATCTCAACGGTGGGAAAGCTTGTGGAATTGATTAATAAGCATCAAAGGTCATGAATTTCGCCATGTCACATATGCCTTACCGGATAGATCTGGATCTGTAATGAATTGTTTTTACTTCATTTCTAAAGGCTGTTACTTACTGACATATGTTCAAGATATCAAGCGCTAATATTTTTGGTTACGGATGAGTTGAAGGATTCGTTAGGTTCCTAGATGCTCGGATTGTCATTACATATATTCACCGCCACTTTCAAATTTTTCCGCTTCTATCAAGAAGGCAAATTTTGAAATAGGGTTGTGATCTACTACAAATCTTAGTTCATCTTGAGTGCAGGCAATTTCGAGTTTATTATGCTTCTTACATAATTGCGGTTTTCATAGCAAGGATTCATTGCTGGCGAGTACAACGTATTTGGAGAGACGCCGTCGCCGCGGGTGATACTAACTGGACACGAAGCGACGATTTCCGCGCTGGCTGTTTCAGCTGAGCACGGAATCGTTCTGAGCGGATGTGAAGGTGAATGCGCGAATTTTTTTTGACAATATTGTAATCCCTAAATTTCATCAGATTTTTTTCAATGAGCATATCTCGATCACTGCGAGATACTCTATTTTACAGACTGTTGTAAGTATCTAACTATACATGCACGATCTATCGTACCCTTTATCAGAAACTCTCTCTTGTATTTATCAATTCTCCAAGTACTTTAGCTAACGGGAAGTTTTTTTGCATCTTATATTACACGATCTTCACGTTTATTGTGTGGCCCTCAGCACTTCTAGCATTCGATTCCTTTCCTTATATCCACAATAGTCACAGGAGTTTCTGTTTTGGGTTTGACAGCTGCTTGAGGATTTTTGGTTTTCTTCAATTGAATGTTCATCGAGTCCAGTCTTCCTGATGTCCTGCCTTACTAGATCGTTCCCATCCATGTTTTTGTGACGACTGTTACCATACAATTCTGGTATCAGTTATTGCAACACGAAGAAATGAGGGGCTTACTGATACCGGGCGGTGTCAACTCAGCACCGTGTTTGTGTTGCACGACGTTAATACCATTACAGTGTCCTCATTCTGGTTCAAAATTATCAGTGGTTATTGTGAATGGTAGGATTGTCACGAATGTGTCTATCAACGAAGATGTAAAAAATCTTAGTGAAGTGATTATTAAAATGTGTGCGTAGTTGCCGTAATAGGGACAATCAGCATGTTTGCTTTCTGATTTGTTCCATTCATGATGTTTGTCTGAAATAGATTACTGGTCACCATTGTTCACAAGACAGAGGTGAAAACTCTCAGATCATAAAGAATAATTTTCTCAACTCTTGTTTCAGATGGAACGATCCTGATGCACACAACTGCAGGCGATCAACTACGGATATGGAACTGGGCGACAGCGTGTTTCGCTTTTGTTGATGAGTCGGGAATGTGTATTCATGGTCATTTATGGACATTACCGTTTCGTCACTTTTTCCACAACTGCGAACCGGCTTGACGAGACGATGACAGATGAGAAGTGGGTTTCTTCTAGCATAAGCGACGCTAGATATTGGTCAACATTTTGTCCTTGTTACTGAGTTCCGAAATTTTTTTCATAAGTTTACTTTACATCATATATAACCCGTTACTTCGACTTTCTTACCAAAACGTATCATCCGAGCGTAGGATGCAGCGTGATGATGTGGAAAATTCAGTTCGTTTTCGATCTATCGCGAAACAGCGATTGAGCTCTCTATGTGACAGAGATTGGCTGGTACACCAGCGAACATGTGGAGTAGTTTTAAACTTGAAGCTTGACACAAGAAAACTTATAATCGTCTTAATCAATGTTTAATTGCAATTCAGCTCGAAATATAATCCTTGTGGACAGCAGTATAATCCATATCGCCAATGGCCCGCAATTTTATTCTTCAAAAGATGTTTTTGTTTGTTACGGATAATACTTTAGTTTCTTTGTACTATTCTGATAAAACATAATTTCTCTAGATGTTTTATACACATTTTGTACATACATAACTCTCATGAGCGAAGAAAACTCTGAATGTGAAACATAATTTTATTTCCCATCACAGAGCGCGCTACAAAAAACCTCTTCGAAAATCAATTTGAGCTCGCAATCGCTGAGAGTTGTGCTATCGAATGAGTTTGGTGCAGTATAACAGATAGCAATCCACAGATCTTAGTCGAGCAAATAAGAACGAGCGTAGCGTGAAACATAATTCTTCTTCTGGTACTACAGCGTACTGCGAAGGCCTTTTCGAAGATCAAGGGAAATGTCCAAATTTCCGAGATTTGAGTTTTCGAAATGACAGCTTGAATTCTAGACAAGGAGTTCTGTTCAGCGAAAAAAGATCTCTGAAATTTTAAGGGTCAAAAGAACCTCCATCGTCCTTAGAGGGATAAAGACTAGGTGTTGTTAATCACAATAGATTCGTGTTCATCAAAAATGAGTAGTGTGACAGTAATGATTTGCTAATTTAGGAAAGGATACTGTAGAACTAAGCTATTTCAGAAGAACTTCCAATTCCAGTGAACCACTAAAGCATTGTAGTTTTGGTGTTATTGTAGGATTGAATGCGCATGCCTAACGAGAGACGGGAGAGTACGTCATCACAGGCTCAGAGAATGGGCGCTGTGCTGTTTGGAGACTGTTTCCTTTGCAAAGGTTGTACACGTTCCAGGTATGTTCCTTGTTAATTTAGTGGTGTCCCAATTTAATTTAAGATAGGATAGATAGTATTCAAGTTTGTCTCAAAAACCCATAGCCTAAATTCTATGCTTGATGATAGTCTGCCTTTCGACAGCACACTTAGTAAGTGATCAGGATAAAGATCAGTTCTGCTTTAACTCTTCACAAGGCGGGATGTTTTACATACTGTCCCAACTGGAGGTTTTTCATGAAGACTTGACCCTCATGCGCTTTCCAAACTAAAAAAAAACTCGATGAAATGGCTTCCGTTAGCGTTTTAATGCTTACTGAATTGCTTTATTTTTCACTTCTCAATGACTCTAATTATGTAATTCTGCAGCAAGTGGATAGCCCAGTGCGTTCGGTTGCCGTCTCTGCAAATCATCGATTTGTTCTTGCTGGGCTAGATTCGGGTTCGATTGTGGTTTTCAATGTGGATTTCAATCGATGGCACTACGAGTATAAAACACGATATCAAGTTCAAAAATAACGATCACGGATCGCTTAACCCACGTTTGCTGCGTTTTTCCCCATAATTCACTTCCTTACTGCATCGAATTTTTGAGATATAGTTCCTGTTGTATTGAAATTACTGACTTAGCTCACATTTGTGTTAGATCTTTTTCCATAACTGTGTTACTTGTTTACTTTCTCTTTATGAGTTGGTCCTTCATATGAACGTCAAAGTCATCAATGTGAATAATGTCACCTACATCTGCTCACTGATTTCTTCTTTGTTACGTTGGTACATTGTTTACTCTTCTCGCTAGAAATTCATTCCTTCTATATTTTCTCTAAACAAGTAGGAACATAAAAGAACTTACGATACTATTGTACTTCTGGTGCCTGTCTGCAATGTGCAGTTGTTTCTCGATTTGTGTTTCGATGTATTGAGCTGGTCACAAAGGTTGTTTTAGTTATACAAAAGTGAAATGTGATAATTGTGATTAAAGATGGATACGATTTTTACATTACATATTGTTGAGACTCATAATATCAAAAATTCGGTACTTAGTTTGGCCTTTAATTTATTATAGTTGTTGATGTAAAATGAAATACAGTGTTCTAAGTGCTAAAATCCTTTACTTGTATGTATCTTTTCTTTCTATGGTGTTGACACAAAATATACTAGTTTTGGAATCGAATGACACTTGTTATTGAAGTAAAAGATTATTTCGTTGCCGAACGATCAACTGTATAACCTGATTTCCAAAAAAAAAAAATATGATAGCGATACACACCAAGTTTCTGGGAGGTATTGTTGTTTATAGGCACTCTTATCGGAAATGGTCGACAGTTATCTATTACGTCCAAAACTCTGAAACGAATAAAAAAAAAAGGGGCTACCGATACTGAAGAGTTTTCTACATGGTTTTCTCTCTTCTGTCTAAATTACCTAAGACATTCTGTATCGTATATTGACAAATGAATGATTGTCAAGAATGTGGTCTACGGCAAAAGAACTTTATTGTCTGATTTCCGTAATTTCATTGATGACAGATTTCGCAAGTACGCAAGGAAACACCTATTTGTCAACTTGCGTGTTTTAGCCATTTGGAGTGTTGATAATTCAGAAATTCATGGATCATAGGAACGATTCAATAAGAGAACATGGGGTCCAAGGAGTGAGTGTTAGACTTCACCTGAGATGGTGTTGTCTTCAGACTTCGAGACTGTGTCTTTTCTTGGTTCTTCCTGTTCAATGAGGATCGTACGCCTAAGCTGCTCGCCACCCTCCATTCCTGAACATCTGCCTGTATTATCTTACAACTTAGTAAAGAATTTTGAGCAGATTCTGGTGACTCTTAAAACCTAAGCTATAAGGAGACTGTAGTCTAAAGAGTCGATGGCTGAGTGTTAGTGTGATATTAACTAGTGTAATTTGACTCATAAGATCGCTATAAACATCCGTAAAAAGAGGAAATATTGAGAAAATCAAATGTCGAAATTTGCAAAGATTTGAGAAATAGCTATTCAAAAGTGCCAATAGACTCATTAGAAGCTGAGTTTGTAATTACAACTACCATAGCGACAATAATTCAAACTCGATATCCGTAGCCTTAGCAATTCAATAGCGTTAACTATTGACGATCTCGTGACGACGCCTAATTTCAGTTTTGTTGCTAAACGGCGACGCCTAGGTTTACGATTTGCTCGCTATAACAGCCATATGGATGCTACGCCGGCAGTTTTGTTACCTTCCCATAAATTTTATTGTAATTTTTGTCTTATAAATCAACTTTTCTGTGCTCTCAAAAAGAAAATTTTTTGCGCTTCTGTTATCCTATGCAAACTTAATGTTCTTCTGTACACCCTCCTGCTTTTTGGTCCATATCCAAGTCTTCTGTGTGGAAAAAATATTCGTCCACTATCCAATCATACTGCTGTCAGTATTGATACAGCTGTATAGGCAAATATTATTACAATGTGTACTTGTGATTTTGTCTTCCTCTCATTTCACACAATACCCAAAAGTCAAGCATACGATGATATTTCATGTAGGCAGAGACGTTTTGAGACTTTTTCACTGGTCATACTCTTTGAAAAGCACTAATCCCACGCCGTAATGAAAAATCAAATGAGGAAATATCAAAAAAACATTCTCTCATGGAATCTACCTTGAATAAGCTGTTCATTGATTACGAGAAATTTAGGAAAAGAGTTCCGCGCAGCAAAACAAAACCGCAGGAAACAATATGAAATCTATAGGCATCGTGGCCGTTCACACATTATTAATAAGACATTCTCCTAGCACACCATCAATGGGTGTATTTTCATTATGATACCTAGAAGTGTCACTTGTCTCAAGAGCGTAAAGGTATATGACATTACAAGAAGTTACACCTTAAAGGCTAATTTATCGGTCGAAAATTCCCAAACAACTATGTTCAAGCAATAAAATGTCAATGATCGATATCCGCTATAAAGCCTTCTAACCTCTTATATTCCAGTCTTCTACACTGGCGCTGTGCAGGTGTTGCTGCTGTTTTGAGCGGAATTTCCATTCTTCGACAAAGCATTGTTGTGCGAACTGTGGGAAAACATTGGCGGAATAACTCCAGCCACTTGTTCTCCAGTTCAGCCGAGCTAAAAATGAGAACGAGTTTCTTATTGGAGGGGCAGATTGGAAATTGTGTATTCATCGAATCTGATCTTGAATGACCCTAACTTTCGAGTGTGAGATAAGAAAGTGTCTGCACACGGGATCTTTCTGTGGACACTTCTGCACTGCTATCCTGCCAACATGTCATTTATGGCATTGGTTCATGCTCAACAAAGTTTTTGGTACAATCGACCATCTACAAAACAAAATATAATTGTCGCTCTTCACATACAATATGTATTCACCACACGGACGCTTTCCTATACAGACCATGGGATCTATCATCCTCCACCGACTCAGACACCTCTAATTATGAAGTGGTGGTGCCCTAACATACAGTGAAATTTTGTTTGCATACCTACGCTATATGAGACATAATGACAGAAAATGAATCTCGTAAAGACATGAAGTCCTCATCACCGCAAGTTTTCAAATAGCTCGTAGTTACTTTCGAAATTCGTGTTAATTACAATAAGTGGTGGTCGGAATTTATACAACTTGTCCTCCTACCAAAAGTTGTAAGCTAAACGAATTCGAGCTGATGATCCTTCCCTTTCACATATGGCGTTAGTGCACGCAGCTACAAGGCTTCGTTGTCGAAATATTGAGAATTTTAAGGCAAACTTTTCAGAAAAAGATAAATGTGATATATTATGTCAAAGACCTACAACATTTATTCCAATTGATAAGTGAATCCTGATAATTATTTCTCAGTTATGCATGTGGTTTGTTATGGGCACTTAACAGGGCAATACACGTGTTTCTGCTTGTAGCCTCGCTAGTTGCACAGTGTCCTTCGTCTGCGCCAATACCTCCTCGAGAAAAACCTCCTTACAAAGAGGAACCGCAGACGCAACTTTTACACGCACCGCCAAGTCTTAAAAATCACCAAACGAGCAGTGTTGTGCACTTGATTGCCTCTTGATCGGTAATCGTAAAATATTCTACCATTCGAGTCGAGTGTTTTTCATGAGACCAAGCTCAAATTTCAATATGCTTGATAACTACTTTCCAGCCATGCATGTGGTCTGTTTATGGGCACTTATACAGAGCAAAAGGAATTGGCTCAGATGAAAGACACCGTGCAGCTGACGAGGCTGCAAGGCTGAAACACGTGTATTGCACTGTATAAGTACCCATAGCAGACCACATGCATGGCTCAAAAATGATTATCACACATATTGAAATTTGAGCGCGGTCTTAAGAAACAGTCGAAACGAAATGTATGATAAGTAAAGCATTAGAGTAAATAGGATGCAAAAGTTATGCAGCACCATCTCAATGAACTTCATAAGTAGTTTTTGACCAGCCATTCTGGATTTTTCCTTGATTTAAGAAATGAATGTAGAAGTCGAATCATAGTACAAAGGTGTAAACGAGTTGCCAGAATAAGATGACTGAAAACAAGCGACTCCCGCTCATATAAGAACAGATCACACAACACATAGAACACATTGATCAGCTACAGGCTTTTTCCTTCGAGCGCTTAAACATACCAATATCACTACTGGAACATATCACACCAACTTAATAGACTTAAAGACGATTAGTGTTGATAAACGCTGTTGTCATTACCTCTTCATAAAAATATTTTCTAATGAAGACTTTCGTACAAAGGAAGTTCTCTTTCAAATGAAATAGCTTAAGGTCTTTAAAGAATAGTTGGAGTCCACGAAAAAACCTCTTAGCTCAATATTACCAACACTCACTACATGTCCATTGGCTCAGCAGAGCTTTTATGAGCGTTCTGTACGTGAAGCTTCAATTTTGAATGGAATGCGGCTGTCGTCTCGCAATGCGGGCACTGCCACTGCAAGTATTTACTGAATTTCTTCTTGGTTCTTCCTAACGTGAACAGCATTGGAGATGAACACCTCGCTCTGTATAAAACAGAGAGAATGTTCAACTCTATAGTCTTTCTAAACGTTTTTTCATCTATTTCGGCTGTATTCATGAGGTGGCGACTGAGGCGAAATCATGTTTTTTCGTAGAATACTACTACTACCTGCATCCAAGTCTGCCCAACTAATGCATTTACAAACCAAAATTAGGTGTCAAGGAGAAACACGAACCTGTCGTTGAGGACAGTGCGACTTGGCGTGACCAACCAACATTGTACGTTTACTCTCCACCGGCGCTTTACACATCTGAAGCTTCAGAGTCTTTAATTTCAAAACGAGTATAATACAGAGAAAGCCAAACAATTGATATTCAAACAGCGCCGAGAAAACTAGGAAGACAGGCGCTTAGCAGTAAGCCAAGCAGAGATCAAAACCTTTCTGGTTTGCTTTATAGAAACTGGGTCATGTGTTCTGAGAAATCGACATACAGATAAAATTTTCCGGAAATAAAAAGCTTTTGTTGCTGTTTGGTTTCCAGCATAGTTCATTTCATGAGCACATTACCAGTAGGAAATTATATGTAAAACTACACCATATAGAAGAAAAGTGAATTAGTTTCTCAATATTGAGCTGTTGGATCACTTCCTTTCAACTTACTTTCCATGCGCAAAATTTCTTTGAAACATTAGTTTTGTTATGAATATCATATTGGCGACTAGAAGAATTAATTCTTGTACAAAAGAAAATATATAATACGCATATTCAGATGTTGCGCAACGTTTACCTGAAGAAACAAGCAGAAGACGAAGGTGAATAATTTTTAGAATGTTGTTTCCTCCATTTCATCGGCTGTTTTTGAAATATATCTCGTAGTTATTATTTCAGCCAACATGTCAAGTGGTCTGTTAAATGTGCTGACTTATTGAGCCCGATATACAAGTTTCGACCTTGACGGTCTCATCAGTCGAGCAGTATCGTTCGTCTTCAGCCAATCCTGTCGCGGCGCTCAATGCCCTATACTAAGAGTAGGCCAACGACGAACATTTTACACTGTATGTCGAGTGAAATTAGCACTGAACACACAGTGCTGTACACTCGATTGGTCCTGGCTGGTATCGCTAGTTCGACCGTCAAGGTCGAAACACGTGTATCGGGCTATACAAGTCAGCCCATTTAGCAGACCACATGACATGTTGGCTCAGAAGATAAAGTGGCCTGGGCGAAACACATGACGCTGTTTGAAGTTTTTGAGGCAGTATAACTTGTTCAAGAACATGAACCTATATTGAGGACAAATCGAAGCTTTATGTGCTGGCCTTGATCATTTAGTAATTAACAGGAGAATGTCAACAAAAGTTGTAGGTCTATATCAGCGCAGTGATTGTTCTGAACTCACCGCACATTCTACACGGCTTCCAAATCTCTCGACTGACAAAGAACTGTGACCTTTTCGAATGGACGATTGCTTCTAAAAAAAAAGCAAGTTTGTAATTCTTTCTATTTAACCGCTTTTAGCGGTGGTACGATGTTATAGATATACCTAAAGATGTAGAGTGATGTGCAAAACAATCGCGTCAGGCGCGGGACTCGACCCCACATCTCATTCTATCCGGGAGCGCGTGCCCTAACCCGTTGCACTACTGACGTCCATTTTGCACACTACTCTTTTTATATTTTTTGTAAATACATTTTGTATGTATATTTTACTATATAGTATATTTTACCGAAAAGTTGTAGAAATTACTCCTCGATGTCCTCTCATTTCAGCTCTTCTGATTAAGAGAAAGAATTAATAGAATGATTGATAAAATGTAACGTAAAAGAGGTTGAACATCCTCAACAAGGAGAAGCTAGTGCATTTAAACCCAACTACGAATTGGTGATTTACAAATTTGACTCAAAAATCCAACGAATTCACTATTCGTCAAAACTTCGAAGTTAATATATCTATAACAAATGGTGGACAGTGTTCTAACGATTTTTGTTCAGAGAAATGTCAGATATTCTGCTTCAAGTAGAAAGCGGTCTTGTTGGTGTCGAACTTACGTTTTGAGATGCATTTTGATTATTGAGGAGCTCGAGAAATATCGTCTGGAATGGATCTGGTAGAACTCGCGTCTCCTCGTTTGACGGCAAAGCTGCCTGGAATCAAGCAATACTGTAACTGCTCTCGAAACCGAAACCTAGTTTCTCTTTCTCTCTCTAAACGCTCTCAAATAATGATTAAAAAGAAGTTCGAGATGTTCTAGAATGTGAAAACGGTGGAAACCTCAAAGGACCAGAAAGTAAAGATCCGCGGAGTATTATTGTTGAAACTAATTTAATTTCAGCGGCACATTACTAATTTGCTATCGCCGGCTGGGGAAGGAAGTTGAGATGTAGACTTTTTCGAGTAATGGCTAATTAAAGAATCACAAAGTATTAGAAATCATGGATAGTTTGCAACGTTTCAGCGTTGGAGCTAACGACATGGGAACACCATGCTTTCAGCATTGTAACGGTTATATAGAAAACTTCTGTGACTCACGTGATTTAGCAAGATACATGCATTTGAATACAAGTAATTCTTAGAAATGAATGAATTAAATGCTGTCTATGATACTTTTTGTGATGCAGACACTAATCTAGTTGTTTCCCTCGAATAAGACTCACTATTTTCATCATGCCAATTCACTGAAAAAAACACGTATGATTAACATTTTTGAGTAACCAATTTATAAAAACCTTAGCTGATTTGACGCTAGCTGAAGAAGTAGCATCGACTGGAGATTTTTCTGCGCGAGAGTCAAAAATCGAATTAAGTGAGGTGGGCACCGATAGCAGTACTGATGGATTGAGTTGACGAAAACCGTAAAGCATCTCATCAACTTCGTCTTCTGGTAGCAATGCTGTAATAGAAAATTGAGAATACACTGAAGCAGAAGATGATGATAATTCACCGATTTCATAACATCGTATCAAAGACATTTGAGCATAAATGCATTACCTGCGATATCTGGGAAAAGCTCTCTGATGTAGAGATAGGGCTTGTTATGTGATGCAAGCGTAAGCATTTGAAGACATGACATTTCTGGATGCCTGATGGATGCATGAACCCGAACTTTCCACTGTAAGCAGACCGGTAGGGAAACTTAATTGAATTCAGGAAACCGGAAAAAAAACAAATATAGATCATTTTCCAATATTTAAAGGGAAATTCTCACAAAAGTAAAGTTGCAGATTTTAAGTGGATCACTTCGATTTCTGATGTACGAAAATTCCCTCGATCGGCTAGCATGAGTAGTTTAACTAATGTTTTATCTCAGTTTGTAAAAGTTACTATTTGCTGCCGTTCACTTCACTCGGCGATGGTAGATTCGTTAAAAGGGTACAGTAGCTCCTGCATGGCCATTAAAACTCATTGAACATAGACGAAGTAACCGAGCGCCCTGTGAGAAACCCCGACCAAGCTACTCAACAAAAGCAATAAATGTAAAAGCATTTGCAAAAAACAAAAGTTTTCCCGTGTACTTGTAGCTGCCGAGTCTAAAAGATGGCTCAAACACACGATAGGAACCAGTGAAAATATCGTCAGTGACCGCTTAAAATACTTGATGATTATGGGACTATGTCATAAATAATAATACAAACGATACAAGATATATTTGGTAAATCAGTCTGAGTTCCCTTGTTATTGTTGTGTGAGTCGACCAACCTCTTCAACGCTAGTGTATTTGCATAATCCGCACTGAAACGGTCGACCACTGGTGTGCATAGTTTTAACGTGGTCCTCAATGCTGTGCTTGTTCAGTGAAACCTGTGTAGAATTCAGTCATTAAGTTGACTTCAAACATTATTGTGATGACTTAGAAACATGACATAACAACTTTTAGTAACAAGTATTTGCAGCAATCATGTAAGCCCACTTGGGAACGGCAGAATAAATTATAGCGCTGTGAAAAAGATGAAGACTTATAGCGCTGTGAAAAAGATGAAGACGATAAAATGACGAACAACTCCATATGATGGTTTCAGTAATAATGTATTGATAGCAAACAACTCTAAGGCTCAACTCGATTGTCTAGCTACGTTTCGCGTAGATACGTCATCTGACCTAGCAAACCAGGAGGGTGCGCGCAGTGGGTAGTTTCAGCTTATAGTGCACACATAGTCCTTAGTTCTGTCCCGTGCACTCAGTAAGAACAAGTCTTTCATTATTCGTTATACTAGTACAAGAAATGTCTGGTAAGGTAACAACATTCGCTTATATACTTTGCCAGGCTCCCAGATATGCTGTGTTGGCAAAATAAGCACTCAATCATTTCTGGTGAAGGTACGAATGAGACAGTACACGTGATGGATTTCTAAGGGGTTCACTTCCCTCTCTACACCTTTCCCTTCCCTCCCCTCGCCCTCAATGGCATTAATCTAGGATAAAAAAGTACTTTGAGCAATTGATCACTTACCATTAGTTTGCATGCGCTGCACTGCACAGGCATATTCATGTTGGTTTCGTCGATTACGGTATACCATTCGGAGGCGAGATCACGGTATTCCGTAGGCGTCTGGTTGCGCCGTTCTTTCTTCGTAGTAGGAAAAATATTCGCATATTGGCACGTCTGTAAACTTTAAAATTCATTAATGCTGTTTTATATTACGAGAAGAAAACGAAATCAGAATACATTATTAGAACGGATGAATAAACTTTGACTTTCACAGAGTTGTTTTCTTCTCCTGCGTCAACAACTCCTCCTATTTGAGCACCTACTATTCGTCCATAAGAAAAAGGTACAGTTATGATCTTATCTACAGTGGCTTTCCGATATTACCTTTTTCTTTTATCTAGAATCCCAAGTTCAGTCTAACTTCTTATCAGTAAAGTATTTCTAAGGAACGAGTACAGCTAAAAATTATGGAGATTCAAAAGTGAGATAAAACTGAAAGTGTTAAAGTGTTAGTGGCTATTCAAAATTTACTATAAAGAGTACTTCATATGGAAAAATGGAGAGCGTGCCGACTGAGATAAGTATTTGTATTTCATTTCTACTCACCCAGTCGATAGAAGGATAGCAGTGGGCGAGATAGCGTTGTGCTTCGGGTACGGTGGTGGAATTACGGTTGTCGCGAGGAATTTCGCCTTGGAGTTCAGGGTGCGAAGTACGGATATGCGAGCGAACCTAAAGTGTATGGTAATCACCGTAAGAGCAGAGATAGAAAAACAATTTCTCATCGACAACCGCAAAAAACGCTGCCATTAAGGGAATGCATAAAGATTGAAACTGATAAACTTACAGTACAGAATTAGTTCTATGCAACAATTGAGACACTGAAGATTCTTACAAAGCACAACTTTCATTGTTAAAACCGCAGCTTGAGATAGTAAGACAAATATGGCAATCGGTCACAATGATGACGCATTTGTGGACATCGTCGCGTCCATTCACACAAGATCCAGCTCGCTTAGTAACTTTGTCGTCAGAGATGTCAGTTTTCACGGACAAATGTAAAAAGGCTAAGATTTGTTGGTCTAAGTTTGTCAAGATTCCCCAACGACAGAAAACAAAAATTCATAGCTTGCTGGCTATGTAAAAAAAAATATGTTGATTCTCATAGATTCTATGGGTTCGAATTTGAATTCGATCAACGCAGTTTAGTACGAACTCGAAATTACCAGTGTCATGTTGAAAATTAGAAAATTTTCGATCATGCACGAATTTAAATAGAAGCATGTAGCAGCGAATATGTTAAAATCACACATAAACAGTGAAAACACAACGTTTACCAAATGCCAACCTCGCATGATTTTCAGAGTAATAATCTGACAAAACACAACAGGCTGCCTGGAACACGAAACCCAAAGATCGACGACAGTTAGCGCTAGTTGGTAATCTATGGATTTTTTAATATGCAGAACAAAAGGCGTCAGATTGAAAATTACTGCTTCAAGCAAAATATGAAGGCAATCTGAAGGTTATCGTGGATATTATGCCAAATTTTGCTTTGTTAAAATGGTGAGACCATCGCAAAAAAACTCACTCGGGTGAAATCTGCATGGTCGAATTCGCAGTCGTTTTTTCGGGCATTTCCACAACGGCACGGTGTGTGTGGATCTTCAAGGCGTGCGCAGTGAGGTTGGCGATCCTTAAACACATATCTGGATGGTTTTTGCCTTTATATCTTTTCCTTCTATTTCTGTTAAAAGAACAGTATCCACTTCATATCCGTGAGATTCTTCTTAGTTCTCTTCTCAAAAGTGCAACAATATCGTTTCAAAATGTAGTCATGGAAAATATGTGTTGAAAAAGTTTCGGAATTTCGAATGTAAATAAATCGAAAGAGAAGAAGAAAAAGAGAAACAACAACAGAAAAGGGAGGCTGACTTTTTACAGCTAACTGTAATCCCACACAGACGACATTTGATATGACCTGGACCGGGAATTTGCGGAGGAGGTGAGCTCGTTACTGGTGGTGGCTAAACGACAAATTTTACTACTTCTAATCGTATCAGTTCTCAAAAAATGACACTCAAGAAATCCAGTAATTTCAACGCTATAATAAAAATCATTTCTATTTACATGAGTGTCTGAGGTGGATAATGATTTCAAATACATATTTGCTCTCAGATGCGTGTACTCGTAATAAAAACATGTGCTGTGTCCAAAGTATTGATATCAGAGTGACAGAGGAAAATATTTGTTTCGAATCTGAGGGAGAAAAATAAAGATTTCGTAGGGAAAAAAACAGCTAGAGGATCAGAAGAATACAGTAATTGATGTTGGTGAGCAGGCAGTCATCGGTACCACATGTAAATTGTTGGAAAAAAAAGTCCCAAGCGGAGTGTAGTGGCCTCCGCGTAGAATAAATATATGGCAGAGTGCAAACTTTGCACCCGCAAAGATACGAACATATGCAGAGCATGGTATGATATTCATAGAAGATATATGATAATCTGATGCACTGAAGACGTGCATCGGTGCTCAGTAACAACCAGCGCTGCAGTTTTATTATATAATTGGCTTTGATTAATCACTATTCGCTATCTAATGAAGCGATCTAACTTGGCAGAGCTCCGGATCCCTCTCACTAGAGGGACCCGTGGAGCCAAAATGCACATAGATAACCAAGCACAGATATCTATTTTTGCAGAGCTAATCATAATTCCCAAGCATCAGTGGGTGTTTCCATGTTGAACAACATTGGAAATATAAATAACTTTCATTTTTTAGAGAATATATAGCGATAGGGGATAGAGCATCGACCTTGAACAAAAGTACCTAGTGTGCTAACCTCATTAATGATTCGGACATCTTTTGGCGGCTCTCCTTTGCCAAATAACGTTGAAACCATGGTGTTAAAGTGGTCCATGGACGGAGAAGGCGACGAAGAGCCCGCCGACGCACAACGAGACGAAGTCATCTGGTTCTCCGCAACTGGGACAGTACCGGTGGTTGTGCTGCAACAATTATGATTTGAGACCGACGGTTCTAAGTAGCTCGAAGGATTCATCAAAAAAAAAAGTATTAGCAAATCTGCATTAAGTCACAGACGACTGATTGGTGCTTACTTGCATTACTCAGTGAGTTAATAAAAGTAAATCAGAGGCAAAAAAACCTTTATGGCGCTGAAAATCTTTCCTCTATCACTATCATTTGAAAAACGGCTGTGCACTGAACTCGCTCACAGTTGCCGGTGTTATCGGATTCAGCCTACTTTGTGGGGAACACTCAATACGGGACCACAAGAAAGAGGAAGTATGTCATTGTGATGCAAAAGTGAACGTTCAGTTGCCCTACAAAATCATTACTTTTTGATACGAAACGTAGATCAATGAGGTAGCAACGCATATCCAATTTTTATTTTTTCGCATTTCTTTCAACAATGTTGTAAAAGTCGATTTTGCAACATATTGTCTACAGTGTACAACTTTTTAGAAGAAACTATACAAAAGTGAATGCAGTAAGTTCTGTAGAACCTGTGGGTTGGCTCCGTTGTTATCACATGGATCCACATTTAATATCAATAGTAGTGAATTGTAGCAACTGAGTGTTTTTTTCACTAATAATTATTTTAATAGAAGAACTCCCAATACCAATCGACACAAAGAATAATACAAAAGAGTCTGCCGTGAAGCGTCGTGGAAGAAGATCGACCCAATAACCTTCTTCCCGGTTTCAGACATCACCGACTACTCGGCACTAAGGTCTGTTAAGTATATCAGACGAGCCGAGACTAGTGGCGTGTTCCTGTCGTACCCAATGGGTTAACGCTCATTTCGATCAAATAAAAAATTTTTCATAGCGCTTGCGCTCTTTCATACTTTCGACACAAGTTTCAGAAATCATTCCATGGAATCTGAACGAAATGCGAATGAAACAAAAGTTGGAGTAACTATTCCAAAAATTCGGCAAAGGTCTAAGCCTCAACCTAACAGTTTAAGATTTAGTTTTGAGAGTGATTCTGTGACATACATAAAAAACGGCATTACCTGGTGATATTACGGTCACCATTAGCAAGAGGGGATTGAGCAGTGTGATTTTGTGAGGTAGAAGGAGAGGTGAGCGAAGTGAGCGATGTGGGTGAGGTGGTTGAGAGGTCGTGATGAGAGGTCCTGAAGAGGGCAGGAGGTGGAGTCGCGTAACTCGGTAAAAAAACTCGTACGGAGAGCTTACGAACGATAGGTCCACAGATCCCTTGAGATAACTGGAACAGCTCAATACAAGTAGCAGTGAAAAGTTGAATGTTATGAAAGTTCAGAATTTATGTCCAAGAAATTGAGCAACCGGTTACCTGATTTTGCATTGAAATGCGTGTGGAGTACTTTTAACGCACTCCTAACCGCACTTACGGAATCGGTTGTGGAAATGATAGACTTCATCGTGTTCTTACTTACCCATATGATCTTTAGTATGATAGAAATCAGTGCAAACTTCTTATGACTGTTCTTACAACTCCATCCCGTGTTTTCCCTTTTCATCTCATTCAATATCATAGCCACTGCATTTTGCAAATTTCCAACAATCTTCTTACAGACGTAAATCATGTAAATCATGGACTTTTCATTTCCTTAGTTGTGTTTTATTGTGAATGCTGATTTGTTTTTATGAAACAGAAGTAAAAAGTTCGATGGACGTGAATGCCTGGTATTTCTGCCATAGTAGATTAACTATGAATCAATCTAATTGAGAAAAAAACGACTACAAGGCCTCAGGAAATTTCGCTGACAACATATAAACCCTATCTTTCCAACAATCCTGGAGTCAAACCGATTTTGGCACTCCTCTATGAACAAAGATGTACTCCAGATTTTTGAGTAGAGATTTCCTTAGAATATGATATTAGTAATAAGATGGATGCTCGAATCTCACATTGCGATTATATTTTAACGAAAGAACGATAGGGCTAGAAAACATTGATAACTGACCGCAAATTGAAACAAAGCGACGCAATCCGTGTCCGGCTGCAGTTTCAGAATGGCGTAGCGAGGAGTAGTGCGGACACCGACGATCTGCAAGCAGACCAACTCAGTGTGATGAACTGCTGGCTTCGTCACTGACTGTTACAACACTACGTGTCTTATCCATGGAAATTCCAGCTTCATTCTTTCCAACGCAACATATAGAGCATATGGAAAATTAGAAATTAAACGATGATATTCCAGGAATCGCAAAAATCGTATAAATAGGAATAGCAGAGGTTAAACGCGAAACTCCCATCTGTGGTTCAGATTTCAGATATGATCCAGAATTTAAGATTTCTTGTATTTTCAGTGCTTTTTCGCAGTGCTATGATGTTTCAAATACACTTAAAAGAAGTGAATGGCGAGCAAAAAACATGACGAGTTGAACCTATGTTTCACCCAAACCGGAGGCGTTTGCTACCACTACACCGCCGAAGCATCGTTTCGCTACCATTCAATCTTCAATATTTCTATCATAACTATCAGCCACCAACCTATAACAGGCTTGGTCGAGTAAGCAATATCGTTTTTATAAGCCCAGTTAGGCTGACAACCATCATGATATGCAATACTTAAGATTTCTTATGTTTTGACTGTTTTTCGTGTGCACATATGAACAGGTATAAGAGTGTTTGTGGCACAATGCTAAGGCCGGGTATGTATACAATAAACCCGCTCAAAGAAAACAAGCGTATGGCGCATCCTTCAGAGATTGATCAACGCCAAAAGCTTTGGCCGTTATCTTTTATGGTCAAGTATGACAAGAAATTTGAAAGATGTTTGTGGATGGAAGTCAAAAGAAGAGTATGGAAGAGCAACGAATATTATGGCCGGGATTATAAGAGCTATATAAGGAGATGGCGATGGCATAAAATCACGAGGCTGACGCTCCCCAGAAACTCTTCAAACGTTTTGTGCGAGAAGAATTATTGTTAAAATGGGGAGAAAACGTTATTCAGTGGCAAATGAGAGCTAGTTCCTGAAATTTTAATTCACACAAGAGACGGACTTAGAATAAGGAAGTGAAATTAATTTCAAGCCACGATGCCATCGATTTTGAGACGACTGCCACCGTCAACATTCTTGCTTAATCGTCAATAATACGTCGTGCACTCAAACAATTATTAGCATGCTCAGCAATTCGAAAAGGGAACCATCGCTGATACCATTGTTTTTGAAAAGAATTAGCCCGAAGATAAGCGGCAATGGAATAATGGTGCGTAGTTTTTGACTCTTTTGTGGAATCTTGTGAGTGATTGTTCTTTAACGTCATCCCGATATACTTCGCACCTAAAGAATCTAAAGAGCTGAACTACGCTGCAGTAAACGAACACTTGTTATCTCGATTCTTTCATGATTTTTTTTTACACTAAGCACAAAAATGTAAGGATTGACTACGCCACCATTGTTCCGATTAGAGCTATCATTAACGGGCCAATCTATTGGTGGACTCTTCCGCAAGACGTGGGTCAAGTCGGGTCATTAACGTCAAGCAGTAGTCCACATTATCGACAGTGGAGGGAATAATGAAAAGCATTTATTGTTCTCTAACAACGAAGGAGCCAATCGTTAACTCGTTCTTTATTAATACCCTCCAATGAGGAAAGCACGCATAAAACCACATTCTTTCCTTAGCTCATAAGATTCAATGAAATCAGTCGCATGCGATATTGAAAAATATATGCATAAAAACTATAAGCTCTCTGGAATCAAAGAAATTGGAGGTTTTTAAAAAGAAATCAAATTAAAATTTGCTCAATAAACAGCGGATCTCTAGCAAATGTATTAGAACTCGCATTTCCTTCATTTCTTGTGATCAATCGGTGGTTGATACAACGGATTAGCGGTGAGTATTGTCCATAGTATGATGCCTTATTTATAATTTCTCATTTCGGCGAAGGATAAATGCTGTTAAGAGTATGTTAAAGAGAGTGGCCAATGAAAACGTCCAGCAATGCCTATGCCTCCATGAAATAGCATCGTATGCAATGTGCAGCATTATTTTTGACTTACGATTTGTAGTTTTTTTAGTTTTCAATAACTGTAATGACTTTTGGATACTGTCCATATGAGAAGATATTAGAAGCAGAATGTAAACAGCGTAATATTTCATACACAACTTATACAACTTCTGATGAGGATATAAACACGTTTTGAGCTGTTAGGTCTAGTGGTCTACAGGCGCCTGTTCAGTCCTATTGGGACTCATCAGTGCCACCCTCCCTCGGTTAGCCGATCCCTGAGGTCAAATAATCTTCTGTAAAGGAATCGACGCTAAGTAGAAGATCACCCCAGGTCAGATGATGCAGTTACCTGACATTGTGGTGATCGGCAGTTGAGTACGTAACTGTATATCACTAGACCTAAAAGCTCAAAACATGCTATATCCTTATCAGATTATAATATTTTGAGTGGTTCCATAAGAAAGGGGTCGATTGAAGGTATTATACAACTTCATCGAATACTGACAGTAGTATGATTATATAGTGGACGAGTCGTTTCTTGACAAACAAGAATAATGTGTGCACCCAAAATATGGAAGTGCATAATTCCTACAAACAATTTCGTCTTTCCTCCCCTTTGAAAAAATTTCTGCGTTTCTCTTACTCTTTGTACGCTCCATAACAGCCTTACAGAGTGACCGATGCGACATCTATAGGTGTCTCAGCGAACGCAGCAGAAAATGAGGCGTTGTCCACTACTCAACAAAATCGAAATCAAGCGTCGTCGTGAGACTGTTAACATAGATCGATTTGTTTCCAAATGAAATAGTACGGTTCTAATAGCATTTTACTGAAACAGCACTAGGATCGCATTCTACACCCTCAACAACCTATGTCCGTCGACTAAGCGGAAGCCCACAAAGAAGCTCTGAATACGATGGAAATGAAGAAATTTCCGGTGCAAGCTTGAAACACGCGGTGATCAACACGATCACAAGTGATGAAAGTGATCACGGAGCAGAACTACATTTGTGGACTTCAGAACTCGTCTAACATCAGTATTCAGATAAAATCATATATTTGTCGATTTTTGATCTTTCCAACATTCATAAGAGAAAACTGCGTCTCAATTGACTTCTCCTTTTTCTAGATCCAACATTGTCAATACAGGATGTGACGACTTTTTGGATCGGAAGGTCGCCACATTATCGCTAGGTGTCCTCCACAAAGCTCATATACGTGTTGGAGTACTGAACTCATCCGTCAGATTCACTGGATTAAGTGAAGTTGAGCAACGTTTCCAAATGTTGTTTGGCACAAACAAGACGAGGTAGAGTTCGAGATGCCCCGCTTTTCTATGATTATACTAATGCGTGACATTTTTTTTTCTCGAGTTCTTGTAAGTCGCTAGCTTCAGGTATCCAGATGTCAGAGCATGTGTTGTCCGTGGAAAGATGTATTCTCTAGTAATTTTCTACTTGATGGTTTACTCATTTCGAACGACTCCCTTTCGTAAGGCGAGATATTGCTGCTGAAAAGAGGGAGAGTATGAAGAGTGTGGCCACTGATGAAGCGCAGAACATCCGTGCTGGAACACTAAAATTCGACACCTGGAGAGATTGTTTCGCTGTGATAAGATGATAGGTGATTGAGGAAATTTGCTCAGTGTGGCTTGGTCGCAAAGTGTGCGCTTGAAGACAGTTTCATTTTGTTCTTCTCGTAGAAAAATCTGGTGTTCAAATGAGAAATTATTGTGATGACAGCTTTCTATAAATTAGTTAGGGTCTAGTATCTGCATCAGTTGGTCATGAGGAGTTCTCATGGAAAGTTCTCTGCATTGAATCAAACGAACGGAAAAAAGTGATACATTTATAGACCCCATAATTTTTTTCCCAAACGCTATAAAATGTTCCTATCACATCTATAAGTGATGTTTTCCAGATACATACAAAATATATTTTCAAACACATATAGTATATATATGCACACACTTGTATATACACGTATACGTAAATACAAGTACGAATGTATGTATATGTGTGTATGTATATATGTATTTATATGCATATATATGTATAAGCATATGTATATACGAATGTATATAAAAATTTCAACAGCTCGTATAAAAACATCATTCCTGACAAACACGCTCCAAGTACTTACAATGGGCGTTCCTTGTTTTGATGATAATTACCCCGAGGCAAGCTTTTCACATTTCGGGATTAACTGCCTACTTACAGTCAAAAGCATTCGTGAGCACCACGAAGTAGTTGTCTAGTATTTACCATTAGTGATAATTGTGTATTAGTTGTAGTTACCCAAACGGCGAGGTTGATAATTCTCACATGAATTCACATTTTCGAATTGAAACTATGCTTCGAAGGGGCATAGAGAGTGTTATAGAAAGGAGGCGGCACAGATGTCTTCTGCTGCCTCAACATCGCATGATGAGTGGGGAATGGTTCCCAAAAAACCGTTTGGTGATTTCCGATTTTTGTCGAGCACGGGTAATTTTCCAGGCTATGCTCGAGATTGCAAGGAGACTCGCTTCAACCAGTATCCTACGACGTTCAAGAAGAAGGCGAGCAACAAATTGAATGGTAGAAGTACTGAGGATCCGCGTAGTGAAAAAAAAACACTGTCAAGATGGATCAAATAAAAGCAAAAAAAAAATCTAAAAACGGCTAGTTTTGGATTTGGTAGAGTACGAGTGGATTTTCGAAAAAGGTAAGAAAGAGGTTGAAAGGCATAATATCGTAGTTCTGCTCGTTGAAAAAAAAAAGCAATTTCTACGTAGGCTGGCCACGCTAAGAGTACTCAGACTGCTATGAGAAACTAATGTTTTTTTCGCCGAATACAAAAATTGCATATGCATCAAAAATTTCAAGGAGTGTTTAGAAGAACACGTACAAAACATAGAATACGAGACGAGTAGGAATTTTCTTTTCAAAAAAGGAGAAAAAGTGATTCACAGAACGGAAAACACAGCAGAAAGGGGCGGGGCAGCTACAGTAATCAAAAATTGGATGTCGTATGTATTGGCACCCAGGATTATCTCTATCACTTACGATGGAGCAGCAGAAGATTTTGAAGGAAACCGATAAGTAAATGAGAACAGGAGGACCTTCGGACGAGATAACAAAGCAGCTGCGAAGCTAGTGGATAAGCTGATTTGATCTCAGAGTTTTATCGTTTCGAACAGGACAGCTATAAGTTAACGTCAAGAACCATTTCAAAAGTGCAACGCGGCTTCTATATTTTGACTCAACAGCAAATTCATACATGCACTTATGATGCACAGTGGGAGAAGTAGAGAATAATAAGCGAAGTCGTTCAGGCCTTAACGCCTGAGGGGGTGCACCATGGCATTTCATTCCACCAAGCATATTCAAATGTCATTCACTAAAGGCATATTCGGCCAAAGAAATGGCTCCTCACGGCCTACCGACGTGCCAAAGAGGTGCTTTCTTGTTACCCAATAAGTTCGTTGTTATTCTAGCGATCCCATCAGGGGTGGCTTGGTTAATATGGAGTGAGGAATCGAACCAGTAACTACGTGTCTATTACATGTCAGTTCTAGGTAATGTGCTACACGCGCACTAATAAGGTGTATCTCCACAGTGAATCGAGATCACTCGGGAAATCTTAGGTGAAAGTGTTTCCAAGGTAGATGGCAGATCGGTAGACGTTGGTGGATGACCTCTTTCACTGATAAGAGCAGAAATAGAGAAATAAATGTTTATGGAGGCTGAAAGAGGAGCTCTCAAGCTGGGAAACTTGATGATGAACGTGAGTGAAACAGGATCAGGTGGAGAGGAATGAAAGAAAACGTATTTGAGTCTTTGACGTCCTAGATAACTGGCGCAATCGTCAGTAACCTTCGTTAGATATGCTGAGTGCTTTGGTGAGGAAGGAAAAACAAGAGGAAGTGCAGACCTGAACTCATCAGAACCGTCTCCATCAATGAAAGCGAATGGCAGATAGGAAAAAAGAGGAGAAAAATAGAGTGCAGAGAAAGACGAGGGTCGAAAGAGAGAGAGAAAGTGAGATGGCGATGGCCGACGACCACCCAGGTGATCAGAGGAGGCAGCGACAATGGAATAAACAGCAAAAAAAAAAACGAACCTCGCCGCATTTCCGTTTTCTTGGCATCATCGTGGCCGGACCGGCGCCGTCCGTCGGATATGGAAATGGAGCGGCGGTGTCCGTGCGTCCGCCGGTCCGTCCGTCCGTCGGTCCGTCGTCGGTGCGCTTTGCCGTCCGCTGTCCGACTGCGTCTCGCCGTTTTCCGTGCACTCGCCCGCGTACGCGTTTCCCGCGATATGACTGCCGCGCTCCGCTGCCGGTCTGCGCCTCCGCATTCCCCGTGCTCTCTAGCCGCGACCCCAAATTTTTCTCGCCTTCATCCCGACGACACACGAGTCGAGCTGGAAGGCGGCGCCAAATCAATGCGACGACGGAAATTTCTCTCACTTCAAATCGTTACGCTTCCGGTGCTTTTCGATTCGAGCACGTTATTCTTCATCACTGTCACTTGCTCGTCAGCAACAGTGCAAACGAATACCTGGGAATAGAATTACAAGAACCCTGAATTGCCGGGATCGGCTGGCTATTAACCTCAGCATAGATTAAATTATTCAGCATTTTTTCCGTGATACGCTAATATCGAGTTGGTAATAGCACTGTAAATCGATTACAATAGTAATAAAAGATAGTGGATAAGGCTTTCGGCGTTGATCGATCCCTGAGGGATACGCCATGCTTTCGCCTTCAATCTTAGCTTCCATTTGAAGTGATTAAATGCATATTTGGCCTTTACAAAGACTCGCGGGTGGCACTCTGCTGTATCGAGTCAGTGCTGATTGTCCTCCCAGACAAGCCTGAGACCAGTCTGGTACCAATTTACCGACCCCGGAGGGATGAATGACTTGGTGAGCCATGAGCGCGAGATCGAACCATCGACCTTGTCTCGACGCAGAGCACTTCTAGCCATTGCGCCACATGCGCTCTCTACAATGGTAATACAACACATTAATGCTACAGCGGCTAATGTTTCGATGGCTTCGCTTCCTTTGGAGCCCGAAAAAGTCAGATTGATTCGCAGCTTACTCAGTCAAAAACTTTCATAACTCCGGCGGAAAGGTGTAGAAAACAAGTTTTTTGGATCGCATAGTAGAAAGCTTTTTAAAAAGGAAAACTACAATATGCTGAATAGCCCTGTTTTCCACATCACTCCATGCCTCATCTTCTGCATTTCGCGAATTGTCTAATAACATTCCCATTGTTCAGTATTTTTCTTGATGGGCAAATCCAAAGTTGTTAAATGACTGTATTCATTGCATACAGTAATACATAGTTACTTGGCTACCTAGGCTGCCTGTTTTTCACTGATAGTTCGAGCCCCAAAACAGCGAAACTCTTCTGATTTAGCTGTTTTGTTTCTTGGAGTTTCGAGGTAAGCCTAGCTGGGGATTCCCAGGTCGCTACCGTATCAGATCAGCGGCCAGCCCTTGTGGATCAGAGGGAGATGCCACTTTGCGAATAGTAGCTAGCTAGACGGCGGTGATTCCTGGTACGGTATACTCTCAGCTGGGCTTTCCGGATGGAAACGTCAGACTCTTTCTCATCTGTGGTGGCCCTGCTGGGGTAGAACCTCCCGCTGTACATCGCATTTCCGACATCCAGGAATATTTCCCAGCCATCATAGGCGCTAAACCATGTGGGGAAGATAATGATACAGCACAATAATAATACAATGACTTTTCATTTTTCGTTGGTTCGCCTTCTTCGGAGCCGTTTTGGTATTTCATTTGTTCGGCCTAAAGACTCGGTGCGACTGGTTTAACATAATAATCTTGTGAATCCTAAAGCGACAAAACCGTTCCGAAGAATTTTATAACAGCTAAATAATATTATTAACAATTTTGTATCTGCTTATCAAGAAATAACTATACAATCTATGCCGAGTAGATTGGTAGTCCTTGTGATAACAGTCGTATAGACATCATGGATGTTCCATTTTCGTCAATGTGAATGGTTATCCATTCACTATTTCTCCTTTATAAACATACGACAGAGTTGGCGATAGTATTCATTGAATAGAATAATACAGTACAGTATTAATGCAGTGACCAACGTTCTGGCGATTTCACCTTCTTCGAAGCTTCGAAAGGTCAATGATTCGCAATCCACTCAGTCAAATACTTTCATAACTTCAGTGGAAGTACGTGATAAACAAATTTCTGGATCGCCTGTTCGATTTATGTCGAGGTTTTACAGCTAGTCGGTCCTGGGAATGGTCGCCCATGTTTGTCGCTGACATAAAACGAAAGTGAATAGTTCGAAAACTGCGGATCTCTGCCATTGTAAATGTACCAGGTTAATAGCAAAAGAAACCAATCCTTCTTAAACATTGAGGCTTCTTAAAGTGGTTTTTTCTTTCTACTATTAAATCCTTTCTCCTGCTGTCATGCGTTCCTGGCTACTTCAAGAAATACCTTATTTGGAAAACGACTGTAGTGATCTGAATCACAGTGGCGTGTAAAGGTGGTACCGATAGTGAAGTATAACCATAAGGATATGAGCAAGACTCGGAATCCTAGTTGGGCTTCAAACCGCGACCTGCACTTCCCGAGAGCTCACGCTCTATGGTAAGCAATCGGACGCCTTGCCTTTTTCTCAGCCAAATGTTTTACTTCGTTGGAATTATCAGCAATCACTTGTTACTCGTGATCTAAGAGAACAAATAGAGAAATAGGAAAATTCGCTAGCAGCTGAATACAAAAGGTACGATAGAAAACCTCTACGGCAAAAACAATCGGCCGTAAAAACGATGGGGTGATATCAGTCCACGGCGGTCCATTAATTATGAGTGGAAATTCATTCACGATAAGCTTCGAGTGCCAAAAAGTCATTGAATCAGTTGACCAGCGGTCATGTTAGCATTAAACCATCTGTGAAGATATTCTTTACATAACATTCTTATTCGTTTATACATAAGATTTTTAGTCACATGCTCGAGAGTAAGTGAAAAAAGGATGGACTTTCCATCAAACAACATGATACTGTTCTCGAGATGCTGCCAGGGGAATCGACAGCCTATGTGCGTGTCCGAATGAAAAGAAGTTTCGACATTTGAGGAAAATTGATTTGGTCCTCATTCCACGTTTACGAGCAACGAAACAATCTCTTTGAATGCACTAGCTAAAGTACCTCAATGAGGAAATCGATAAGATAAACGTAGTTAAGCGAAAGGAACCGGATGGCATTGAAGGCTTACAAAGACATCTAGAATGTACTGGGTCATATTACCCGTACTGCTCTCATTTCTGATAGAGACTTCTTGTCTTCTCGGCAAATGCGCATCCTAAAAGAGACCTTCCGCTTCTCAGTGATTTCACCTATTTTAGGGTTATAGTCACTAACACTTGTAGATGTTATTGTAGCTCCGATAATCAGTCACAGAATGAAAATAATTCAGTGATAAATAGATACAAACTGAGCGTAATAGTTCTATTGGCGTTGAAAAATACGTTGACTAATTGGTGAGAGAATCATATTTCGTCGAACTTTATCAATACGAACAAGTTTTCTAGTCCTTCACTTTCTCCCTCCTGAATGTGCTGAGTAACGCATGTGACTAGAAAAATTCGCTAAAGCTCAATTTTATCTGCAAACTCTTCAGTGAAATAAATAAGGAATGAAAACTGATTGCAATACACAGCTGCCTATCTCTTGGTGATCACACGTGGTATTTACGGTGATCGTAATGTACGAATCGTTCTGTGAGGATTGTGCTTTCGTCTCAACAACACCGATAGGAACGGGCGCATGGGCCCCGTCTCCGCTCTCCCATTCGGTGAACACTCATGGAGGCGTGCATTGGGAGGAACGCCGGCCTCCTCCAGCGCTTCTTGGAAGTGACTTGAGAGAGTCCACAGTCCATATGACGATTGACGTTGAGATACCTCCGCACCATTGAGTGACAGTGTTGAATAATAACAGACCTCTAGGACCAACTTCCCATTAACCTTGGCACTGATCAACAAACCAGCTGCTCACCACTGGGCCGTAAAAGAAAGACACAAATAGGAAACGTTTCGTGATAGAAACTACAATCTTGGCAAGGAAATATGACGCATTTGTAACTAGATAAAACTGCGAGCTGCGTCCTCCAATCAATCGTGGACTTGAATAACCGAATGGTATCTCATTCAAAGTAAACACTTAAATTAATAAAAAATTCTTCTCTTAGTCGACCAGTAATCACAATTTACTGAGCGGATCTCAGCGCTTCTCGCGTTCATCCTCTACAAAGCTTTCAAAAATCTCACGCATTGCTTCGGTTGCTGCTTGAGAATTTCGCCTTCTTTACGATTGTCGTGGAATACTCATCGAGACGAATCTGCAGACAATTTCGAGGATGGCCGAGCTAAGCCGCTCCCATTTTGATTGTAAGAGAGCGTTGGGAGAGAGGCGAACCAGTATCTTCTTTCTGATAGATTACATCAATCACTATTACGATCTTCCACTGCATCTCTCTTCTTTCCGTTAAATCTAACGTTGAAAAAGGGATATAGAAAAGCCAATTTTCTTACCACATCATACTACACCATAGTTATGATTTCGTGGTTATAAATTGCAAAGCAGAAATCACAGTGTATTTCTTTGCAAAGGGGATCGAATGGTAAGCATGTCTTGATCCAGGCGACACGTGAATACTAGCCATTTACGATTTAGAAATACGTCATTAACAAGTCATATAATTATTTTTAGTAGCTTGTCACTGTATATTCTTCTGAAATTTGTTCCGTATTCAACAATTTTCAAACGTTTCTCTTTTATACATTTCTTTGCCGTCGAATTTCTGAGAAACCAATGCTGCGCATCATTGTGTTCGTAAGTGATGTTCTACTTTTGTGTATCAGTGAACAAGAACGAGACTTGTCTTCCTTTTTACACTAGCGAAAGGCGCAGTTGAAGTGTTGTTCTCATATTGTCACCACAAATTGTTGCTGGTCTTTATGAATTGGAATGTTCCATGCTTTAGGGTTAGGCTGTTTGCTAGGAAAGCAGTGATTATGTGAAATAAAGTAATAACATATAAAAAGATTGCAAAAAATAAAACATATATATATAAATAAAATAAAACATCGCAGTATAAATAATACAAATAATGAATATTAAAATGAAAAATAAAAATAGAATAATATCTGAAAAGGGTTCTTTCTGATTACAAGGGAACAAATGAAAAGCGACCTCATTCGCTGGAGAAGAAATTTTCATAGGAGTTTCAGAAGCCATTTGAAAGCTGAGACTTCACTCTACAGCTACACCTCGCCGTTTTTTCAAAACACCCATTTTTTTTTGGACGTCGCTACAAAAGAAGATTTCCTACGTTGCATAGGCGCAAATTTCTCGCCGGACGGAGCTCTTTCTTCGGACTAATAGTAATCATCCGATAGCGTAATCGTTTTTGATTCCAACACTATACTTACATTCTGAAAAGACACTTTCTGAAATGCAGCAGGTGAAATAAGTGAATTCTCTCTGCGACCACGGTGGACTCCTGCCAATTCACGTGCAGCTGGCTGAGGCAGCCACGAGACCGGTGCAAGGTGTATCGTCTGCCTCAGCTGGCCGCACGTGAATTGGCAAGAGTCCACCGTGGTCGTGGAGGGAAATTCAATTACGTTACCTGCTGTGTTTCAGAGAAGCTGTCTTTTCAAGTTATGGCATAGTGTTGGAATCAAAATCGATTACGCTATCGAATGATTATTGATAGTTCAAAGAAAGAGCTCTGTCCGGCGAGAAATATGCCCGTGTGAGACATCGATTTGTGTGGAGATCACAGCGTTGTAGAAGTGTGTTTTGAAAAGCGGCTATGTGAGGCTGTAGCCTGGAGTTTCAGCTATCGAATGATTACTAGCACTCCTATGAAAACTTCTTTCTCCAGCGAATGCTGTCGATTTTTTATTTATTCCCTTATAATCAAAAAGAACCTAGAAATATAAGTCATATAGAATGAAAATAAGTAAATCTAAATGTAAAACAAAATTAACTGGAACATCTTCCAGACTGGACCGTCGACTTGATGGAAAAATAAACTTTATCTGAAAAATTCAATGCTAATATCAATAATGATAGCTACTGCTTACTCTTTGTTCCTGGTATGGTACAATGTGAAATATAATTACACGAACGAGCCACAGAAAAGAATAGCTGTGTATTCAATGCCACATCTTCCCGATTTCTCTCGCATCACATCATTCTTACGATTATATGAAAACAATATGCCTGATAATTATTGTCGAGCCATGCATGTGATCTGTTATGGACACTTACACAGTGCAGTGCACGTGCTTCCTCATTACAGCCTCGTCAGTAACACAGTGCCTTTTCGTCCAGTCAGTTCCTCGGAGATCTACCCCTTTCCCAGAGGAGTAGAAGTGTCATAACAGACCATATGCATGGCTCAAAGATAACTATCAGGCATATCAAAATTTGAGCTTGGTTCAAGCAACAGCCGAAAAGAAAGATAAATATACGATTACAACGCTTCTAAAGATGTTGAAATGATAGCAACCATTATGCTTCTGCGATAAAATATGTTAATCACAGCACTGAATGTATGATAATGCATAATGATTGGTAATATCCGGTGGTAAAGTGCTCGTCGTATCAATAACTTATCACTGCTTTCCTGTTGTCGTCCACGAAGTTGCATTTTATCGCGAACCATTTAGAGCAAACGGTTCGAAGCATAGGTAGCGTCATGAGTACTACCGGTGGTCGCGGACGGTTTGTTATTATCTATTATTATTTTCCAATCTTCTAATGAGCAATATATATATATATATATATATATATATATATATATATATATATAACTGATATTGCGTTGATGGCAGATTGTAACTGTAGGCAAACGAAGGAAGAAGGATCAGTACTCCTGCTGATGCTCTCCCAAAGGCTCGCGAATACAGTGGAGATTCCTCACCGAGAGCTGCAGATCATTTCGTGGTGGAGAAGATGGCAAATAACTTTAGTTAATTTTTTGTGCAAGATATTTACAATTATTCGAGATGTGTGAAAAGCAGAGGAGTTTGGTGGCGTATACGTTTGCGAACACATTAAGCACAAGAACCATGTTACTAGATTCAACATTACATTAGGGATACGGGGCAAAACCGCGTAAGAGTGCCGAGATTTGTATGAGTATGAACACGGCAGTGACTCTGAGACATTCTCTTCAACTCGTGGAAGTGGTCGAGTAGACTGTCAGAAGGAAAAGTGTTTAATTTTGTTGACGTTCAGTAGATGTTTACTTAATGGACAACGTTCACGGTTTTACACGACGTGGACGAATTTTTCATCTAGAACGTTCATATAAACGCAAATCAACATGCTATGAGTAAAAAGCTTCGCACTTGTTTGCTTTGTAGTCTTTGCGGAAACACCTTAATTTGTGAATCTGTCTAGATTTTCAAAAAAGAGGTGCATAAATGATTGTTTTACAGGTATTATCTCAAAACTTTTTTCCCAGCCTATTACTGTTTCTTCTCAAAGAGAAGGCTTCAAGTGAGCTTCTCCCTAGCAGAAAACAATAAAGTAAAAGTAAAGTGGTCTTCAAGAACAGTCTTGTTTTGTCGTGAAGCATAACTAGAAAATGCTAAGATAGGATAAAAGTTGGTACGTAGTGTTCCTGTTATAAATGTAATCTGCCACTATACCATTTCGGGCAGTACGCGCTCGCACAACACCATCGAGACCCTTCGCTCTGTCTCTCTTGCTATTGAGTGGCTGCAGCAACCATCCGGCAGTGGTATTGAATGGAGTAAAAATCAACGTAATCTCCAGTTAAAGTGAAGCTTCAGTGTAAATCAAAATTGCTGACATTTTATCCGCGACTTAATTATATTTTCAACTGTAGAATACGATGTGCAGTGTAAGCAAAAGAATGCTCTATGAGATGCTGCCCCGGAATAGCATATAGTCGGCTTTAGTTCGTGACACATAAACTTCAGGTTCCAAGTTTTCTTTGCATATTAGCATTTTTGTGGTGACACTTAACATCGTAGCCTGCCGTCAAAAATTAAGCAAGGCAGCCAATAAAGAGGGCAGAACAGTCTTGGTCCTAGCTTTCTTGTAGGTACTTTTATTTTGAACAATATATCTTGAACAAGGACAGTCGGCGTATTCACGTGATCTTTTCGACAGTTGGAGCATCCCAGTGACTCTTGAAAGGCTGGATCAGCCTCTTAGGGTGGCAACAAATACAAGTTATTTTGCGTCTACGATTACCATATCCGGAGAATAGCAACCATCGGTAGCTATTTAGCGTCACGTTCATGAAACTCAGAAATATTTGAAGATGCATAAAAGTCGTAACCTTCAAGGTAATAAAGTAAATCAGATATTGCTACAGCAGGGTCTTCGAAAGATCGTACTAGGGAGGCCATTTTTTTCTTGATCAAACAAGCAATATGCGTGTGGTAGAGCGATGGTATACATGTTATTCGATACAAGCAAGGGCCTGGTTTGACACCGTTTTGGGCAAACCAAGTCTCATAAAGAATTCAGAATCTAGCATGACGTTACTTCCGTTGAAGGCTTCATCTCCATTCCAGAATGGAGCAACTTTGAGATATAGTGAAATTTGTAACAATTACTTCATATGTTGAGCTGAAGAAATACAGTTGTCCATTTGTTGATTGATACGTTTTCAAGAAGCTGCCAACAATTCACGGAATCTACACGAAATCTCTGTCTAAGTGCTTCTTAGAATTCACTCGGTTATACATCTTCAAAAGATGTCAACTAAACTGAGCTCAATGCCGATGTGCGTACCGCACCAAACCGACTAAAAGTTGGTTCTGATAGTCACGGTAGTTTATATCAAAGAGAGAGTGGTAGCAAAGTGGTGACCTCGGTGTTGTACCGTGACACGGGCCCTCGGTATTGTATTTGCGAATCACGTGTTCAACTCCTGCCTAGAATTGAATGGTTCGTATATCACGCAATGTCATCAGATATATGATTAGAACATCATAACGCTATTAAAATCAGTAAAACAAAGAATTTTTAAGGATCCAACATCAACTATATTTGGCCATTCATTGAGCACATTGCTCAATTTTTAGGCATCTGTTTAAACTTCAATGTGGTACGTCGTTGATTTTCAGAAAGTGCACCTCTTAAAAGAGACAGCCAGCGAAATGGGAAGGGTTTTGAAGGATTCAGAGACAAGCCAAACGTTGCCACCGTTGAAGGCTTCTCCTTCGGAGAGCGAAATGAAACAACTTCAGAATATTGTGGTATGTGTGACAACTTTCTTATGTCAAACCATTGAAATATAGTTTCCTTTTTACCGTGTAATAGAGAACCTTTTAGCGGCTTTCTAAATTAATGTCAAGTGCATAAACTGATCAAGAGTACCGTAGGTAAAAATGATATTACAGTCACTAATATAATAATAGATAGTAGGGTACTTAGACGGCGACAAATGAATATTCGACCTCATTGCTGAACAAGAATTTTCGATAGAAGTATTAGTGATCATTCCGAAGCTTAAATCTCCGGCTAAAATAGTACTTGGCTGGTTCTTCAAAACACCTTTTCATAACGGTGTAATATCCAAAATAAAATTATGTTCCACACGGCCATGCGTTTTATTCTCATCTCGCTCATATTTCGCTGAACACAACTCCTCCATTGGACTACTAGTACTCTTTCTATAGCACAAATCTCAAAGATTTTAAAAAAGGCTTGCTTTTCGAAAAAACTCTTTCGATAGCACCGTAGGACAAAAGAAAGATTTGTGCTTCAAATCTCGCCAAACAGAGCTCTTTCTCTAATTATGAGTAAACATTCAATAGCGTAAGTTCCAATGATTCCAACGCTGTGCTTATTTGCTGGGAAAGACCATTTTACCGCAGTGTAGCAGGAAGAATAACATCGAATTTTACATATTTCTCGAGTCTGTTACCCGCTAATTTCCGCGTTTGAGGGCAGGGGATCGATCGATGTCTCATACTGTTAGATATGTGAGATGCAATTTGTATTGATCTGGGAATTTCTTCTCTGTTTTGGAAGGAACTTCACGAAATTTCCTCTACATGTTCATATGCTATTCGTGCTTTCAGTGATTATTCGTGTGATAAAAATAAGGCGCGCGGCGGGTGTCAAACACAATTTACTTTGTTTTCAACAGCGTTATAAAAGCGTGATTTGAAAGACCGGCCAAAATTGGCTTTAGCCAGAGATTTAAGCTTTCGAATGATTACCCGCAATCCTATGAATAATTCTTGTCCAGCAAACGGGGCCGAATATTCATTTGTCACCGTCTAACAAAAAAGAACCGACGCTAGTCTCTAATAATAACAAATCTAACAAAAACATTGATTACGAAGAACTTCGAACCTCCTCAAAAGTCATTGAAGCGTGGTATCTATGTGCAGCAGAATCAGTCCGTATTTCCCGTGGAACCAAAAAAAAAAATCTAAGGCGAATAAGGTATCTTTTGAAACGCGAGTCACTAGGCAATGTTTGATAGAATATGAGTACTACAACACTCGCATAGCTCGGAGAATAAGGTGTGGCATGAGCAGATTTTCTTGAAGATACATTTGACAACGAGAATTATTTTGATAGACCTTATAAAACGACAAGCCACATCTTCTTGCTGCAGATGTATTGTTTTAAGGCAAGTACACCAGAAGTACAGGCGTTCAACGTCGCTGAAGCGAAATTGAATCAAGAGGTGACCAAAGATCAAAGTCCGCAACCGAAAAAGAACTAGAGAACGAACATTTACGAAGATCCTTCACAGATACAGATAATTCATCGCATTAGAATATTGTAATTCTTGATGAGATTTGAGCTCTTATAGTACGTTTCGACTTGTAAGCTTTTTTTTTTCTTGTGCTTTGCCTAGGGTTACTGCTGCATTTCGATGGTTCTAAAATCTCTATAGTATGTCATATAGAGCATTGAAGCTAAACTACTGTCCTGACAGAGTATCCTGCTGCTCTATTTTGCACCACTTTTGCATAGTGTATGATTTTTCGAGGTTGCCCTTGGAATAAGAAGTCATGCATTCAAGAATGACAATTTGATGGAAAATTACCGGAGCGGCTTTTTTCCTTGATCACCTGACTACCATCATAAAATTAGCTTTACACTTTAATCTTAAAATGAGCAAACTTTACGGCATAGAATTCCGTATTTCCAATATTCACAAAAGATGTTCAGTCTAAGCACACTGCGTAATCAATCACACAACTCCTTTGTGTTTTTTGTTCATGAAGGTTGGGTACTCACAGCTCAGCTATTCTTCCGAGTGCAGACAACGGTCACAATCGAAAAGTTGGGATTTTCCGTGTGCATATCTCATCGTTCAGTCATCCTGAAAGCATTAATAATGTTGCTAAACAAAGAATGTATTTAGCAATGTGATGAAAGAAAAGAACTGGACGGCGCACTCTCTAATACTCGTGCTGCAATGCGCTAGCGTGGTCTTGCTATAATGACATTTTTTGTGACTTCTAGCTGAATTTGCTCAGTGGAAAATCTCAAGAACTTTATTCATTGCTCCTCAAGGTGAAGTAGCTTAGGCGTGTTAAAGATCAGTGATTTCCGCGAGGGTTGTTGAGACAGTTGGTCAAAATTTAATATTATTTTGTGCGCACTCCGAAGAGATCACTGATGAACTCTAGAAGTGCAAGTGATGCACGGAATTGTCGATGTCGATAGAGTATTAGCTTGCATCTCACCTGCACAGCTAAGCACTATAAGAATCGCTGAGTCACTTAGGTAAACGCAGAATTTTTATTCGCCACCTGCCAAACGATTACTTTGAAAATAAGACTGCGGTTCATGCCCGTTTCCCTTTTTTGTACGATATATGCCCATTATGGCGACGGGGTGTGCCCACCGTTGCCACTAATTTGTTTTATTGACTTAATAGATGAGTGTTGCCGCTGACGGCTAGTGTTGGTGATGACTCGAGTAAATATTAGATTTATTATAGAGAGTAACAAGACAACTTAAAAAATATATACATAAGTACAATAATAATACAATATGGACATAGTAATAATAACGACGCATGGCTGTATAAATACGATAATACTGCGACATGACTAAGTGCGCAGTGATAGAGTGGAACGATATAAACTGATGATCAATTAGTGAGCGAACTGAACTGATAATGTGCTAAGATTGCGGGGCTTGACTGGGCGGTAGACCTCGGGATGCAGTTGTGCTTGCCCCGAGCAGGACCTAAACACCGAGGGTGGGAGCAAGTGGGTGATTACCTACGTCGGAATGCTTATCGTGGACTGTATACATGGACTGGAAACCATCCCTGGTGTTGGGCCCAACAGAACCCACAGGACTTGGTCCACCGTCGAAGTCGTAAGCTCCGCTTACAATGCAATAAGCTTCATTAGCAACTGGTAGAATGAGAATATAATGAGAAGTGGGATGATTGAAAGTGAACTAGGCAAATCATAATAGACGGGTGACAATAGCGACCGCTCACGGAGCGGACAGGTTACGAAATTGTCCCAAGTCGCGATGACACCACAGCAGCCGCCGTGGGCACGCCCGTTGACCATTTTCTATGAGCACATTACGTTCTTCTCTCTAAGCTACCAGGGCTCGCCAAGAATAGTAGCAACGGCTCCGTGGAACCGTTACTACACTCCGAGGTAGCCATGGGATGCCCCTCGAGGGTTTGACTGACGCCTATGTCGACTAGTCCGTGCACGATGATGTGGTGGTTTCCTAAAAAAGTGTGAGAGCAGAATCAAAAGGAAAAAGCCAAAAAAAACTGATGTATCCTCCGAATTTGTTGATGATGATTGCCGCTGAACGCGTGGACATTCTCGTCGAAGTCGAGGGGTCCCTGTAGAAAAACAGAGAGAGAGAGAGAGAGAGAGGAGAGAGAGAGAGAGAGAGAACGAAATCGACCTGTAAATGACGTATTTGTAGATGTGGATAAAAAGTTTTGTTTTTGCTAATGACTGTGATCTGATGTGGACCAGCTCAAGTTGAGGTTGTCTTTTGTGTGAAAGGTGGTTCAAGATAGTGGATGATCTTTGCTTTCAGGTTTGTCTGTTGATCTGCTTAGTCGAGGAGATTCGTCAGGTCTCGGTAACATATTTGTTTTCTTGATCGCAGATTATAGTTCCCTCTTAGTGTGTTGATCTCCCTCGAGTTTTGCGCGGACGGGTTTTTGTCTAGTTCGTTTGTCTCTTGATTATTTTGTGGAGATTCCTCTTGTGATGATACATCGTCTATATCTAGTGGTATCAAAATGTTCAGTGGTGTTCGAATGGGACGCCGTGATGGTAACTGGACCACCGCTTCACGACTAAATCCCTGGGCGTTTTGGAAGAGTTGTTTGATTCTGCCGATTTTCCAGGCGTGTCTCGGTTGGAGAGGGCCGTCGATGAGAACGACGTACCTCTTTGGGAGGACGTTTTGCTCCTCTTTTCTTATTCTGTCCGCTTTGGTGCTTCTTTCTCAAAGATGTTAGGTAATGTTTGTCCATATGTCCCAAAACTTCTCTATAAGTTTGCAAGATGGTCTGAAGGCTTCTATGACCTGCTGTGTTGTCTTCATGAAGGGTTGCGCTTCTAACGGGTAGTACGCAGGGTCACTTTCTTGCTCGTTAATACCGTTTTCTAGATGAAGAACCTCAAAATCGTTTTGAAAAGAATCTATAGGTCTAAATATCTTATGCTTTGTAGAGGTCCACCCTACCGACAATAGAGGTCTGGTGTTCGAAAGTGATTCAATCTCTATAATTACAGTTGAGATACGTTTCATTGAGATTTTTGTTGTACCCAGTGTTTTGTACAGGGACTGATTTACTGATCTAATGAGTCTTTCATAGAATACTCCTTGCCAAGGGGCCAGTGGAGTATTATATCTCCATTGAATCTCGTAGTTTGCAACTGTACGTTGAACCTCTGAGCCATTTTAATGGCCTGAAGGCACTCGCTTAAAATGTTATCCGCTAAAATAAAAGTTGGGGCATTATCGCTTGTAATCAATGCGGGAAGCCCTCGTCTTGCAAAAAAGCGGCGTAAGAACATTAGGAAGGCAGTGGTCGATAAATCAGGATGTCTAAGTGTATGAACCTAGTGGCCATGCACGTTATTACAGCGCCATAGCATTTGTTTTCTGCTCCATCTGATTGAAATACTGTTGATGGGCCGAGATAATCTAGCCCACATGCTCAAAAGGGCGTGATCTTGTAAGGCGCTGTGGTGGGAGGTCTGTCTGATGCGGATATTTGTACGGTAAGTTATTGAAGCGTTGGCACTGGACACAACGTCGAATAATGCCCGTGACTTGTGTTCGCAATTTTGGTATCCAGAATTTTTGGCGCACAATCGACATTCTGTGTCCCGTAACGGGGTGCCCCTTGCTGTGGCAATCTTGGATTATCGCCTAGGCTAGCCAGGAGTTCTGCACGATCATTAAGGGATTCTTCGTTTGCTCTGCTAAGGTGCTCCTGCCCAAGCGTCCGTAGCATCGGAGTAATCCTTCATGTCAGGCCTAACGTTGAAGTGCGCTATGCGGTGAAGCATGCAACTTCTCCCTGTTGCCCCTGGTGCTGTTTTACCAATACTTTTCCAGCAATAATTATCTCCTGACCAGAAATGTAAGAGCCTTGGTTTGTCTGTGTGAGTAAAATTGCGAAAAACTTAAGATGGCAACGTTTGCGAGCGTTTGCTCTTTGAACCAAAATGCGAATATATCGCAGGATCCATGCAATGACCTTTTTGATATTGACTTGAAGAATAATTCTTTGATGGTCTGAAGATGTCGTTCTCGCCTGCTATATCTTTTCGTTTTTGTCTAACACCAAGTTGCAAGTGGCCTCGGGTCTGGTCAAAGTCCCACTATAGTGTGTCGTTTTCCTGAACATAGGGTTCTAATGTCTCTAGTGAAGCGCTTCTACCGAATACGAATATACCAGAAACTACTTTCCAGTTTTCTAGCGGTTCGCTGAGAAAAAAGGGACCCTTCCACCAGAATTGGTCCTTGAATTCCTGTCGGTTGAGGCCTCGCGTTGCGCAATCTGCGGCATTATAGTGTGTAGCCACATGGCCAAAAACGATACGCACATTGAGGCTGTGAACGTGTTCTATAATCTTTTCGATTTCCTCCAGGTGATTTCGTACTAAACGTCCAACGCTTTTTTGCGGTTTGCGTCTCACCCAACTAAGTGCGATTTCAGAATCGGAAAGAAAAGAAATTTTTCGAATATTGATTGATATTCGAAGCTGTATCAGTGCAGAGTTTGTTAATCTAAGCGCTAGAGTGAAGGCATTTAGTTCCATTTTTGGCATGGTCGTGGTAGACTTTAACGAGGGTAATTTGCTTTTCGCCATAAGGAGATTAACCGACTGTTCTGACCGCAAGTATTTGCAAGTGACGATTGCTTCGAGGCTAGCGTCAGCAAATGCTACTAGGGTGCAACTGCCCCTCTTAGTGCCCATGCAGCGAGGTAACGATGTGGAAAACCTTTGTACTTCCGCACATATCTTTGTCCACTGTTGCCCATCGTGATCCGACAGCGCGCTATCCCATTCGTATCCATCCTTCCATAAGGAGCGTGAGAACACCTTTGCCTTATAATGTAACGGTACCATAAATCCCAGGAGGTCATATAATGAGGCGAGTACGGTAGTAACTACCATTTTTGTTATTCTTTGATGTGCCTTTGGGTCGCATGTTATTTGTAGCTGATCTGAGTGGACATCCCATGGAATTCCTAGGATTTTGGGGGATTTGCTATACGATTTGTCGGGCGCTGGCATTTATGCCATCAAATTTATGTCGTTTGATATGAACTCGCGCAAATTCATATTGAGATCATTGAATATTTGCTTTAGGCGCGGGTAATCCCGTCTCGACTTTTCTAGATCATCGGCTGTTACGATAATATTGTCAACGTACAGATTATTTCTTATTTCTTCTATCAATTGGGAGTCTTTATGGTATGTGACCAGATGGTAATGGATTGCCGCCGCTAGTAAGAACGGTGATGCAGTTAAAACAAAGGCCACTGTGGTAAAGCGAAAGGTCTTTATGTTGTTTAGGGTTGGTGGCTGTTTATGGTTGTGCAGCCACAAACAGCGCGTAGCGTGGTGGTCGTCTTCATGGGAGCGAACTTGCAGAGACGCTTTTTCCACATCCGCGATAAGCGCTATTTTCCAATTCTGAAACAAAGCAAAAGTCCAGCTAATTCAGGGAGAATGACTCGTCCACGATACAACAGGTCATTCAAAGACGGACTGCCCTCATAATGAGCTGATGCGTCGTAAACTATTCTGAGTTTAGCTGTTGTCTTGTTGGGTGTCAAGACTGCTTGATGTGGAATATAGTGAATGCGGGAGGTGGGGGAGATATGCGTGTCATCAACTTCCTCCTGGACATTTGCTCGTATCTGTGCAACAAATACGTCATTGTACTTCTCTAGGTGATACTTGTTTTTCAGAGACTTCCAGACGTTTACTAGTCTATTGAGCGCGATTGTTTTGTTAATTGGCAGTGAGCTGCTTGAATCTTTTTATGGGAGTCGAACGTAATACCCATCGATTCTCTTTTGAATGGATCTATTGAAACTATCCCAAACTTCTTGATCGATTCGTCTCTTTTCTTCTTTTTCAAGATTACCGAATTCCTCAGTTCCAGCACCTTCTAAAGTGCAAAATTTTTTCCATTCTTTTTTCTCAGGATCGTCTACGTTGGAACTCCACAAGAGGGCAGTGTTCACCTGTCCCTTGAGTGTAAAACATTGTTCCCGTTCTTGAAAGTCGCCGCATCTGTAATTACTTTGTGGCGTTTCCTCACCCGAAGCTGACAGGTGCAATGCGAGGAGTGCCCCCTGTTCCTGGGACTGTGATTCACATACTTCCACCGTGGATTTTCCCGTGGGTAAGTATCCCAGTCTGGTTGAAAAGAGGTGAAGCCCGGACGGTAACTCGACCAGCGGATTCTCCCCCTTTATCAACAGCCACAGTTGGTTACGCCCCACAAGGATGGCCGGTTGGATCTACTCGTCTTCTTGGTTCTCACTGACGTCGATCTTGATCTGATTTTCCCGGATGAAGGCAATGTCATCTTGGCTAAAATTTGGCCTTTGGATAGCTCTCGATATGTTATTGTGAGTGAACAGCAATAAGGAAAGCTTTTTGCCTTGTTGGTCCCATGCGTCCAGCCGGACCTACTTACCCAGTGTTCTTGGTATGTGTCGTTGCCGAATATGTTTATGTTTAACTTGACCTTCTCGGTTGCCCGTAAGCCGAGCTCCTCCACCAGTCCCTCGTCAACGAAGGACAACTCGGCACCCGAATCCAGCAATACATGGACGCTTTTTAAGTTTCCCGTTCGTGGGTTCACCACCGTCAACAGTCCAAGTGGGAGTGTTGCCGAACGCGCTCCCTTACTTGGTCTTCGTGACTCATTCTCTGGTTCCTTCTGGTTTCCGACTCGATTCATTTTCGTCTCGGACGTCGAGCCCTTCTGTTGATTTTTGTCAGTTTTACTGCTCTTCTTATTGTTTTCTGGGCCTTCCCTTACTGGGTTGACTGGCTGAGTTTGGTGAGGTCCATGGGCAGGTTGGGTACCCTGCAGACAACACGAGGTATAGTGGGGTCCTTCACAGTTGAATCACATTTGCCCATTACATTGGACCGTGCTGTGTCTCGATGATGCGCAGATAAAGCATGATTTGTTATCTTGAGATATCTACAACTTTCTTGCGCTGTTTTGTATTGGTCACATAGGAAGGATTTATGGCCTCCTCTGCAGTACAAACAAGATGTCTTGGGCTTGCCCTGTTGATCTAAGTCAAAGGCCCACCGCGAAGCTCGAGGACGAGGGTAAGGTTGAATTATCGTCATTTGACGTGATATGTATTCTTCATTGGATATGGTTTCGTCCAGGGCTCGCAAAAAAGACCGCATGTCCTAAGATGTTTCTGCGGCTCTGGTTTTAGTCGAGATTTTCGTTTGGGTTCCTGGGGGGAACTTGGCTAAAAGCTTAGTGCACAAATACCGGGTGTTTGTGTCCTCGCCTTTTTGGTTCAATTGAGCGACTGTTGTTTAAAGATCATCTAACAAGCGTCTCTGGTCTTGTATGGCTGGCGAGCGCAAGGAAGTGGTATCAAACTTTTTAAGCAGTTGCAAAATTAGGTCGTTTAAATTAGCAAACTTGTTAATGAGAAAATCGACAACTTTTAGATAATTGTCCTCTGTCGTTTGAAACTTCTCGACAAGTTCACGTGGTTCGCCCCTAAGGAAGCTGCGTAAATAATTATATTCATAGAGATTTGGAATGTCCCGTAAGTGGACCGTTTCCTGGAAAACTCCCCAAAAGTTACCCATTCCCAGATATTGCACTAAAAATCGGGGGTGGTACTGTGGGGAACTCGTAGTTTTTTGATTGTGGCGGTGTTCGCGCTCTCTTCTCCTCTGTATACTGCCGGCCTGCTAGATGAGGACTTGTACTGGTTCTTAAGGTGCTTAGTTTGCCTTTCTAGGATGGAGGTATAATCCTGTGAATCGGCAAGAACGTCACTCACCGATTATCAAATCACTGTATTCCTGCTGAAGGTTTATTGCGTAAAGTTGCGACTCGTCCAGTCTGTCGCTGAAATTTTCTAGCTCCACTCGAACTCTTTCCGCCACTTTCTCGAGTGTGTCTAATTTGTCTTCCAGGTCTTAAACGGTTTGTGAGGTTGAGATCGTATCCCCTTCCGATGGAGTGACCTTTCGGTTTTCTAATTGGTCCAGCCCGAAATCTGTGACTTCTCCTAAACTTGTTGATAGATTTAGTTAACACTCCCTTTTTGGTGAATATGCCTACTCAGTTAACCATGATCCAGTCTAGTGTATCGTAAACGATGAGATAGAAGTTGAAGGAAAAATTCAGAAAAAATCGGAAAACCTAAAACTCGAAAATCAGAAAAAATTCCTGCGACCTGTAATCGAAGGAAAGTAGAAGAAGTACGATAACCTGAAGGTACGCCAATGCATATGGCGACGGGGTGTGCCCACCGTTGCCACTAATTTGCTTCATTGACTTAATAGATGAGTGTTGCCGCTGACGGTTAATGTTGGTGATGACTTAGTAAATATTAGATTTATTAAAGAGAGTAACAAGACAACCTAAAAATATATACATAAGTACAATATTGATACAATAAGGACATAGTAAGAATAACGACACATGACTGTATGAATACGATAATACTGCGATATGACTAAGAGCGTAGTGATAAAGTGGAACGATATAAACTGAGGATTGATTAGTGAGCGAAGTGAACTGATAATGCGAGCTAAGATTGCGGGGCTTGACTAGGCGGTAGACCTTGGGATGCAGTTATGCTTGTCCCGAGCAGGACCTAAACACCGAGGGTAGGAACCAGTGGGTGATTACCTACGTCGGAATGCTTATCGTGGACTATATACATGGACTGGAACCCATCCCTGGTGGCGGGCCAAACAGAACCCACAGGACTTGGTCCACCGCCGTAGCCATGAGCTCCGCTCACAATGCCATGAGCTTCATTAGCAAGTGGTAAATGAGAACATTATGAGGTGGGAACGATTAAAAGTGAACTAATGAAATCATAACAGACGGGTGAGAATAGCGACCGCTCACGAAGCGGACAGATTGCAAAACTGTTCCGAGCCCTGATGACACATAGCAGCCGCCGACAGATTACGAATCGTCCCGAGCCTGATGACACCACAGCAGCCGCCTTGGAAACGTCCGTTAACCATTTTCCATGAGCACATTACGTTCTTCTCTTAGGCTACCAGGGCTCGCCCAGAAAAGTAGCAACGGCTCCGTGGAACCGTGGTACCCCTATCGAACGGTGTGCGACGTGGCCACTATAGTCAGAGGGACTCCATTCAAATTCGTGACTTTTGTGCCTAAGTTAATCTTTGAGTTGAATTCTTCCTTTGCTTAAGGATCAAATCAACACATGTTCTTGATGATCACACCATTGGCTCCAATTTTTTACATTTACGTCTCTATGGCAATAAGCACGGTAATCAGCAGAAATCGTAACTCGACCTCGGACACATTGAGATCATGCAGCTTATGGAAGATCCGTGGTTTTTCCCGCTCAGATCTCTTCTTGTGTTGCGAATCCTGACGCTGAATCCCGTTCCAAGCTGATCCGGATCGTTGCCTGGCCAGCTCTCCGCATTGCACTTTGTCTAGCGAGTACCGCCCATAGCTGAATACCATACTCATGGTGCTGCGAACACACAGGTGAGTAACTTTTGAGCTATAATTATAAATATATCTCCTTATTATGGACGTGTCTTATAAATTTTTAAGTAGAAGCACAGCAAAAAAGGGCGAATTGTGTAAAAAATGAATTACAAGTAGAAAATTATGTTGCATTTACATAGAAAACATTCGGAGTATCACCAGCTACAGCCTCGATAACCTAAGTGGAGATCTTCCACTCACTGAGGCCCCAATTTCAGCCAGATGACCAAATGCACAGATCGCTCTGACAAGAGAAAATTCCAAAATCTATTGGTCTTATTCAATTCTCAATACTAGAGGTAGAACTCCTAGGGCGAAAGCCTCACTAATCCTCGGCCATTCTCATAGCATCTCAATGTCGAATTTCCATGATATCATCAGTCTTTTTCGCCTTCATCTTCAGCACTTAGCGTTTTTTGTGCTTTCATTTTCATTCCTCATCGTTAAAGTTTGCTGTCCTCATTCCTAACTGAATTCTTTTTTTACATCTATCCTTAATTCTTTCCATTTCCGCCTATGCTTTTCAGTTGTCTCTCGAGTCACTTTTCCTCTCACAAAGTTGCTCATACTAGTTTTTTTTCTTTGGTCGTTCTCTCCACGACTACGCACAAATAAGCTTTCTTTTTTTTCAACTCTCAGCTGTTAGCTTTTTCTACTCATTTGTCCTTTATTTTGCACACCCATCTAAATATTTCCTTTTTAATTACATACTCAAAATCTGATTTGCTTGAGGGTTTCCAAATTTTCTGCTTAAGTTCATAATGAATCGCAACTTGTTGGAATGGATAATATAACGGTCGGAAAGAAAGTTCTGGGGCACTTTAATAAACATGAGATAACTCCCACGTATATCATGGGAATATTACGGTTCCTTATATGGGATTTTCCCACTGAAGGCCTAGATGTTATTTATGTTATTTTCACTTGATTACAAGCCTCCGCCATGCCCAACGATGCAATCGATGTTCGTGTTATTGCGTCATTATTGGAGAGAGGGTCATTCGCAGCGAGCTGCAGTTGATGAAATCAGCGAAGTTGAAGGAAAAAGCACAGCAAGCAAATCTGCTTGTAGACGCTGGTTTCAACTCTCCTCATTGCCGGAGATTTTAACCCCGAAGAAAAAGCCTCGTTCGGAACGTCTAACAAAGTTTAACAGCGAAGATATGATTGCTGCTTTGGAAGATAAACCGTCGTCAAGTGCTTGCGAATTGACAGTCGAACTTGATGTCTCTCATACAACTGTGCTAAATCATTTCCACCAGCTTAATTTTGATCACAAGAAGCCACGACAAGATTCGCACGAACTCACTGAAGCACAAGCCGATTCGAATCGTTCGACGAAGTTAAAGAAGTATGTCAAGAAGTTTCTGATTCGAAGTCGAAGTAATGGTACTTTGACCAGATCCGAAACTTGGCGGACTGATGGCAGGAAGTGGTAGAAAACGACTGCCTCCATTTGAAGAATAGTTATTATTGTATTCGTTTGGAATTTATTAATAAATTATTAGCTTTTTACAAGTACCACAGAACTTTTTTTTCCAACCGAATGTAAGCGACCTTAGCTCGTAAGTGTTCCACTTCAGGCTATCGGTTTGCTTTCATGCTCCCTGCAACCACAGAGTGTTCAAACTTAAAAGCTTGCTCACATGCCTTTATGAGCTCTATTGGTGCTGTAGAGTTATCTCCCTGACACCATTCGTACCTATTATCTCATGAATCTTTGTGGTGAAATGTGTTTGTCTCTTGTTCAAATATCCTCTTGAAACTGTACTTCCTCTGACAAAAAGATTTCGACGTAGGATTGTTAGATATATAAGGTTTCTGTCAAATAGAAACAAGAACAACAAGACAAATATATATATATATATATATATATGTGCAGGAACCTTGGGATTACATGCATATATATAGATATATGTATATACGTGTATGTATGTATATATATATGTATACATATACATATATATATATGGGTAGGAACCTTGGGATCACAAATAGTATATATGTACATGAATATATATATATATATACATATATATACAACGCATATACATATATATACATTTATGTATATCGTCTATATATATGTATATATATATATATATATATATATATAATATATATATATATAATATATATGGGCAGGAACCTTGGGATTGACCAAATGAGGCAATTGCTGATGAGAAAACTAGACAGTCCTGGAGAAGGAGGTGTTAAAGGGTAAATGGTATGCTTGATACTTCCTAATCAGTGTAAGAACCCGTCCGCATGAAAAAACCGGGTGTACCCGTCGGATCTGAGCGCCTCTCGCTTTTCGTTCCAGCTGCAAACGGCTATCAATTCCAAGGATTCACGACGGTGATGAAAGATTGGTCGATAGAAACAAATTCTCCCGAAAAATTGAATTAATGGCCTAGTTCAGCAATCTCAGGTTTCTTAAGGAAATCATACCAAGTTCATAGTCGCCCGGAAAAAGGCAACACATTCTCAAGTTCCAGTCAAACCAATACATGGAATCTTCCGAATCACTGTATACTATCTGTAAAAATGAACTGGGGATAGTCCTGATATCATCACAATTTGGGAAGACGGGTATTCTATATTGTTAAGTCAGAAGCAAACCGGCGTAAAAATGGCCACAGAATTCGCTGTCATAAATTTTGCAAACAAATATTCATCTCTAAAATAAAATAATAAGTAAAGTGTTAAACAAAATAAGAGCCATAAAATGGTCATAAATAATAAAATAATAAATAAAATAATAACCCTGAAATGGTCAGCGCTAGAATACTTTAGTAGCAAAGATAGCATTGAGTTTAGGATATCGATTAGTTTCCACCTTCTTAGCAGCACCAAAGTTTTTTTTTGTTTACGAAAGGTTGATGTCCCTACGCTTACTTCTACTGTTTGAGCGGACTATTACAAAATCAAATCATTATTTACGTTGTGTATCGTTGTCAAAAGCGATAGCGCAGCGGTTAGTGATGAAGTGTGTGGGAGAAGCGATCAGCTTGTTCGATCCCCTCCCAAACACTTTCTTGCAGTCAATCAACTGAACCCTACGAACGCCTTAACTAGGCTAGCTCCGACAATGCAAGGGAAATCGCCTCCACAAGCGTTCACCACATCCACGAAGAAGAACGAATTGAAACAAGACGCGAAATGTTCAAAAATCTTTGTGGAAGGTGAATGCGAGGAAACAAATAAATTGGAAGCAGTGCTTAGACTCGCATGATAAGTAAAGATGACGGGTCTTATAAAATAAGTATATCCTTGTCAGACATTCTTATGATGTGTCAAAACTCACGACTTTATTGATCTTCGACATGTACGTGTTGCTTCGACACAGTTGGTTCGACATCATCGCTGGGTAATTTACTATAATCGAGTAACGGTTGCCAAGAGTTGGTGCTGTTGAAGAAATGAACGTGTTACTGGCAGTTTGTCTGTACGATCACCATCGGTTCTATGTGTGGATTGTACTCTCGAAGAAACAGAACTCCTTTTGTCAAATGGGTGATGTCGCGAAGCAATCACAATTTCAAGTCAAAATTTGTCAGACTTTTGAGTTAGCACATGAATATTTCAAGGAAATTCGGTCGGTTGACGTTTCGGCTTTTCATCCCCTTCACAATCGAGATGATCAGAGTCGATAGTTTGAACTCTTACATCCTCGTGATTCAAATTCACACAGTCTAATGAGTTCAGTCTTTCCAAGTGAAACACCGCTTGAATGAAGTAGCCTTACACAGTTCCCTTCTCTGCACGACGGTTCTTGATCCTTCACCATCTACTTTGATGCTTCCACGGTGACGTATATACTGCACAATAAGTATTACGTTATAAGACAAATTGCGGAGGAGACGATACTAAAACACTAGCTGGATGAAAGTTTCATGACAACCTCGTACGAGACTAAGCAATCCGAAAAACCATCAATTATTTATGCTGACGTTGAATGAAAACCGTTTCTAGATTGATCAAAAATGTCATATTGTTGTCTCATTATTTATTTCGCGCAATCGTTTTAATCAGTTTTTTTCTATTCGAAATCGTATTAATGCCGCAAGGGTGTGATATGTTGGAGTATGATCCAGTGACTTTAGCGTGACACTTGGATACTGTCGTAGAACCATCGTTTGCCATTTAAATAGGCTATCTCAGAGTGATGTCTCGAGGGTCACCTCATGCACTGAGCAACCGCGACCGTCCGGTAAAATCTTCTGCTGCTTCCGCACAGGCAGAATATTCTCAAGTCGATCATCACCGGAGATAATTCTTAGGATCACTACGTGAACAACACGCGCAACGCTTGGTGGCTGTTCGCAGCAAGGACCCGCCAGTTCAAACAGAGTCCAAGTTTCATGCTCAAAAAATTATGCTCTTGGTTATCTAGAACTAGCAGTGTATGCTGTTTTGGGAATCGCCCGACGACAAACAAGCAGCCGATGCCGACGTAAACGAGGAACAACTGCGACAGCTGGGACAGCACTGCGAGAGCGTCCGCTCAATATTGCTCTTCTCCAAAATAAAGCTCTTCCTTACATTGGAAAGTCAACTTCCCACATTTTGAAGAAATTGAGCTGGGCCACATCATCACATCGACCGTATAGTCCTGATAGTGCTGACCTCGGTGGTGTAGTGGTAGCATGCGCATCATGGTATGGGTAGAAGGCCAGTTCAATTTCAGCCTAAGGTTCAGAGTTTTGCACAACACCGTAATATGCATATCACCGACTTTGGATATGCCGCAGTGTAATAATCCATGCTGGACCCCGATGATTACTGATTTCACGGTTTTTCAAAATATAACCTAGCTAGTCAAATTATTACATCTTAGCACTGCTATTTATACAGTGAAATGAAGAAGTCCCCGCTCATCTTTGACATTTTGTGCGTGCTTGGCTCCTGCTTGACACATTTTGGTATTTTTTTCTGATGAGGGATATTAAAAGCTGTATGGGGGGTTTTATTTTCAGTAATTTTGTGATGACCGTGTTACGGTGTTCCCACTCGAATTGGGCGTTTTCTGCCTTTTTTTAAAGAGTTTTGGTACATATTTGATAGCTTGAATCTCAACAGTTTAAATGTAGCAATACATTTCTAAAAAGACCTTTTTAGTGCACTGCTGAAGCAGTAATAAATTAAGTCTCACAATCGGCGCATATTTTTTGCTGGACAAAGCTTTTCCTTTTAGAGTTCTTATATCACTCGTAAGCTTGAACTTCGTGTTCTTGATATCGTACTTGATTTTCAGAAATACTTTTTCAAGCACTGCAGTAGAGAAGGCAAAATTTAGTTTCAAACTCGGTGCACAGTTCCTGTTCTGCTAGGGTATGTGCGTGGCTGTGTAGATAAAACTTCGTAACGTTCAGAACAAGCGCCACCAAGGCAACCGGGGTTTGTCAATGGTGTTCTGACATAATCTTAGTAGTTATTTGATAGCATAAGTTTACATGATTCTGGCTGCGAAACAAGGTTCCTTCTGCGGCTCCATAGAAAAAGTCTAGAAATATCTACCTCGTCGACTGTTTTCTACCTCGCTTCAATCATTCAATATAGTCTGTGAGAATGTTGAGATCCTTTTCGAGGCTGATACGTTAGGGCCATACGTTTCGGCGGTATCACTTGCTTCATTAGTGGTCCCGCCCCACACTGAGCCCTACTTCATAGCAGCGACGGTGAGACGTTATTTATGCTGACAGTACGTGATATTGTGTTGCCATTTTTCAGTCGATGGATGACGGCCATGAATTAGAGTTCAGTGTGGGGCGCGGACCCCTCACGAAGTAGGTGACACCGCCGAGACGTAGGCATGGCTCTAACGTATCAATCTCATGAGGCTCTAAACACTCTCTCAGTGTAGAACTATCTACAAAACAAAATAATTCAAATGAATATAGAGAATCGCGCCATTTCGATGCGACTTGAGATCGCTGCGCCTAGCGCAGTTCGAGAGACGCGCGATAATGCGCTCCGAAAGTGAAAGGTAATCTTCTTTTGGCTGATGCAACGCACGAAGAAGTTTTTTAGGCCAAGTAAACCAATTCAAGCTTCCTAGTAATATTAGAATTACACAAGAGATTTTTTTAGCTAGAAACGTGCTGAGTGTCAAACAAAGATTGAATTCTACCGTTGTAGTGCATTGCAAAAGCATTTTCAGAAATGAAATGGCAAAGAACAGAAAACACGTTCTCTTATTGAGAAAATTATTTTTTCTACTTTACTATTTCCCTTCTAATTTGCTTTCTGTAAGTTGAACAAGTTGAAAAGTATATAATACTCTTTTCATACAACTTTTCTATTTTTGCTTTCTGTAAGTTAAACAAGTTGAAAAGCATATAATACTCTTTTCATACATACTTTTCTTTTCAACTGTTTTTTGAGACTCCGCTCAAATAACTGTCACATAGACCTCATGAAGGGCTTAAAATATCTTACCAAAATACTCTTTTTGCAGTAATTTTCCATATTTTATTGGATGATTTGTATCAAAGGTTACCTCTCTTAATATGGAAATTACCATCTTATAGCGAGATCATCTTTTCCTGTTTCAGAACCGTTCAAAATATCCATAATTTTCCAACGATTACTTAAGGCTGTAATACAATGCGGCACTTAGGAAACTTTAGTTGTAAAATTAAACAAATGGTGTCACATGTATTTGATCTTAGTAATGGAGAGTTTGTCGCTTGAATGAAGTCGATTAATTGAGTAGTTCGTATAGCCGAAACTCTCAATGCTTTCAGACTGCTGCTTCTCACATGTTGCCTTTCAATCTCCGTCCTCTGCCAGAAATACGGTCCACCAGGCCCCCTATCGTCGCATTTTGTCGACTGGCTCATTGCGAACGGGTACGTGTTCTCATTTGCGAGATTCCAATTTTTCGCTAATTTATTACAGCTTGCTCTGTCCCAAAAAGGTTTATTCCTTGTTCCTCTTCTAAGGTGGTGAATTCCGACAATAGCTGAATTCAGGTATGAGAATGACAATTTCGACAGGCCAGACGTCGGTCCCAACGGAAGCTTCGGTGGTAAACAACGATCGACCGATCAGGTGTGGCTGGTAAAACTTATGTCCAAAAAAAACATAGAACACTTTAGCTGGAACACACCCTTTTTTCTGATCCAAGTAGAAAATTTTCCTCGAAAACTCGTGAGCTAGTTTGCGTACTTGATCAGCTCCAGCGCCACCAAAACTATGAGAGTAAGAAGAACTCTTACATCTGCTTTTTGATGTTCTACTCGGTCAAACTGCGTAGAAACTAATAGTCTCTATCCATTCCGTCGATCGCACGATATTGCCAATGGAGTTCAGTGTTTCATCGAGGTAGATGGAGCGCAGTCCACTATTAATACGAGAACATTTGATTTCTATCTTAGTGTGGCGAAAAAATAATCAAAAGCTACTCGCACTGTTCCGTTGCGGCATAGGTTCACTCTTGGTATGATCTCCGGTCAAAATGTCGAAAAGTTCAACACGGCTACTACTGCCTGCATATATAGATTTTCAGCTGCTTCCCGCTGCACACCCTTGATAATCAACGATTTCAACGATGTGATGAATGGACTGACTTTATTAGGGACTTAGCCAAATATTTATTCGTTGGCGTGGTGACCGGGGCGCCGTGGCCGAGTGGTTGTGATGTTCGTCACGGCGCGCGTGAAGCCAACCACCGCCCCCCTCTCTAACCCCCTATGGCAGTCAACAACAACGCCCTGTGAAGCGCCACGGCCAGAGGATATTCTCGACCAAGTCTAAGGCGATTAAACGAATTGAGTGCTAAAAATACTAAGATGCGCACAAAAAAAAACACTGTAATGACGGATCAAATAAAGTGCTAAAAATTGTTTTGGCGACCAAATATCATTTATCGGTCGAATGCTGTTATTTGCTAGGATGTTTTGCGCTTTTGGTTCAATATCCTTTAGCTAAGGTTGGAAGATCTGCTTATTGCATACTTACCAACTGCAGAGTAAGGCGATTAAATAGAAAGAAACATCGAAGTAATATCAAATTTTTAATGCCTCTGCACAACCCGAAAGAGTCAATTTTTTTCGTATCTCTAAGAGCAAAAACACGCTACTCCTGCCCGTCCTTCCTCTTTCTACTATTGGCTCCAGGACTACCCTGAGAAGTGTTGCTTTCTAAAATCTATCGGTTCAAAACCTTATGAACACTTCTGATGGGTAAAATGGCACCTACCATCCAACACCGCTTTAATTTCAGTTGGCATTATCGTGGTACATGAATACGGTCATTTAAGATACGAAATGAACCAGTTATCTTCATACACGGTAATGGCGACGCTGCTCTACATGCTCAGGCACCGTTGGCTACTGGATGGAGCAGGTTAACTTTTACAAATTTCTACACAATTGCTCACAGTACCATTAATAGAAATTAGCAATCGGATGACTAATTCCAAAAGCGATCTAAACTGAATAAAACTGCTGAACAATGGCGAACTAGTCGGAATGTGATCGCGTCTTGTAGGGGTGGAGAGTACTGGAAAGCAGTTGTTACGCTTCCTGATTTGATCCTGGGGATCACTAAGCCCTTTGTTCCTCCAGATTGCGCAAAATCCTCGCTTACCTCGAGCAGAATTGAATGAGCACTATTCAACACATCGCTAAGCCATAATAAGTCAGCGTGTAGAGAAGATGCGCTTTTATTCACTTTCACGGCAACTGATGATGTCTAATGCACCGCACGTCTTCAAAGGATTGATCAGTGCCAAACACTTTATCCTCTTTTTTGGACTATTTTCTTTTGTAACACATTCACTGAGCACTCGTTGTTCAAAAATGATCTTTTAGCTCAAAGCCCTTCATCCTCCTTGGTTTTAGCAGCTGATTGTATATGAGTACATATTTTATAGACATTCATAAGTATAAGTATACATATACGCATATATGTAAAAGTATAATTGGATTTTATATACATGTACGTGTATATATGACATATATATATATATGCATGTGTGTAATGTATGTATGTGCATTCTATTCTGATACTCCCTTTCATATTGCTGATATGCTTTAAGTGCATTGATTACTTTTATGTGGAAGGTTCGAGCGTATGTGGAGCAGTGGTTAGAGGTGCTCTGCGCCACACGCAAGGTCAATAGTTCAATCTCGCATTCTTAGCTCACCAAGCCATCCAGCATTCAATCACCTTAGACAATGTTGAAAATTGAAGGCAATGCATAACACATCCCTCAGGGATTGATCAACAGCGACAGCTCTACCTTTATTCTTGACATAATATATATATATAATATTATAATAATATATTAGATATAATATAATATTTTAAACCCTGTATATATATGAACAGGGTTCAAAAAATTATGAATCTATTCGACTGCTTAACTCTGAAATTGAACCTTATTTGGTCTAGCAAACGTTACAGAGGATGATCATTCTGTTGTAACAAAATCTCCTGCGGTGAAGAGTTATGAGTGGCGTAATTTTTGTCGTCATTCTAAAATAATTTCATGCAACTATTTACGTTTGTAATTTAGCGGAAGGCCATTATATTCGTACTTTTCTATTTATACTAACTAAACTAACTAAACTGAATTTGATAAATAACAATGGATGAGCGGATAAATAACTAAGAATTTACAAATCTCCAGATCAATACAGTACTTCTTGGAGCAGAACTACACTCAAGGAGAACTGTATGCGACCACATGGGGCGACGCATGGGGTAGTGGATCTATCCTGGACAGCTACAGCACCATGCACACTTGCAGTAACATGCTGATGCTACGAAGGTACTCAAATATACAAAAGATAGCTTGCAAATAAGCGAACGTGGTCCACAACTGTTCAAGAATCAACCCCTCCTCACCTAACCATCCTAACTAATGGGGAAGTGCATACTTATTGATTAAATAATGAATTAATTGTTTATTTGTTTATCTCGATACATTTACGCCAAGCTGTAGCTGTTATAATATCAAAAATAATAAGTAGCTTGAAAAAGGCTCAGTATTTATGATCAATTGTAAAGTAGTGGGAAAAAGAAGCAAAGTTTGCAAATGAATTGCGGTATGTGAAGTAAGATGTCAATGAAAATGATTCTAATGAATGTTAATCATTGATGAAAATGACTTTTCAATGAATTAATAAGATAGTTCCCTCTTCGTTTTTAGTGGGGTTGTTCAGTGACGTATGAAACTCAAGAGAGACTTGAGAGAGTTATTCAGTAACCTCCAAGTGACGATGATTGCCGCTATTCTGCCTGACTGGCAAAAGGATGTAGTGAACTAAATATTTATGACGGCGAAAATACTTGCCGAACTTTCCCTTGTTTCTACGTTAAAAAACAGAAATCATCCATTTTGTTATTGACCTTGCCATAGCACTTTCGAAAGCTTTGAAAAAAAAGTGAGTTTTAAGAGGAACTGACAAGTCATTATTGTATAGCGCCTTTTCGAGACTTATAAGAGAACATGTTTAGATTCATTGAGGCAGTATTGGCTTACACAAAAGCCAGAAAGGTGGACGTCATAGCCCACTCAGTAGGAGTCGTTCTGGCTAGGTAAACAAAATTTTGAAATACCTCAAGAACATTGCTTATGTTCGCGATGTTTCAAATCATGCCAATGATGCTGACAAGAAGTGGAAGCTTTATAGAAGGATTAAATCTTTCTAGAAAGGTGCTAAAAGGAGGATCCCTAATCGGAACCGATGGCAACTGCACATTAGGCCCTCCCCTCACCGATCGTATCGACACTTTCGTCGGCATTGCTGGACCAAACTATGGTAGGAATTTTGAGAACTTAGAGCATCAACTAATGTCCATTCTCAAGAAACTGTATTGAATGTTTATTGCGAGGTTTTGAAAACAGTCGATGTCATTGATGTCCATAGAGTTAGAGTGTTTTCCCTAATGTGATTATGTTATACTCATCTTCTTATCATATCATCCTTTATAGCTCTTTGGCTAAACAAGGTTTCTGTGCACCCAAAACCATCCGAAAATTTTACCTTTTCGTCATTGTTTTTAACCACACGGTGGTGATGAGTGGATCGCGGGAATTTTTTTTTTTTGGCATAGATCTGCTACTGAGTGCACTTCTGGTCAGAAATTTGAATTGCTTCGAGGCTTAAGCAGCAGTGATGACATGCTGTAAATGTCATTCAACAAGTGGAAACATCTTTGATTATAGGAATGCTTGCACGCTATGGTTGCACAAATATTAAAATGGCACGCGCCTCATGTGTTGCACGGATTCTGATTGTTCTCCAGTTCCTCTTTTATTTTCGCTTCTTTGACCACTTAGCTGAGAGCGGCTTTACTTGAATTTCGAAGTAAAAGTGCTAGTGCGTCCCTAAGCATTCCCATCAGCCCAATCACCTCAATGATTCTTACGATTTTTCTACAGAGGATCACTGGAGTCCAAATCCATTGTTCCCATTAGACAGATCAACAGCCTATTCATAATTTTCAAAAACGTTTCTGGCATAAACAAACCTCTTTTTGCGAGGTCCTTGGTTTTTCACTACTACTGATCCATCTGTGGTACGCACTTTCCCTAATCCTTTAGTATTTCATCATTCAGTCAGGGCATCTGTATTATCTTGGCATACCCATTTAAACTGTTCAAGTTCAGTTTTATGAGAATGTATAGAAGCCAAAATTAGCTCTAAGAGGTTGAGCTGCATTTTTCAAGGTTTATGTGTGTGTCAATTGGCACAAACCGTACCGGCCTGGTGCAACGCTCTTGATGGACTCTATCCCGGCTACACTTGCCAAGATCAGGTCAGTAAACATTACCGTGTTTCAGCAATTGTTACTCTTTATCTGCACTCTGTTTTGCTTGAATTTTACATTTGAAGGTTGAGGTTAGATCATTTCCATTCGTGCGCTTTTTCTTACAAATCAAATAAGCATATGGTCAGTATTTATTGACACAGCCCATTTTTCTTTTCTGATCATTTATCTCCTGTGCACTGGTTTTTGTTATGCTCTTTGCACGAAATGGCAAATTATCAGCACTCAATAATTTGAAGGATACCGCATTACTTACGATGTTCATCGAGCCACAGAAGTTGCCACTGGGGAGAATATAACGATGTCACCGCCGTAAAAGGGAAAAGGTGTTGAGGTGTTGACGCACTCCGCAGTGTTCTGCGTGAGTCCAACATCTGGGCTAATCAGCGCGGCAATTACTTGCTTTCATCGCGGACAGACCAAGAAGAGAAATATTCTCTGTACGGAATTTCATTTAATCTCGGACTGAGTCACCAGTTCCTTGAGGCCAACACATGAAGCGGTGTCATCAAACACGGCCTTGGTAAGCACGACGTTTTTTTTCCAGATCTCTCGAATATTTGAAAATGAGAAATGTCGGAGTGGTTCATCAGTTTCATTAGAGAATTTGAATCATAATTATATACGAGCTCCATATTTTCTATCTATAATGACAGTACCCATAATTTTAGGGGTTACCGCTCTAAACGTCCACTTGTCATCCTCTTTAGCACCTTCTAGGCCCGCATAAACTTTACTGCTGACAACTAATAATCTTTTCCTTGGCGTACTTAGTATTATAGTGTGGAAAGTAATTAAAAATTTTTTAATTAACGTCGTGGCGACAAAAAAAGCTCTTGATTGAATACAAGGCGTATTTTCGGCGCTATTTCGGAAAAATTGGTCATTTTTGAAAATATGTAAGCAGTGTACCCTGTGTATTTTACGAGCATCAGATTGCTACGTACGAGCTTCCCATGAGCAGATTTCTAAACAAAGATATGAAAGCCATTTTGTAGCGCAAAAATCTCATTAAATATTGATCAACTTCTTGGCGGAAATGGGTACAAATTTCAATAGACTCGCCCTTCGATTTATTACCTCAAAACTATTTCTGGGACTCTCAAGCCTTTATTGAGCTTTTTTCCTATTTGATAAACTCAATAACACAACAGTGGTTCCAAAGATGTTAATTCTTCGCGCCTTAGCTTATCTAGGGGCTACAAATAGAATGATTCTAATGAGCTTGCCAGGCACACCGTGATTGGTTGTTCGTTAAAAAGGTGAAACCAATGTCTCGCATCGCTAATGTTACCCACTGGTTTTTATTCCTAATATTAACCTATATCCATTGCTATGATCTTTCAGCTGCTCTGCGGCTACACATCAGGTAACTGTAAACAAGAGAACTACTCGGCATTGCTCGAGAAGCTTAACAACGATCCGACACGCGAAGCCGACCACGTGTACGCTATGTGGAGTGACGGTGAGTATTAGGATGCTAGAGAGCCCTTCGTGGTACTCGCAAATACATCCCGTTTGCTTTACTTGCTGCTTTTATCTCCTGTTCTTGTGATTCGATAATATAAGCGATGTTCAATCTCCATGCACTTAACTCCGACAGATTTTAAGCTTTTGACTTTCGAAGACCTCACTCTCTGAAGATCAAAGGGCTAAAACTGTCTGCGTATCTAACCTCGATAGCGGTACTGTATATTCAAAATGTACTATTTTTCTATATAATTCTTGAGAATATTTGAAGCCTTACCGAGGATATCACGCCAGAGCCATACACGTGTTTCGGAAGTCTCGATCCATTCGTCAGTGGCCCACGTCCCCACATCAAGTCCTGCGTTGTAGCAAGGAGGGAAGCGTATGTGGCGACAGCACAATGGACAATGACAATGTGCTATCACCACTTTCAGTCGATGGATCGTGGCTGATAGATACAAAATAATCCATAGCATCGTTTTTGACAATACATTTTATTGTGGGGGCGTGGGCCACTGACGAAGAAGGCAAGCCCTCCGAAACACGTGTATGGCTCTGGCGTAATAACCTCGGTAATGCTGTAAACGATACTGTTCTATTATGGCAGCGCCAGTTGAGGTCTTCGGTATAAGCGTATTCTTTGCTGCTAACTGACGAATTTACGATTATCTGATGGCTTAAATCAAGAGAATTTCAAAGGTATATTTTATTTCTCATATTGCTTCTTTCTAACGCCATACCAGTTGAAATGAGATTTTCTTTCACAGTTAGAGATTTTTCGGCTGATAAGAGTTTTTCATAACAAAATTTCAATCATTAGATAAAAAAACTCTTTCTGACTAGAAAAATTTCTTTGCTCTTTAGCAGAAAATTTTGTACACACACCCTAGCCGACTAGAGTGCTCACTGAGTGTGAAACTCAATATTCTTTCTTTCGTCGCAAAGCTCGAAGAAGTTTTTTATCAAAAGCCAAATATACCATTATAATTTTAAAAAATTTTCTCTATATAACCATTTTAGTTTCATTACAACAAAACTTTTACCCAGTGAGAAATCTTCGAATGAGGAACAAAATTTATTTTAACTTGTACGGCGTCAAAGATACTTTACTTGAAAAATTAGATATGCCATTATCGATAAACTCCAGAAACGTCTTGCAAAAGCAAGAAATATGTTTTTACGAAGGCCTCAAAAGGCGCCGCCATAATAGAACAGTATTTTTTTGAACATTCTTAAGAATCGAATTGAACAATTATTGTGAGGTTAAAAAACACTCGATGCTATGGATCATACTATTTGTCTACTGAATTGATTGCATTGGATGACATTTAGTAATTTATTACGACATTAACGAGATCGTAAACACATATCGGCATTACAGCAGTTAACTGGACGACTGGCCGCTCAAAATCAGTTAAGTGGCTGTAATGCCGAAATGTCTTAATAATCTTGTTAATGTAATGATGAATCACTAAATGTTATCCAATATCCAATCATTCCATTAGGAAAATAGTATGCCTTGAGATGTTAGTTAAACTAAATCAACCCTAGTAATGAGTCCTTAGTGACGTAGAGCGCGATAAAAAACGTGCTCCATTCCACTGGATTATACAGTTCCCTCATCGGTCGTTATATACGTAGACAATTCGAGTCCTTTAATTCCCAGAATTTGGGTCCTCGGAAGTCAAAGTATTAGAGGGGCTGCGAATTTTATTTCTCGAAATCTTACATCAAACGCAGATGCTTTTGCAGATGTAGTCTGTGTAAAACTAGTCCCTAAATTCAATGATTTATTTTAGAAAAGCTATTGTCTGGCATTTCTCCAGTGCATACTGTTGCGGTGAATTATTGGCGTAATCTCTTGTCAGCACTGTGTAGTATTAGTCGTAGTCTTTTTGTTTAGAAAGGACAGCTGGCGGCTTAAAGTCAGTTAACTGGCTAAAAGCAAAATCAACATAGTTATTGCAGAAATTTTCAAAGTTCCTTCTTTCAATACTTAAATTTTTCTTAAGTTGACGAAGTGCTTTTGTTCCGAGGAATGACTTGGGGCAAGCCAACGTCGCGAATCCCAGGCATGAACGGACGCTGGATTTCTGATCGAAACGGACACATCGCTATGAAAGACCTTACAGAACTGCGCCAGTACGAAGCTGTCGCACACCATTCCATATGAATTTTAAAAGTGCATAAACTTGACATGATATTAGACAATGCAATACATGTATATTGGCTAAGAAGCTGTGTAAATCAATATGTCCTAAATTGCAAGATAACAGGCTTGCCAAGAGTGCCATATTCGTTTCGTTCAGTTTCAATGTTGCTCTGTATTTGTTGTTTCTCTTCGAACATATTGAGATTAACCCTTGGAAGAGTGATTAAATTTTTTTCTTCTGTTAAGTTGGTATGGTAATGAAATGCGCTCACACAGTTAATTAAATCTATATGTAAAATCCGTTTGAAGAAAATACAAAAGAAACAAGCATTTTGAGACCAACTACACATCTCAGATTTCTTCAAACTATGAAAGCTTATAAGATTTCTTTATTGCAAGCACGTTATCGCTATTTCACTCGCTCCTGTTGCTGTTGGGCTTTGAGAAAACATAGAAAAAAAAATGGTGCTGTTCAGTTATGAGGAGGCAAATGGAAAACCCATCTCATTCGCTGGACAAAAAATTTTCGTAGGAGTGATAGCAACCACTGGAGAGCTGCGACTTGAGGCTACACCCTCGCTTCGCCAGTTTTTCAAAGCACCTCTTTATGACGCTGTAACATTTAACATGAAATCACGATTCATAAAACCACGTTTTTTTTTTCTCTTATCTTGCCTATATTTCGCTGGACCATACTCGTTCCTTAGAGTACTAGTACTCAAATATGGCACAAGCTTCAAAGAACCCAAAAATGTGTTTGCTTTTTGAAAGGCTCTTACAGTCTTTTGATCTCCTCTGATGTTTTGATTTGTGCATTAAACCTAGCCGCACAAAGCTCTTTCTTTAGACTATTTGTAATCATCTGATAGTGTAATGTTTTCTGCTTCTAGTAATGTGCTTATTTTCTGGAAATACAGTTTAGCAGATAAATTACGATCGCGTTTCACATTTTTGGCATCGTTGTTTACCAGTTATTCGACAAGGCGAGGCCGTGGCAAGGAGCGTGGCGGGGAGGCGCGAGGTGAAACGATTGATATACTGTTATTAAAATGGGAATTTTTCCTTCACTTCGAGGTAGACTCTAGATAAAACGATTGGCTAAGGTACTATGAAAGTTTCTTTACACATTGATATGCTTTTCGACTTCCAGCGAATTATGTGCGTGATAAAAAAATGAAGGCAAAAGGCGAATGCGAAACATAATCTTTGATCTGAATGTTACAGTATTCTAAGGGGGTGTTCTGGAAAATTGGCCACGTGAGGCTGTGGTCTCAAGTCTCAACTTTCGATCGGTTCTTGACAGTCCTATGTAAAGTTCTTCTGCAGCAAATGCAATCGGTTTCCCATTTGTCCCTCATAATTGGGAAGAGCAAAAAACTTACGAATTGGTAAAAAATTTCTCGCCTTTCAGAGCAAAATTCATGGAACTAGTTTCCAGCAGGTCACTCAACAGAACGTCTCTTAGAGGACTGTCCCGCGGTTGAGTGAAGTGACCTCGTCAAAAAGTGTCTCTTTGTTTCGAATCAGGCAGTGGAATTATCATTTTAACGTGTACCAGCTGATATGGTTCCGATGCAAAGTACAAAACATAATGCATTCAGCATCGAAGAATCCTCCATTCATGTATCACGCGTATTGAATTATTTTCATTGGTTCACGGAACGGAATTAAGGTCATCGCATTAATAGCATAAATAAATTTTTTACAAGTGTTTTTTCGAATTCAAACACATTGAGAATCAAAATTTTTAGGAATCGTCAATGAAATTTGCTTTTGATTTTCCGGTAGAAGAGCGCCAGTTCTAAACATAAACGATACATTGAGGAAAGCCAACGTGTCCTGTGAACAAAATTCCTTATGTTTCTATGCTTTCCTATTCAAAATCTCAACATCAACGCAAAAAGCGAAAAGATGATAAGTCATGAGCTAAATTTTTATGTATACAAGCGTCGCTCACCATCGCGTAGCACTTTCCAGTTGTTCAGCGAAGGATTTGGGTAAGATGTAACAGCTTCTTGTGGATAAATATAAACGTTTCCAACCACACTCGCTTAGACAAATCATTCTCTTTATTGGGAACATAAGAGCGACAATAAGAGCGCATGCGGCGCAGTAGTTAGAGATGCTCTCCGACGCACACGAGGTCAGTAGTTCGATCTCGCGCTCATGGCTCCTCAAGCCATCCATCCCTGCGGGGTCGGTAAAATTGGTATCAGACTGGTCTCAGACTTGTCTGGGAGGATAAGCACCACTGACTCGGTTCACCGGGAGGCCACCGCGAGTCATTGTAAGGGCAGATATCATACAATCACCTCAAACAAAGTCAAAAATTGAAGACGATAGCATGGCGCATCCTTCATGGATTGATCAACGCCGAGAGCTTTGTCCCTTTTTTATTTGAAAAATGCAGCATAGTTCATTATGTCTTATCGGACGAGTTTCAGAGGCTGGTGAGTTGTACCGTGTCCGGAAGCTAACCCGGAGTAATATATATATATATATAGATATATATACTACGATATATATATATATATATACTACGATCCTTAATATATAATATAATATAATATAAATATAAATATAATATAATATAATATAATATAATATAATATAATATAATATAATATAATATAATATAATATAATATAATATAATATAATATAATATATATATGCCATTTTATTTTTTGTAACTGTATAAAATTGTTCTTTGTATATAATGAATACAGCTGCTTTATCACATCACCGACTTTGGCAGAGCGTTTTTCTGCCAAAGAATGTTGCAGAGGTTGGTAATCATTTGAAACACATCTTGGTTATACGGTGGATGAGTTATAGGTTCCCACCCTAATTGTTCATTCTTTCGCAGTGTCAGACGCACAATATGTAAGCCATCTTTGCGAAGTTCGTAGATCAAGATCATACAGTTAGTAATGCAGCATGTAGTGACATTTATCGTGGTGGCCAGCGTTTCGTCGGGTCGCCTTCTTCAGAACTTTGAAAGATCAAGTTGATTGACAACCCGCTAAGCCAAAGCGTCCATAACCTCAGCAGAGAACGTTAGAAATGAATTTTGGATCCCATAGAAAAAAATTTTATTTTGAAACACTCACGATTTTGATGTTTTAGGTCTATCAATTATTCATTGAGATCAGCCGCTTGAGGTCAGTGCATCAATGGGCTGGGCTTAATTCAGGCTGGAAATATCAGCCTGAGGTATGGTTCGAGGTCACGTGTGGTCACGAGACACTCCTCTTTTCGGTTCACTTCTGAGCCTTTGCCATGTATCGAAGTGGCTGCTAAGGTTTTACGCGCAGATGCTTTTGATTCCTGTGCGAGAATCGTTAATTTGACACCGATCATTACTCCTGCATGTTTTTCGTCCCTATGCGTGCCTAGTGGGATTTATGGATCAGAGTTGCGTAGTTTAACTAGGTGTTTTTTACATTGACGAATAGTGGTCTACCCGTTTCGTATGCGAATATGAGAACATACTCTTCAGCTAAGTGGAAAAGCAATTAAGTTGATTAACTTTCAAACGGAAAAGTACCCTCATATCAAATACACCACGTAATAATAAGTGCTTCAAAAGTGGAAGAAAGGAGTTCGTGTATTTCAAGTATGTAAAGTGTGAATTCCTCATAAGCAATTAACCATTTGATTAACTAGGCGGCGGCATATTATGACGTTGTCTTGTAATTTATTTCGCATTTCGATATCTTGGTTAGTTTAGTTGTCATTTATCCAGTGATGTCAATCAACAATCAGTTTAATCACTATCATGATCGATGACGTGCAGCCACTTGATAAACAAGAATTGGAAGCTCTCCTCCCTGAATTATGAAAGTGGCTTTCAAGGAACTTAGTTAGGTCATTTTTGAGCTGATCGTAGTTTTTAAATTTTTTCTATCTCAGATGCTACTTCACGGCGCGAAGAAGATGATAATCCGATAGAGAATAGAGCTATGGGGCGAATGAGGTATCCTGGTCCAGCCCAGTTTCCGACATGTGACGAGTCGACTTTGCCAAGAGAGGTGGTCGCTTAATGCATGAAGTGTCCATCGAGACATCACTTCGCAGTAACCCATTTTATTTGGATGGCGAGCGATGGTGCTACGACCGCATCGAGATGTTCATTAAATCTCCTATTACAGAACATTCTCCAACATACCACAGCCTCTCGGCAATAACCTGATTTGAAATAGGAAAACTGAATGAAAGAATCATACGAAATAGTTCATCGGACGGCTCAATAGATCCGATTGGGCTCAATTTCAACATCAATATCTTCACAGAGCTGTGGAGATTGTGAACAGACTGCAGCAAGCAATCTTTTCTAATTTAACCATATATCATTTCTCAAATGGTCGTAGAATAGTATCACTGAAGAGCTTGAAGTGCACTGCCAGCAGTTTGTGTAAATCATAATGGACTGATTGTTAGTTCGACCCCTTGCTCGGGCTCACCAAGTCTTTCAGCCCTTCATGGTTTGCAAATTGGTACAGTGCTTGCTAAAAGGGATACCAGTACTGATTTGATACACCTAGGCCAGCGTAAGTAATCATACAGGCCAAATAAACATTTGAACAAGGGCAAATGCAAGGGGTACATCGTAGGAATTAATCAACGTCGAAAGTTCCATTTGTTTTCTTCTATATTCTCATCAACATTGACGAGTAGTAGAAGGAGTACGTCGTGCATTAATAATGTTAGGACAGCATAATACTTTTTTACCTGTGTTACCTCTTCCGTACCAACTCATATCCCTTACACCAACAAGAAATCCACGACGGCAATTTAGTTACAAATGGGAAGGTGATACTCGACGTGGAAGATGCATGCAGCTTATTTCTTTCTTGGCTAAGTTAACATTTTGAAAAAAGTGTAATGTTTTACGATTTCTCACATAACAGCTCAGCTTTATTCGATCACAGTCACTCAATGTGGTGTATGTCTGGACGATGTAGTGATTGGAGAGCCACTAATCGCTACGGCTGTTCGTCGCCAACACTTCACAGCCACCGCCTAGCAACATCTCAAGTTCGGCGGTGAACACCTCAATGCTATTACTATGTCCGATCAAAAATCACCATCGTAATATAGTCGACTACACAAAATCGCTGCTCTATAGGAAAATTCCGACCCCATATTTCATACAAGATCCATCGTTTAATGGGTTCAAGCAGTAAGAAAACTTTCATGTACACTTGTCCGATAGTCTACGCGATCCGTAGCATCAACAACATAATGAATAACCGCATAATGGAACATTGGTATAAATATCGTAGACGCACATCAGACTTTGTGCTAGAAAGTGATTTATACCGAAGGACAGAATTCGAAAACTCATGGCAAAAATCTAATCCAAAACATAGGAACTTTAGCGAGCAAACAATGGTCCACTTGTCCCACTCATGACTAGTAATGAAACGGAGATCCTTTATATAAACAATGTAGATATAGTGTCAAAAATTCCTTACTAGTATGCAAAAACAAGAAGCGTGAAGAATTACGAATTGTCGAAACGATATCAGAAAACAGAAAAATTACACAGGAAAATATGCTTGGAAAGGTTTGCTGTAGACCAAACATATAAGGATACTTGGACGCCCGTCTCACGAATTGTACGCACCGCAGCGCATAAAAATGTGTTAGTTGAGATGTTTTGTTCCTTGAAGTCCCAAGGTCGCCTAGTTGAAATTTCCTCAAATCGTCACCACATGAAAGCAGTCACCAGCGCTTGTGAATCAGACGGAGATTACCCTTGCGATCAGTAGCTACCACGATGGCGGTTATTCTTGGTACGCTTCCGAGTGCAAACGTTCAACTTGGGTGGTTATGTTAAGGAGTTGAACCCCCACCCCGCTGTACTTCTACTTCGCAGTGCGACACACAGGAACACCTTCCGGCCACGATGAAGCGGTAAAGGATTTGAGAGGATTATACCTACATAACGAAATAAATTGAGGACAGTTACTAAACTGATGCAAATGAGAACCCAAGAAGATTGGAGTTTTCATATTGATATCTGCAATGTTCCGCTCTTGTCATTCTGTTTTTTGATGTCGAATACTCATTGCACCTGGACACGTTGACATTTTCACACGCTTTTGCAATAGTATGGCGGGACAAGGAGAGTGGGAAAAAACGAAAGTTCCTGTGTTAATCAACATCAGAGCAGTTTAACAAATAAAGAAGAATTTATTTCTCTGCGTACTTGCACTTGTCATCAACGAAAGTCAGATAACAAATTTATTCATTAAGTCACAATCAGAAAGCATATTACAAAGCATAGAAAAAATGTACCTCTTGTTAAATTCACAACCGCGTATGCTCGTATGAAAGCACAAAAGTCACAGATCAAGAAAAACACTTCACATTTTGCATTGAAAGACCTGATCCACTTGCACATCATCAACATCAAACAAATTTGATCGATTACATAGATACTATACCTGGCACTTGGGTAGCAAACATTCTCAGGTTGATCTTCATATGAAACGGAGTCTTCAACAAAATAGACACTACAAAATGTATTAATTTACTAAGAAACTTTAGCTTCGTCGTGTACTCCGCCCACTACGTCACTCATGAAATGACAAGTGCCAGGTGAACATCGAAAAAACTACACCTGTCCGGATATTTAAGACGATACAGAGTGTAGTGGTGTACTACGATATTGTATGATAGTACTTGAGTAATACAAGGGTATACGATTTGAGCAAAACTCAAAGAGCAAAGATTCTTACGTCTGATAGAAAAATGCAGCTGAATCCCTGCGACATAGGTCAACATCGTAGAGTAGAAACGCAAGAATCACTAGGGAGAATCAGCCATGGTTCTCTATTAACTAGTGCTAGAATAATTCAATGTATATTAGAACACATCGCCAGCTTTTGAGAAAAGACCCTTTAACAGTGACCGGAATTCTAATCGAAGAGACTAAGAAAGTATTGAATTCTTTAGCAAGGCAGGACGGTTTACCCATTCAGTCTCAACCAATAGCAGCGTCGCATTGGAATCATTATTTAGTGAAGAGGATGCGAACTGGCTTCTTAAGATTGCCGTTCCAATTTACAGCTCACGAGAAGGAAAGGCAGCTAGAAAGAGCTTAAGGAGCTTTACAAAATAACGTTAAGGGTCGTAGTGACGGTACCCCCGACCTGCATATTGATCGTATGGGGTTGGAGGGATTCAACTATCACGGCTAAGAAATTTAATTACTTCAATCATTTGCGGCCAACACTCGTTGAAGCTCGCTACCGGATGAGGATAAATATGATGATCATTGGTGCAATTGTAGCGATCCCGCCCTCTCCTACAGCACTGGCACGAAGTCTCATTGCTCGAGCTCTATTGCGGGTTATGGATCGGCAACAGAATCGACTGTTACCGTTGATCAGCTGTTGATGTCTGAGAATTGTGAATTAAATGATGAGGCGATTGCACTGCGAAATCGATAAAATCACCTTTCTTTGTCTGAAAAGCGCTTACAATATTATTACTGAAACGTAGGCGTCTGTCTCTACCGTCCAAACTCCACGCGCGTATCAATCGCTGTCCGGCAGCCGACAAAGTCGAATACGATCGACATCCTGCATGCGGATGCATTCCAATTATTGAGCAAATCTTTTCCTGTAATGAATCACTGGTACCTTAGTCTTGTTCTTTGTTATCTAAAGATGTATAAAGATATTCGGTAAGTTATAAAAATGTTTAAGATTGAATCTAATGAGGACATAACATATTTTGAGCTGTTAGGTTTAGTGCTATACAGGCGCCTGATTCGTCCTATTGGAACTCACTCAGTAGCACCTTTCCTCGGTTCAGCCTATCCCCTGAGGCTATGTAATCTTCTATAAATTAATCGGCACCGAGTAATACATGTTGAAGATTGAGTCTACTTTGATTTATGTTTATAATGCTAGGAGTAACAAACTCACAAGGAATGAAAGATTTGCACAGTTCACAAGCTCAGCTTAGTCTCTCGATTGTTTGATTCGTCCAATCGAAGAGATTATTTCTATTTGTTTTTTCTTGTCTAGTAACTAGAGTAGTGCTCGAAACTGTCTACTTTGATAACCATTCCGAAAAAAAAACGGCAGGATGGAGCACTGGAGGACTACTACGATGCCTAACGAAGATCGCCACGATGAAAGATTATTCTTGGACATGACTAAATCTAGGAAGAACAAGATCGGTAAATGCATTAAAAAAAACAACAATGAGACAGGCATCTTGAGCTCCTCATGGGTGCATGCAAAGGCAAGCACAGTCTGTGGAAATATGGAAATGACCCTTTTTTACACACAACGAGCATCAACGTCAAACGACATTAAAATGGGAGTGCAAGAAAAAAGTGCAAAAATGCACGAGACCTACGAAAATGCGTAACATTGACGAAGCATTTACCTTTGCGCACTGACAGTTTTTTGTTGTACGATCCGTTTTCGTGGAACGATCGAAAAACCTGGAGAGAAAGCAACTAGCAAGTGCAGTGCACTCATAAATTGAATGGTAAGAGCAATTCATCGTCTCAAATAAAAATTGCTTTTCTCCATCCCATATCGCCTTTGTCAAGTAAAAGAAAATTCTTGAAACTCCTGAAAATCATAAAAAACATGCACCTGATGTAGCGAGACTCGCATGTGCCACCGCAAGAGACCGGATCGCAATCGCCTGGTCGTGATCCTTGACAGAGCGGTTCCAGCTGGCGGGATCTTAATCACTTTACTGAGCTATGTTTTCATTCATTGAAATTCAATATTATGTTCGCAATCTCAGCTTTGAATGGCCTTTTTCCAGCAAAAATATTAACTTTGAATATTTTCATTTTTTGTTTTGTGAGTTGGACCTCATTCCAAAATCATTAACACGCTTCAAAATTCAAGTTAAAGTCGGGTTCGTGTGTTGTGATGGCAAAAAAGACAGTACTACTCATTTTTTGCTACGTAAGTGGGATCGCTTTCAAAAGTCATTAACATGCTCAAAATTCAAGTGAGAGTTGATTTTATGAGCTATGATGGCAAAAACTAACAGCACTACGAATAATGAAAGATTTATTGCGATCATTCTCAGCCTATGCCAGCCCATTTCTTCCTGTCACATGTACATTCGTCATACGAACACATTGTGTAGGCACACTTTATAGTTAAATTAGAACTTTTTGAAGCAGTGAAACTTCTGTGTGAATGAGATATTTGAAAATTTAAATTGCAGTCAACAAATTCAAATGAGAGGAATGAATCCCTGAGAAACCTTCGTAGCATCTGTGAATTCGCCAGTCGGAGAAACTAATTGAGTAGTTTGGCATTCGACAAAAAATACAGATTTTCAGAAGCGTCTGAATCCTCTATGTAAGCACCATGTGGCTCAGGCTTCACTTAATCGTAAATCTTAGTATTTTGTGTAATAATCGAAGTTGGGACATTGTAATAGCACATAGAGTCCCATGAGTCCTATATAGCTCACGCGCAGTAAGCCATGTGACCGGCATTGGTCACGCATGACTCCTCTTTACCTAACTGGTCTATTACACATGTTCTTCCACACTTCAACTAAGGAAATCTTCTACAATTAATATTTCACAAGATGTTTTTCGGACGAGTTTACTCATTGTATCAGAGTCTATGCTGACTAATTCATTCACGGCGGACCTATCAAAGTCATCGCTTGAAATCGTTGACTTATTAACCAGTAGTTAGTCTTCACTCGACGAGCAATTTCCTTGAGCTATATGCTTGAGATTGTCGTTCTATTGATCAGTTTGTGAAAAAAAGAAAAGAGCTTTGAAAGAACCTGAGTGACTTGAAACAAATGAGTTTACAAAACCAAACCGTGTACGCATTTTTATGGAAGGATTAGGAGGGTATATTGATGTTTCTATGTAATTACAGTAGCCCTGCAGCGATTGAACCTCTTGAAGCGATCTTTTGTTGCAAGATGATAGCACAAAGGCTGTTGTCAATAAAAAGCATAATTAATGCTTCTGAGGTTAGTGTGGCAAGCAAAAGTCACAAGATTGACAGCGTCCACTGGTCCCGAGCAAATCATACAACACTGGATTGCAACTTCTACTGATAAAGTCCTATGATTGAAAGAGCGGGAGCGTCGTAGAGCAGTTTTCAGGAATAATCACTTAGAGGACCGCACAATTAACCCCAAGTGAATCAGCCAAACAAGGAATAAACCGTCGCTGTCAAGATGCTTCCTCGTATTATAACAGTAACGATCGTAGTGCTCTAATTACGAGATCAGATACACGAGACCACATTTCAAATCGACTTCCGAAATCTGCATAACTTTTCTTGTTTCCTAATGATTCTTGTACTTGATTCGTTTCCTCACTTTCATCAGCCGTGTTAGTCTTCAAATTTTAGAGTGGCTTCTGCTGATACCCGAGAATTTCTGGTCCTCTCCATGAATGCTGTTAATGCTGCCAAGAATATCCCTCTAGAGTTTTGAGATAAACGCAGTGGTCCGCCCATATAGATATTCATCACAATCAGTACATGCTGTGTGCACGTCACTCTTAGCGACCCAATAGAGTGTATCCACACCCTTACAGGTTTTCACCTGTGTTTCTGGTATGAATTGACAAAATTATCGCTCTTTTTTTCTTTACTATCACTTCAGTGGTTATCACTAACGTTTCCACTCTTCGTTTCGATACGAATATTTTCAAAACTATTGATCCACCCTTTTAATCATATGGTCGTATGTATCTATTATTTCTAAAAGCGTATCGTACTAATGAAGTTCACAAAGCGCTAAAGTGCACTTTTATGGTAGGCAGAAGACACAGGTTCAAACTTAATGCCACTTAAGAATAAGGGAAGGTAGACATTCAAGTCTCTTTATTTCTTAATCACACACTAGTTCTATCACTAACAAGACAACACGATGTTCTTACGAATCCTAGCAAGTCTTAGTTGAAGAACAGGCTAGATGAGATTTTAAGTCCTCAGAGCTTATCGAGTCAAAAAACCCATATAACAACTTTCAATGAAAACTAGAGATGGCACGAGAATTGGTTTTTTATTTCTAGATAAGAAAAATATCTTTTACGACCCTATATCAATTTTGAAAAGTAAGTGAAGATCAAGAATTAGTAATTGAATTACCTCCTGTATTTGACGGTATCTAGTAGCCGGTTTTAAATCGCATTCAAAATTATTTGAGCTATCTTACTAGCCACTTAAGTGAAAGCCTAAAACGCTGAATACTTTGAGAGCACTCCCTCATAAGACAAACTTTTCGTCGATCACGTCAAGCTGTCGTGTTGCGAAAGAAACCGGAAATAAAAAGTGCGGTGATTCAAGTTGTCTAATTGACCACATAGCCGTACAAAATGTGATAACATTTGTTAAATATCTCACAAAAAATTCTACTAATAGTAGAAAAACTTGTAAATGCGCCACAAAACTGTATAGCGGTACAGAGAAGTCGATATGAGTAAACTGACCTTAACTGAAAACAAAAAACTCAATAGGGTCTCAAAATAGACGTCACATAGGAAGATTTGTGCCCTTAATATGACTTACTTGACAATAAATACCATCGTGCAAAGTTGAATGGCGACAACAAATAAATGTGTAGATCTCATTGTGGCCGTTTGCCGAACAACTGACTCGACACTCGTGTGGCCACACGAAATAGTGAAGCAATGAACAGAAAAAATGATGCTAATCGGAGTATTGCTCCTAGATCACTAATCAAGTAGCCATAACGCCTCGCCCTCAAACAAGCTGGATCTCAGCTGCAATGTAATCGGTCCTAACACAACAATGATACAGTTGATGCAATTCAAATGCAGAACTACTTTTCAAGCGAAAACATTCAGTGAAATAATCAAACCTTTTCTGGAAGCGTAAATTTGCTATCCACCTTCGCCAGATAACTTTGTTATAGAAATTTCTAACCTCTACGCGAAGAAGCTAATTTCTCCTAAACACATTAGAGCTTAAATATGATCAAAATAGTAAAGAAGCTAAAAACCACAAATTTATAATGAAAACTTCGGTATGTTGCTTCATAGGTATATTCGTTTTTGAGGAAGAATTTCTTCAATTTTTTAACTGACTGGAAAGGAGATTGTCAGAATGCTGAAAACGTAGCATAAAGTCGTAAAACCTCCCACATGAGCAAGGTAGCCGCAAAAACAGTGGAAATGTTACAAAAAACCCTCTTGTTCTGTTGGACGAATCCGACTAATTCAACTTCGTTCGTGTTCAGAATATGAGCAATGAAGAGACAGAAACAGTTTTCGTTGCAATCAGTAGGAATCACTATCCCTTCAAAAATGTTAGTTCGAAAACGTCATTATTTTTGCGTCGTATGGCCTTTGCAGGGGTCATGTCGCTGAGTGGGCGTCGAAATTATTCAATGTTGTCGGCTTATTCACCAGAGAGCTTGATTTACAACAGAATTGCTAATATGCAGTGAACACTTGAATGGTAGGCAGTGGTAGGAGATTAGATTAGTTTTTTGTATTCATTATGATTAAACGTTTTGGACAATATTAGTTTTTTGATGAGCGTGCGCACACTTTTGGTAGGTACGATAGGATAATTATGGCCCACTAACTTTTTGTGGAGCAGGTGCACCAAAAATGGTACACTGGCCTTCATTCCTAGATTTTATCGTGGTACAGATTTCTTCATAGAGTTTCAGTGGCCATTCGATAGTTAAAAATTGTAACTTTAACCCTAGGTTTGATTTACGATAAGGCCTTCATGCTGCGGCATGGTACTAGAGATGATTGCGTTTTGCATCCAAAGCGTAAAGTGTGTTTTGCACTCGTGCTTACTTGCTTTTCGCCAGAGCGAGCTAATCATGGAAGGGTTTTAGTAGTCCTTCGATAGCATGAAACGGCGATTTTATTACTGGGTTGGTGAGCAAAAAGACCTCTTTATTGCTCTGTAATAACGGGGCGAAGAGAAAATTACGTTTCACACTCGGCTCGCATTTTTTTCTCGGTTACGGTCAGTGCTTGGCACTTCACGAGGTTTCTAGTACTAATATATTACTTGTTTAGTAACACAAATTTTGATATTTTCAAAACTGGAATTAAGAAGCCTTGAAAAGTAATGTAAGGGCGAAAACGTATTGCGTTACTCACTCGATCTAGTTATCCATTGTTCGGACTTTATATCGACTTCTTTTGAAATATGAGAAAAAGTGTTCTCTTTAAAAATACCTATAACTTGAAATTCTTTCGAAACGGAGAAAAAATTTTTTTAATCTATAACAAAACTTTCCTCCAATCGGGCGGCAGCTGAAATCGTTGCGCGCGGCGTGATTTTCGTTATTCATTTGGAAGTTTTCCTCTGTTCCATGGAAATTTTCAGTTTTCTTTGATACGGTAGTACAACAAGATTTGCTTTACACCATCATATGCCAATAATGCAAGTAGATCTCTTATGAGCGAAGAAAACTATGAGGGTAAGACGGAGTTTTTTATCTCTCTTACATCACTATATAAGACCTTTCTAAGGTCGCACCCAAGTTGAATCACTAGCGTTCATGCTATCAAATAACTGCTAAACACCTAATGAAAGCTCTCCATAGAGCCTAGCTCACGAACATATTGAATCGAGTGTAAAACCAATTTTTTTTAAACTGCTGCAGCGGATCAAAGATTCTTTTTGAAAAAACCAGGTAACCTGTTGTTATTATCGAATGAGCTATCGAATGAGCAGTGAAAGTTCATGTAAAAAGCTTTACAAAGAAGAAGACTGGGTCCCGATAGAACGATTTTTGAGCGTTTCAAACTCGTTGGATCCCTTTACTCTTGTTGTATATCGCAAAACACAATGACGATCTCGCAAAGACCCGCAAGCTGCGTTTAAGCCAGTTACTGCTACTAAACAATGATTTTGGGCTTTCACGTAAGGTGGAGCGTGTGGAGGGAGTGGAAGAAGGAGGTGGTGGGCGGTGGTCGGGTGGCTTGTGACTCACACCATCAGAAAGCAAGCTGCTGATTCCACCCTATCCCCTACACTCTTGCCATCAACCAACGAACGCCATAGTTCGCGTTTCCTCAAAAATTCACGATTTGTCCGATCAGTTATCTGAGCCATTTATGAATAAGACCAAATCTTCAAGCAGCAGTCGCAAGAACACGTGAAATGGAAGAAAATTTTCAGTTTTCATACCTTTGTAAAGGATGCATCCGAGCAAGCGGGTCGGCTACTAGAAGTGCTAGAATTCGCACAACATAACGTGGTAAGGGTGGTGAAAAAAAACCAATAAAGCTCTGATTTCAATGGGAGGACCCATCACGTCATGATTGAATGCTTGCCAAAAAGTAGGCAAAACCAAAGAAACAGTATTTTCGTCTGAAAAAGCACAGAATATCAACAAAATGATGAGATATTACTTTCAGACAACAATTAATTCCTATCTCTTGTTTGATCGTCTATGCACAACACGCAATCACATGCTATACGCTAGTAGTAGATACGGTGATTGCATGAGTTCTTGTGGTGTTCATCTAATTTTTTGAAAAGTATCTGTGGATGTATACATTGACGAAATGTGTAGAGCAACAGACAAATAGTCATCTCGTTCAGCCACAAAACAATGGCACTAAGGTTAGGTTAAAAGGGAGAGATAGACATCACAACGAAAACAGTAGTATACTTTACCCAAATGGAAAGATACCTTCAAAAGTAACCTTTTAAACAAATTCTGTAAGTGCCACTTTTAGAAGATGTCTTCAAAACAGTGGTCTTCTGTAGGAACTATAGAAATCCCACCAAAATCATTACCCTCGCAAATTGACGAGGAACCGTCTGCATGACCGTCTGTGTAAAACAGAGGATTGTGATATGGCGATAAAGAAAAAAACAGCAATAGTTCAGATACAATATATGTGATCTCTTGTAAGACATATGATAACGATACGTGAGCAAAACAGATTAAGCACTTTGTGTCTGTGTGAAGGAACACCTGGATAGAAAGCCAAAAAGTCGAACAACTTCACCTTTAAATGCACATCGGATAGAAAGGCATAAAGGTGACAACCACAGGGTAGAGAGAATTCTCAGACATGAGTCAAGCTCCCACTTACTTTGGCACTTTATTATCCGTCTTCACAGTTTTTTTTCACTTTGCGGATCTCAGTACTTTTACATTCAATCGATTCTTTGTATTCTTCTTAAATGTCGTAGAATACTCACTGAGCGCGTCGCCTTGCAATCTCGAAGCCATCCTGGCTGTGGCGTTCCATAGGCCGTTCGATGTTGACTGGCGGAGAGTGTCGAAGGGTGGGGTTCGGATCGAAGTGCGCCGTGACGAGTATCGCAACCACTCGGCCATGGCGCTCCACACGGAGGTATCACAAACAAGGAAGATGCGGTCATCGGAGTTGTGCTTTTGTTAGATTCATTAATATATACTATGATTTTTCTATCGTGGAAAATCCGACAAGAGGAATTTAAGCGACGAGCTGTTTCTATTCATCGGAAACCTAATCACATACATTGTGAAATATCATTTGTTTGGTACCAATTTTGTTGTTTTATACGTAAATGTTACAATGCCTCCCTCTGTAACTCGTTGATGCCTGTGACTAATGAGATCGGTGGTTTATAGCACGCATGTCAACCATTGTGATCAAATTCCTCATGGCCGTCGCAGGATGACTGGCAGCATTCTTATTCATGCCTCAAAAATAATGCAGAGCGCGTATATAGAAATCTTTAGTTTGCATTATTAGCTTGAACATTCATGCATAGGGACGAACCAAAACCCCTCTCTGCTCGTCTTACGTAGGCGAAGAAGTGATTGCGGTCCATGCATTGTCAAAATGTGGCGTTTGATGTTGAAATATATTCATGAACGAATGTAGATATGTTATATGTCAATCTAATGCGCATACCTTGTTCCGTGTTTTGCTGCTAATAATATATTGCATGCTGTAATTTTATGTTTATTCTAGAGTATGGAAAGGATGTTAGTTGGCACAAAGTAATCGCGGTTTCACAGTATGAGTTCCAACCGGATCGTAAAGCAGCAGAGGAAACTCGCAACATCAGCAACACTTTGGCCTACGAACAGCTAAGCAACGTGCAGTGGTGGTTCAACAACTCGTAAGGGAGGCGCATTTCAACAATGGAAGGAACCGTAATCATCCGCCTCATCAAAAATCATGGAAAAAGTAATCATCGAAGCTGATCTTCTCAAAACTAAACGAGAATTTTCAGAAGAACTCAACGCCGATCATTCTACCACTCTCGCCATTTCGAACAACTCACAAAAGTAATTGCAGTTTAAGCACAGTTTGCAACCGCAACTATTTTTGCATCAAACAACAAACTGCTGAAAGCTGCGTGTCATTGTCTTTTCCACATGCTGAGTATTGCTTCAAGGGTGTTAAATAGATGGCAGGAAAGCAATAATCATTCAGACTTCCTTTGTCGACGAATTACGTTGAAGTGAATAGATTATTGGAACATTTTTGGTCTATGCAGGTGCAATGCTATGACACAACTGCGCAGCTTCTTCGATCTGAAAGTAGTCAGAAGCGGCGTAATACAGAAAAATTTCTGTATCAAGCAAGTTTGATGTACTTGAATTGTTTCACTTTTAGCGACATATCTCTGCGACAATGTCATCGAGTATCAAACAGTGGCTCAGAGTAGAGCACCCTATTACTGTGTCCACTGCTTCTCTGTATATGAGCTGAAATGAATGCGCACATGACAATCGTGGAAAGCTATATTCCCTACTTGATGGAACTTTCTTATATAAAAATGGACCTCGTTACGTCCGAAGTGATTAATTTGAACTCTAAGCTCGAGTATTACGGAGAATATTACGCAACTCTATGCTGTTTATTCTGAACGTTCTACTTAAGAGAATAGATTTAGGCACTGAGCTCTGCTAAGTCATGCATTTACCTAGTCATCTCAAGCCCGCAAGGTAGTGTTCTACTCTTTTCATTCCAAGTGATCCAAGTGATTGCGGGTCTTTCCCATTGGACGGTACGAGATGGAGAAACGACCCCTTTCGCTGGACAATAATTTTTCTTAAAAGTGTTAGTGATCATCCAAAGGCTTGAATCTCTGACTGCTGAACTATGTGATCTTTTTTTGAAAAAGCCTTTCTATAAAGCTGTAGCAGAAAGAAAACATTTGTGCTTCACACGCGCATCTTTCTCGCAAAACGGAACTCTTTCCTCAAATTGTAAGTAACCATTCGGTAGCGTGAATTCTGACCATTCCAACGCTTTGCGTGTTTTCTAGAAGGACCGCTTCACTGCAATGTAATGGAGAAATATTATAGAGTTTCCCATACGCGACGCATCTTCTTGACGACTTTTGTGTGCATCTGAGATGTGATAAATGTAGCTCGATAAGGCGTTCCTCAATCGATCGACCAATTGCACTGGTGCGTTACAATTGTGGCTTGCAATTTATAATTTCAATTTGAGATTTTTTCTCCACTCTGGAAAGAAATTCCAGATGAAACGTTTGACTCTGATACTAAAAGAAATTCACTACTTGTTCATATGGTCCGTGTACTTCCAGCGAGGTAATAGTAATAGCGCGCAAAAGCAGTAAAATACTACTTTATTTTTTATGCTACAGCGTCATAAAAGGATCTTTTGTAGAAGGAAAATGTGCCGCGGCAGCAGTGATTTGACCTTAAGAATGATTGACCCTCTTTTGAAAAGTTCTTGTCTAGCGAAAGGGGTTTCTCGTGTTGTCTAACGGAAAAATGCTGCGACTTCTATGTCCATTGTCCGAGTCCCATTGTTCAACAAGCATTGGCTCAGCCAAGATGAGAGAGTACTCTATTGAGAGTTTTCTTGACGTCATGTGAGTAATTCAAAGCTATTATGCCCTACAATAACGAAGCGTTACGAATGACTCATGTAAAGCTATAAGAAACGGTAACCAGACTAGTTCTTCAGTGTGAGACTGCTAAAATCCCTTCTCACTCGCGTGCATTTTGCCAAATTTTCACTGATGACATCATGCATGCCGATCATAATGGCCAGTTTCAGTGTTAGGCCCAACATAACTCAAAACATACTAGACTTTATTAGATGAAGATAAATCCGTTGTGACCTTCAAATCTTTGTCTATAGAACACAAGTTATTCTGTACAAATCTTCACTTTCGTCAACGTTACGGCAATATCGTCTTCTCAAGGGTGGAAATCACTCGAGTCGAGAGCTCTGGTCGTTCAGCACCTGCGATTGACCAGTCCGGAAAACATCTTTCCATCATCTCATCGATCGTGGTATGGTATGGCATCTTTAGTCTGAAAAGCGAAATTACCAATTGCCACCTGGGTAAAGTGCCGTTCAAAAACATTATGCTGGTGAATATGACTTATTTTAAAAGCGTTCCCATGCACCTCACTTCAATCCGTATTGAAAATACATAGCATACTGTAGAACGCTTTTTATACTTTGTTTGATCTTAATAGATAAACAAAAACATGAACGTACACATGACTTCTCACATGCCTCTTAATGTTCATGATGTAAACAATGCGACGACATCCGTCTTCCTAAATGAGATCGGCGTTCTTAAAATGGCTGCTGGTACTCAAATATGCGACTAAATCAACAGCAAGTACATTGAACCTTCAAAAACCAAGTGTAGCAAAATTACGCGCTTATTTCCTCGTCGGGCATGGATTTTTCACTAGATTTTCACTAGCCCTTCGATAGCTGGGAGAATTACGAATCCAACATTGAGTTGGTTCTAAAAGGCTTTCCTGATGCGTTGTAACAACAAGTAGAAAATCGCGTTCTGCCTTCGGAATTTATGCATGTTTTTAACTCGTGTTTATTTGACTTTTCCGTCAGATAGTTTTCTTACTTCACTTTAGAAGCTATTCAATAGTTCAAAAAAAAAAAAACGGCAAGTCTGATACATAAGCTGGTTTCTAGGAATAACTTTTTATTGCACTGTAGCAAAAGAGAAAAAAGAATACTCGGCGGGCATTTTTCTCGACTAGGGTCTCTACTCAGTTTGTCTCATAATTGTCATTATCGGTCTTAATCGCTTGACACCACAAATCATGATGGTTTTGAAACTGAATTCAGATTATTTTGTGGTTCTTATAGAGTACTGTGGGAGCAAAGAAGATTACGTTTTGTACTCAAAGTAGTTCACCCCGTTGCTTGAACTCTTAAAGGGTTTATTTGGTTATACAGAATGAAAGTAGAAAGATAGCATCTATAAAACTACAAACTTAGGCTTTTTTACAATGCGTAAATTCTAGGAACTTTTCAGAAAAGGAGAATTCTAAATAAAAAAGCACAATTTCGTCATTTTTGGGGCTGGAGATGAAGTAGCTGCGCTCAGCGCAATGTTCGTTATTTGAAAATTTTCCTCAGTTTCAAAAAGCTTCAAATCTTTTTGAAAATCTAAAAAAAACACGATTCTTTCAACACACTTATACGTTTTCTATACATATCTATCTGAATGTGTGAAGAAATCAGGCTCAGTCATAGTTTTCTTTTCGCTCTTACAGTACCTGATGAAGACTTTTCGTAATCCAAACTTAGTTTTGAAATCATCAAGATTTATGCTATCGAATGGCTACAAATGTATGATGAAAAGCCATCTACGGATCTTAGCCAAGCAAACAAAGCGAACCGAGTGCGAAACGTTATTACACTTCTGCTCAGCGTAGTGAACCTCTTCAAAAAACAAGTAAAGTTGAAATCAATGGGTTTCAAGCTATCGAATGATTACTAAAAGTCTATGGAAAAAGGTTTCTCCAACAAAAAGGCTTGGTCTTGAAAGTATTGAGAAGATAACGAGTGCGTCTCACCTGACATGCTACTCTCTGATATTGCGAAGGAGCAAATGCAGCATTGCGGTTCTAAATATACTTCATAACACCCCTTTATCAATTGAAAACTAGATTTCCCATCTCAAAGATTTCTGAAAGTACCTCTTCTGTCGACGCTTTTTATAGACCCGCTCAATATGATATAGTCAGATAAGGATAAAGCATGTTTTGAGCTGTTAGATCTAGTACTACACTGGTACCTGTTTTGTCCTAATGGGACTTATCAGTACCACCCTCCCTCGGTTCAGCCAATCCCCTGTAGGCGAATAATCCTCCATAAAGGAATCGACGCAGAGTAATAAGTCACACCAAGTCAGATGATGAAGTTAGCTGACATTTGGTAATGGGCAGTCGAGCTCGTAGCTCTAGCTCAAAGTCGTCTATAAAAAGCGGTCGATAGAAGAGGTATGATTCATTGTAATAGCTACGAGCTCGACTGCCGATCATCAGATTTATTACTCGGCGTCAATTCCTTTATAGAGGATTATTTAACTTCAGGGGATCGGCTGGACCGAGGAAGAGTGCTGCTGATGAGTCTCAATAGGACGAAACAGGTACCTGTATAGCACTAGACCTAACAGCTCAAAACTTCTGAAAATCCTTGTATTTTATAGCATGAACTAGCATGATTCCGGAGCTTCGATTATGAACCAAAAAATTCTTTCCAATTCCAGTTGAACCAGATTCACTTTCATTTTTTATTGTAATTGAAACATTATTCATTTCTCACCAACTTAAAGAGTTTTCGTCCTTAAGTCGAAGGCGTTTGCTGGCAGAATCGGTTTTCTGCAACGTAATCAGCATCAGTGAATATTTCAAATACATCTTGGAACTAATATATACAGTAACGATTATAGTTGCGCTGATACAGCTGTAATGATCATACCGTATTGGAACTCTGTGCCTTATCCACTTCGATTTTCGATGGTCTCAAACGTTTCAGCCACTAAACATAATTAGGCCAAAATTGCTGAATATCAAGTGATTTCTGCTCAGATGGCAAGCGTTGAATAACTTACATATGAATCATGTTTTAGATTCCACTCGAGATGATTATGAAAACTACCAGCAGCCTCTGCCATTTCGGACACAGGGCCTTTTGCTGCAAAACGTCCATAGTGAGACGAGACTCACTGAGATGTTGGGGTCATGAAATGAAATTGGAAATGGCGTTAGTATTTTGTTCAGTTAACATTCGAAATCGGATTTTCGGTGAGACGGACTGACATACAAAAGTGTGTAATGGAGTGGTGGAGCACTCACCGTTTGGAAACTTTCACGTTGCATAGTAAGTGACGAAAGAATAAGTATCTTTACTTGAATCGGCTTTATATAGGGGTACGGACGTAGTGATAAGATCCAACGTGGCGGAAAGAACGTGTGAACGAGCGTCTGAAGATGTTGGGGTGACGCCTACGCGCTGAGTTCTAACTCGTCGTTCTCGGGATTTTCGGGATGCAACACGTATACGTGTGAGTCTATCAAGACACATAGGCGTTGTCATCTCGGACGTTTGTGCAAGAGTGGGACGAATTAAAAAAATCAAAACGGGGACATCAGAGAGGCATCTTATAGGATCTATATATGAAATCTTCGTATAAGTATGAAATACGCCTTGAAACCACTTTAAACTTTAGAAACTTGGCCTATCTTCAGAAAACAAAAGAATCAGAACAAACATGTTCCTTGCACAGAACCCATCAGAAATCTTCTTAAACTTTGATTTTCACATTGTTCTTGATCGAACAATGAATTCACTTTGGCAAATACTGGAAAAAAGCTCTAGAAACCTCTATCTGTCAACTTAAATGATACATTCAACAAGGTTAAAAAGGAAAAAAATTTAGACAAAAGTGCTTGGCGTACGAGGAGAACATGATGGTGGGAACCTTCTCGTCTCCTTTCCACTGTAACCTCCTATTTGAGAAGCCAGTTTTCAGAAAATAAATGGGCTTTCAGCCCAAGAAGGAGGTGGTGAGAAATACAATTTGGGGGATAAAAAATAGCGAAAAAATCTTTAACGAAGTGATCCCACTGCATGACAGGTGAATCAATGAAACCAACGTACATGTCAAAGAACACAAAAACTGCAATTTAAGTCGCGTTTTGAGCTCTTAATGAAAAGAAAAATTTTAAAGGCACCTCATGAACCCTTAAGGTTTAAGCAAAGAATATGAAACTTGTCATTACTGTTATTAGGTGTACAAATATGAATCCGCCTTTTTTTGGCTGTAATAATAGTAAAAATAAAAATATGTAACATCTTCTTCTTTGCTTGGGATCGCGTTAGAAACGCTATTTTTATGCCTCTTATGTATAAAATATTTTATATTGTGGTCTTATAGGACTTGGAAATGACGGCTCTAGTCGCAAAAAACGCCATTTGCGGAAACTACAGATATTCAGGAAAGCATTGTTTAGTATGTAGTTATAAAGTCGCCATATAAGTGTAACCACTCCTCAAAACATTGTAGGAGTTCTGGGAAGAGTAAAAGTTCCAGAAATAAGCTAATTTTAGCGACTGAATACGTACGGCCTCAAACAAGTGCTCCTTAAAACCTCCTTTGTTCTTTCTTTCCTCTTTCCCTCCTTCTCTCTATTTATTTCATTTTGTCATTTATTCTTGTACCTTTAATTCACAACCTTTCTCAAAGTTCCTTCGAAATTTATCGCAAGGCAGTAACTGATTTTAAAGCTTAGCTATCTTGTAAGCAAGATAACCTCAAAGACGTTAACATCCACTTCCGACAAATATTGAAAATAATTGTCATCTCACGCGCTGAACTCGGACATATGGACTCGATATTGAAGGTGCTTCCGGTAAGTTCTCTACATCGGAAGTTGACAGTGCCATGCAAACGGTTAGTGTGCAGTGATGATGCCATAATTTAAAAAAAGATGAAGTGACTCAGCGTTCCGTATCAGCTTGGCATTTTACATTTCGGTTACAAAGGACGTTTAGGAGTATACTATCAACGTTGATCCATTCAGACATGTCCGTCGCAACTGAAACCACCAAGATTCCTGTCGCCATTCACAACTTGTGCATCCACAACCTTGAAAAATCTCGCCATCGTTTTTAGCAATCAGTCGTCACAACGAGTTCGATTTTCTTTCAATTTGAATAACGCACTGCTATGTTTAGTATGACAGTCGTAAATGATCGACAAGGGATTATGGTTTGGTCTCGACTGCAAGAATTACATTCCTTTCACGAAATAATTTTTCTCTGCAAGTCGTTACAAGGAATTTTACTTGGTTATTCCTTGAAATGACCCAGATATTTCAGAAGAAAAGGGAAAAAACTAGCTTTGTCAGCTGAATGAATTTGATTATTTATCATGCGCCTTTTTTCAAAGCGATTGCAAGTAAATCTGCAGCGATACCAGAAATCGGCGTGGCTCCCCATTTGACCGCTTTTTCATAGACCCTGCCCAAACAATAATAATCTGATAAGGATATGTTTTGAGCCACGGTCCAAATGCTACACAAGCTTCTGTTTCTTCCTAGCAGGACTTATCAGTAGCACCGTCCTCAGTTCAGCCGAACCCTTGAGGCTATGCTCCTCTATGAACGAATCGACGCTGAGCAATAGATCGCCGCAAGTGAGGGTGATGAAATTATCTGGCACTGTGGTGACCGGCATTCGAGTTTGTGACTTCTAAACTGGACCATACCTCTCCATTCGACCGCTTCTTTATAGACCTTGCTCAAACAATAACAATCTGGTAAGGATATTGAAACATGCTCCTGTATCGACCACGACTCAAAATATGTTATATCCAAAACGGAGTAGCCTTGAATACCGTAAAACAGAAAAAATCAGCAAAACTATTAGCATTGTCCTCCATAATCAAGTACTGTGGCGATGCAGATCTTCACATATCACGAACTCGCGATATATACAACTCGACTCCTGATCTTCAGCTCGTTTGTTGGACCACCGCCATTTTCTGTTATCTTCTCTCATTAAAATTAAAATTTCAAAAGGGTGGTTTTTGCTTGTAAAGCTAAGAAAGCCACTATATGCGTTATTAGGGCCTCTCCAGTAGAAGATGTCAGTCCTCGTTGATCAAAGAGAAGTTCGATGTTTTGCCACTCGGATCTTTCGAGGGCAACAATAATCGTTGCTATTTTGAAGGAGTTATAACTGAGTTCACCAGATACTTGAGGATAATTCGAAGAATTATATTTTTAACTGTGTTGATGTGATATGCATTCATTTTGAGGCGTGCGCTGATTCACTTTGTTAACGGTAAGTATTGCTTTTCTTTACGAGCAGTTTTCAATAATTTCTGCTGCACTTTTCATAGCGAATCGAGAGCTCCTCACAGGCACGATTTGCACCTCTTTTTACTATATAGTCCCAGCTTCTTATACATTCTTGTTGTAAACTTCGAGCATAAATAGATGCGACAACACAGTAAACCACCCACCATCTTAGCGGAATGTGACTGTACCCTTTCCGCTGCATTTTGTACACTGTGATCCAGTTCGTTTTTCATGACCTGCGCATGCTCTTTTACTCAAGGTACTTTTCCCTGCTTTTAAAGGATATCTAACTCTTTTGTTTGACGAAGAAAAACTTCATAATGAAAACAACTTTGTTGTCATTCCTCGGTAAATATTTATGAGGTAGTAAAATGCATGACCGCCACTAGATTACAATGACTCCTAGTCATCCACAATAATGTTACAATGATTCCTAGTCATCCACAATAATGAAGCTACAATCAATGATTGTTCAAAACTGAAACTATATGGGCTTGAATCATACATCTGCAGAAGAATCAGCTTTCATCTTCGATGGTCTGCTCACAATATAGATTGATGGAATGTTCTGTGTTACAGGTCTATAAGTCGGTCATAGGAACAAAAAACTGTTGACACGACTAAAAGATTCCTTGGTCAATGCCTTCTCTATGTTCTCTATGCAATGTTCCATGTTCTTTACATATGTCCAACTTTTTATCTTCAATTAATTTAAAAGCGATCTCTGGCAGTTGCTAAGTCACGTATTCATCTCTGCCCATTCTACATTATGTAATAACATACTCATACATGCGGCTACAAGACAATAAGAATACGCATCCTTTTGAGAAGCCAAGATTTTGCGGTCTTTGCATTGATACGAGAAACGTCAATCGTTATGGCATCACGAATATTGCAGAATCACTCATAAATCCTATTCTCCTAAATCAGATGCTATGCCACGAGACAGCTCGAAGGAAAAGAACCTGTGCTTAAACTACGGAGTACGGTATCTCTAGAAACTTGAGCTTTTCATCTACCGCCTTCAATTACTAATTTTCAACGACGTCGAATTTTTGCGTGACTCACTATGTCACCTAAGAACGACACGTCGACCACATTGACATGAAATTTGGAGCTTGGGTCCGGTCTTCGTAACAACTGAATTTTCTCTGCGTTTCAAACAAGGCTTACACTTCACTAGCCTATGTATATTAGATGTTCTTCTATACATCCTTCCACGTTTTCAAGCATATAAAGTTGTTGTGTCTAGAAAAAAAAAAGTTCGTACTCATAAAATCGTAGTGACCTCAGTACTTGATAAAGTTTTATGATTACGCAAAAATTTTCTATTTTTTTGAAAGCATTTTTTACTATGATGTCTAGCTTGTGGCTTTCATATCCTCAATTCCTGACAAATCCCAAAAGTCATCATAGTGAATGAGAACTGGAAAACGACGAGCTGCTTGTCAAAATGATGCTGCGCACAGCATGTAATGGCGGTTCATCCAGACGGAAAAAACTTCTGCATTTCCTCAGTGGCCTCGCTCTCTATCACGGACTGCCTTAAACAGCTGTACTTTCTCGCCAGATGGGAAACTATTAGGAAAATATTGCTACATGGATGAGCTGCAGATTCACATCTGCATTGACTAAGTTAACAATATGTCATAAGAAGCATGGGAGAAAATTTCTCTGCATCAAAATAGGCTACCAGAAAGAAGAATGACCTCCACAGAGGTCATGCCGGCCACCGCGCCCCACTATAGCTGATATCTATAGAGGTCATGTTGTCGTCAAAGTGTTAAGTGTATATGTATTCATTAAGATATTCTTTTGGCTTTAGATTTGCTTAGAACTAGACATTTCAAGGAAATTTTGAATCAGCATTGGAATTTCCAACACAAGCACTACGGTCGTAAATGTCAATGAGACTTCGGGGAGCACTATCGTGCCAAACTGGATGAAAGGTCGTCTTCAAGATTGTCGGAATACAAGTTTTAACCGAAAAAAGTGTAAAAGAATTTCGCTCAGGCTCTCCAGGGTTCCATGTTGGTGCGACACAACAGACGAACCCATTTCTGGATTGTAAAAAAAAAACAACGTATAACTTAGCGGTTCTATTTCAGGAAGAAAACCCTTACGAGTTGACTTATATCTGTTGGTATGAACTAAGCGGTTGTTATTTCTGACAAATACACTAAAATGTCAGGCGTTATATGTTCAGATGGAATTTTTATGATCCAAATTGGAAAAGCACTTCACACAAATATTCGGATCGCAAATTATTAGATCAGTTTCATGAATGAAACAATTTCTACTTTGCGGAGTATGTAACAACATCCACAATGAATTCAAAACTCATTAGAGTGATGAAAGTGATGACCACAGAGTGTGAGAAAGGAAGAAAAGAAGGGAGGAGAGAGAGAGAACATGAGGGATAAGTTTGTATCTTAGTAGCGCCGGGAAATACTTTTCTACAAGTGGGCTCACTACAACGTCGTAGTTGAAAGCTACTCCTGGGGACTTAACTGATCTGACTGCGATCTACATCGAAAATTCTCACCCAGTAAGTCTCCTAAGTTGAGAGCAGCTTGATATTCTCATTCAAAGCGCAAGCAAACCGACACCAGGGATCACTGTCGTCTGTTGAGACTTAGCCAAGGTGACCAACCATCTGAACCACAAAGCTGCTGGAGACTTTTCGCAGCCGTATACGATTAGATCGGAACCGTAGGTGAAGGAATTTTTACATGCAAAAATAAATTTCACAGAAATACGTTTGTACAACACGATTTCTTGAGTAAGCGGACATTCAAGTATTGTGGATTGGCAAGAAATTTTTCGAACTTTTCCGTTTTTGTTGATTATTCCTCATATAATTAAATTTATATTTTTACTATCGTTTAGAGCAACGTCTTCTAGTTATTTTGACAAAAAACCTTTCTACATTAATTTTAATATGAAACTATCCCGAAAGCAAGAACTTATTTGGTGTTACATGAGTATCTTTAGGTTCAAGTGCAATTTGACACGCAACGATACTCGTGTAGCATCAACAATCGTTTTCGCTCGTAGGACAATTCTATCTCAAAACAAATTTACAAGTGCTATATATCAAAATAACCGCAAAAGCTGCTTTAAATGATAGTAAAAATAGAAACTCAAATTCATGGAAAATAATCAAATAAAACGTAAATGCCCGCGAACTTTCTTGCCACTCCAATAAATAAGCTGTTCTACGTAATCCGGAACCAAACATTCACAGGCACAACTACAAATTGAAATTAGTTCAACTATGTGCGGGTACTAATGTGCAAATTCAATAATTCAGAGAACAGTGTATTATGTACAAACTGATACCAACGTATTAAGGGAACGATGAATAAATGAACAACACAAGCAGGCTAAATAGACTATAGGCAACATCTGACTAAATCATAACAGAGAAAAACATTAATTAATAATAGTCCAGGTATAATACATATGCCAAGTATAAGATACCTTGTGACTTCATCAAGTACATCATTGCAATTATCTTTGTTATTTTTAATTTTTGAGATCGCGAAATGGCCCAGGAATATTGAAGAATCTAAACTAAAATTGTTGAGTGTAACACTAAATCGTAGTACAAATTACCGGCTCATTTTGCTTTAAAGAAGCCGATAACAATTTTATTTGTGCAATGTTGACACTTGAGCTAATTTTGTGGAGATCAGTGTTACTTCTAATGAAACAGCAGAGTTACTCTGAAGCACATGACTTGCACTTGAAGTATTTATCTCCTTATACGGGACATGAATAAACTACACAGTAAAAGATGCAGTACAAAGTTTTCAACGGCGCTCAATGGTTGAGGAATGTGCTATGCACTTGACTTCGACAAGCATCGTATTAAAGGGTGAAGCTCTCGGCGATGATCAATCCTTGGAGAATGTACCGTGCGTTCGCCCTCATTTAGCACTGTGTGAGGTTACCGAATGCATTTTCGACCTCTACAGCGAGTTGCGGTGATCTACCGATGTATCAAGTCTATGCTACAATCCACCGTTGATACTTTTAGTAACAATTCGTCGCCGACCTCGAAGGAATAGAAAGCTTAGTGAGCCTTCAGCGCGAGCATTAGTGGATCATGTACCTGCCACGGAGCACTTAGCACTGCACTACACGCGCTTCCAAGCATTGTTGAGGTTATAACTTATACCACCTGAAAAATGACGCACGGTTGCCTAAGGGCTAACAAATAAATGGTGTTTAATTAATCCCCCATTTTGGAGGATAGAAGGCGAGGCGACGAAAGAAGTTTGCAACGCCGAGCACTTCTAACCCAGTTCCATAAGCATCCAGGCTACTCAATAGATAATCTACAGGAGATCTTTATTAAACAGCTTTTTAGCAGTGTTACGATTTCAAGCCCAGGTTGAAATCACACCGAGCTTAACCCATCGCAGAGGAGCTTGCTACCACTGCATCATCGAGGCCAACACACTACTACGACTCTTTCTTCATTGAGTTCAGCTCGCGCCTGAGGGCGAAAGTTTTGCGTACCACTCAGCATCCTTTGATGTACAGTAGTGATTACTACTATCGCAACAGATATGAACTGACAAATCAAATAAATTCTCCCAAGTTCGATAACAAGGAAAACTCTGTTAAGATTAAACAAAATTGAAGAGTAGAGCAAAACTAGCGAATTTAGAAATGATCTTCTAAAGAGATTAAGATAGAACAATCTGAAGAATAAAGCGATTACGATACCTCGGGTCCAATGGTTGCACATGTGTAGCGTCGAAATCTATAAAGTAGTGATCGCAAGCATTGAAGAGCTGCGACCGACGAATTGTCAACTCAGAGTCGTTGGATGCATGCAATGACATGGCTCGATGTTGTGGACTCATTGCCAACCACCGATCCACCTGAAGCTGTCTACCCCTAAGATTATTTAGATGAAGAATTTGCACATGAGGTCCATTTGTTGCAATCTACACTATCTATAAGGTTGCAAAGTTGTTGCCGAAAAGTGTAAGTAGAACTTGAGATGGTAGAGCTTGAAAGTCGATATTTAGAGAAGGGAAAGGAGCTACAACAGAGAGAATGTCACAAACAGCTATGTGAGCAAAGAGTAGTACATTTCACCAAGAAAATGGTCGCTCTAACGTCGTAAACAAAATGACCACCTCAGAATTCTATAATATCGGCTACTTCGAATTAGAAATTGAACACAGCGATTTACCTGAGATTCAAGACCGACCATCAGAGCAGGATGTCGCTGCTGTAGAATGCCTTTCAGCAAGAAATTTGCTCTAAACAAAAAGGCAACTATGCCGTAGCCTCAAGGATCGGACGATTAGTTCAAAGTTATTACCTGTTCGATGCACGACGCTCCGCTTCCGTTCCCGTTTCGACAGTAGTCAACATTTCTTCCTGCAGTCGTCGAATAAGTTTTTATAGGACCTTTGTAGTGAGAGATCTTGAAAATAAAGTGATAGACAATGAGGAGAATGGCTCAGGTCTGAAATTAACTTACGATAGCTTGGATGTTGAGATCAAAGTGCGTTCTAATGGCGTATTCGACGACATCAGCAAGTATCTAAAAGAAGTGGAAATACATAGGAAAAAGTGGTTTAGTACTGAATGTACCTTTGGCATTCTTGCTTGAGCAAGTGGCAAAACGTCGTCGAAAGTCGCATCAAGGATGACAGCTTTCACATCTAAGCAATAATAGTTGTCTTCTTCACATAAGAGATGTACAAATGAAGAACGTTTAAGGGACAACTGGAGTTTGAATTATAAAAACCAGTAGATAAAAAGAGGATCTCACTTGGATAATTTGCCGCAAGCCAACTAGCCGGAAATCCTCCTATAGACCATCCAAACAGAACAATCTCCTCTTCACGAAAACCAAGAGCATTTTGTGCGTACTGAAACTATTCAGTTAGAAATAAACAGCTATAAAGCGATAGGTATGATGTATTGAAGTATTCTACCTGCATGACAGCATCGGCAGCAGCCAATGTATTTTTAGGAAACGGCAAGCCAGAACTCTGTCCAAACCCTGGCTGATTCCATCCGAGTACCTTTATTCAAAAAAAATTTTGTCTACCAAAAGCAAACAAATAAACCTATCTACTTACTGAGTAGCCCATCTGGGAGGGTGTATTGGCAATTCCTATCTCATAATAACCAGCATTACCTTCACAAGAAATAACGAGAGTCTGGTTCCTATAATAAGATAGCATCTTTGAAATGCTCCTTAAAAGACACTGATGAGAATGCTGTCTTGATGACGCTAAACTAAAGAAGTCTTCAATCAAATACATCCATGTTGGCTTCTAAAATACAAATTTCGAAATCTTTGCACTAACTCAGCTAACGTTAAGCTTTTCTCTTGACACTCATAGAATGCAGAAAACAATTTCTAGGAACATTTGAACTAAGTCGAGTAAAGAATGAGTAAACCTGATCACCTCTTCTCCGGGTTATCCTCTTCTCCACGAATGAACATCGTGTCAATAAGGTCACCTTCAGTTGACCTTAGCCAGGCTCGTTGACCCTGCTATATGATCAGCTTATGACATGTGTCGAAAGGATGAAGAAAATCCAATACCTTCGTGGTAACCATTGAATTCCTCGCCGACAATAAGCTACTACTCAGGAGCCAATTTAGCAAGGCCACTGAACCAGGATAGAGCATGTGCCGACCAAAGGCATGAATGGCATACCAGGCCGCGCACATTGTTAGTGGATTACCTAAGACAGACCATCAAACACTGCGCTGCTGGGTTTAGTAAGAGAAAGATGAGAAGTGAGAGGACAAACCGTCTATATGAACTCTTTTATGGTACCACAAATTTTCGTTCGGAAGAGCAGTAAAGTCCGCGTTGACGCCCTCGAGATCAAAATCATAACGCTTTAGTGCCTGGAAGAAAGCCGAGTTACCCAAAAATAAGTAAACTCAACCAAACCTGCAGTTAATTTTTGAATTGAGCAAATAAACCACTAACTTGATTATCTTCATATTTGCCAGAATTTCTAGCTTTCAACCATATATTAATAAATTGACGATATTCACGATCCATGGTCCGACCGACTAGCCTTAAACAGAGATGAAAACCCTTGCTCGGATTGGGAGAAATAGAGATAAACTACCACCTTCCACCAAAAGCCAACACAGCCAAGTAACTAGTGTATTTTATAACAGCTAGTAGAGTATGAATATTAAATCCTCCTCGATTATATAGAAAAGCTAAGACAACTGGTGAGAAGGCCAATGACGTTGAGAAGAAGAAAAGGCCTGAAATTCAAACGAGCAAAATAAAAGCAAATCGTGAATTTAGACAGAATATCTGCAGTAGATGGATAATAAATATCCTGGGAAGCTAAGCGATATGCAAAAAATCGACGCCCAAAAAGAAAATGAACCCGTGCTGCACTCAAATCGGGTACGTGTGCTCGCACTACATCACCGAGGCCCCAGCTTTGCGGCTACCACTCTTTCTTCTCTTTCATCATAAACATGGCTGAAAGGTGCTAAACAATGAATTCGCTTAATACCCAACCATATACCTTAGGATGAGCGCATGTGGCGCAGTGGTTAGAGGTGCCCTGCGTCGAATACGATGTCAATGGTTTGATCTCGCTCTCATGGCTCACCAAGCCATCCATCCCTCCGGGGTGGGTAAATTGGTACCAGACATGTCTCAGACTTGTCTGGGAGGATAAGCAGCACTGACTCGGTTCAGCGGGAGGCCACCGCGAGTCATTGTAAAGGCCAGATATGCATTCAATCACCTCGAACGAAGTTAAAAAATTGAAGTCGAATGCATGGTGCATCCTTCAGGGATGATTGATAAACGCCGAGAGCTTTACCCTTTTTTTATACCTTAGAGTCTGGTTGCTCGCAGTTACCACAGCTCATATCGAAGAAAAAGTGGTATGAGATTTGTGACCTTGGTGGTTAGTGGTAGCACGTGCCTCCGGTATAGGTGAAACGCGGGTTTGTTTCCCTTCTGGAGTCGAGAATTCTAGGTGAATGGATAATTTTTAGGCGCACCTCTAGCAAAAGACATGGCGTTATCTCCAATATTCTCCACTATATTCGTTGTCCGTTCAGATTGTCCAAATACTCGATAGAGTCGAGGACCAGTCAAGAGCCCATACACCCGTCCTCCCATGTCCTATGGAAACCGCTACAGTGTATGTATAATCTTTACAATCAGATATAGGATGGGGAGATGTTTCCATGCACCGAATTTCCACAACGAGAGATCATATTTTATTCAGTTTCACGACGAATCCTCTCAGTAAAACAATATAATGAGCAGAAAACATCGTATTATTGTGACGTAGGTTCATTCAAATCACAAGATTCCTTCTTGATCTCCGTCTGCTCTCCATTATTTGTTTCAGTCAATATCCCGTCATTATCCTGAAACAACAGAAAGATACAGGAAAGAAAATGGGCAAACTTTCACATAATTTCAAAACTCAAACTTGAGCAGCTCAAACATGAAAGTATCCACTCAATTCCCAAGTGAAGAGATTTAAATAAAATACGACGAAAACTATGTAGATTTGACCCTGGTTACCTTACTTTTCTCACTGTCGGCATCACTGCTTTCTGATTCATCTTCACTACTTACTTCCTCCTTTTTCACCTGAAAATTTTACAGGAAACTTCTAATAGTATTTCTGAGATGATGATTCAATCGATGATAAACAACGCGATAACTGGTAATATTAAATAAAATTTAGAATATTAATTTCATTTGGTGAGTTATACTAATAGAAAAACAACTTATGCAAAGGACAAGAAACGATCTCACCTTTTTGCGCTTCTTAGCAGCTTCCTTTCTTCGTAATCGCCTCGCTCGTTTCTTTGCTGTTCGCTCTGCTTCTATTCGTTCAAGTTCGTTCCTATGAGCTCTAAATGAACAAGAATTAGGAGAGTAAATCGACGAAGCAAAACACACCTGAACCAACCATTCAGATACGACAAGTGATCATTTACACAGCGCGGCTTGTAAGCGGCAAACGAATTCCGTTATCTATTTAAGGTTTTGTCTATTTTGGAAAAACCTTTTTTCTTTTGTGTTATTGTGACATTCCATAATTTCCCCGAGGTGCTTGTAAGTTTTTAATGCATGTACATCGCATGTTTGCGAAGAAAACCCCGTAGGTGAGATGTATTCTTCGCTTCGCCCTTATAACGCTATATGAAGACGTTTTTGAAAATCAAACATTATCTCACAACTTTCGAAACTGAAGTTATCGAATGACCACTAAAAATTTCAAGAATATGTATCTGAAGAGCCCAGCCAAGCAAACAAGGAAAAAATCGAATCCGAAATATTTTTTTGTGCTTTGACGCATCGAAAAGGTCTTTTGGTTGATTTCCGTTGGAAAGCACAGTTTTCAAGCCTTTCCCCTACGCTCTACAAACAATTTTCATAAGGAATGTCAGTAATCATTCAAAAGCGTAAATGTCGAACTATGCAATACCTGCCAGGTTTTTGGACATATCTTTTATAACGCCAAAAATATAAAACAAGATTACGTGTCATACGCACTTTTCTAACCGGACAGAGCTCTTTCTTTAGACTTCTGGTTATCATTCGATAGCTTGAAATTTATCGATTCCAACGCACTGCCTACATTCTGAAAGACTGCTTCCTTGCAACGCACTAGCGAAAACGAGATTGGCTCACGTGCGCGAGGAAGTGATTCTGACTAATTCACGGGCCCCTGGGTGAGGCACCAAAGTGCGCGGACGCGATGATCTTCAAGCATACGAACGTCTAGAGAATATCTCGTAATATTTGATTGTCTTCGAATCACTGTTGGAAACAATTAGGACGCTCTTGCCTCCTGAAATCCGCCTAAGTGATAATGATGATGACTGATTTCTTCGTACTCATGGCAAATTAATAATATTCAAATCTTTTCGTAGCAGAGTCATACGTTTTATTTATTTCCTTTTTTTTTCAAAACGGAGAAACAATACGTAATTGAATAAAAAAGTAGCACCAACATGAGGCCAGTCAAAAATCGATCGCAAATTGCGCCACCTCCAATGCCGCCGCCTCACGCAGCGGCCAATGAACTGGCTGAAGACCACTTGCTCGCGCGCGTAAGATCAATCTTATTTTCCCTGCTGCGGTGCAGAGAAACGTTCTTTTCACAAAATTAGCACAACTTGGAATCAGACTTACGCTATCGAATGATTACTAATAATCTAAAAATTGCACTCTGTACAACGAAAAATAGCCACGTCTGAAACATTACCTTTTTTTGAACTTTTCAGCTTTATGAAAGGGCTTTTCCACAAAATCGGCCACGTATACGGATAGTTCGAGGTTTAAACTTTCCAATAATTAGTAACGCACGTTATGAAAACTTCCTGTCCAGCGTAGGGAATAAGCTAATAAATCTGTGCTACCAAACGGAAAAGTATCGGCCTTCTCAAAAAACAAAGTACACAGACAAAACCATCGTTTCGCAAGCTATCGAATGAGTACTGAAACTTTAATGAGAGGTTTTCCTCCTGTAAAAAACTTAAGGTGACAATAGTACATTTCATACAATTCACTCCGTCCTCGAAGAGTTAATCAGCATCGAATATGGCTTTGATTATGCTTACCCACCTATACTCTTCATCGAGTTCCTCCTTCTCTGCTACTTTGGCTATATAGTCTAAACGATTTTGCTCCTTCTTACGGTTGATGCTGTAAGAAAAATATGTTAGCACTAATCGAAAAACATAAAAACAGTGGGGAAGAAGCTAACTACGACACTGGCCATAGCATGCTCATAAACACATGTGGCCAAACCCACCGGTATATGTGGTATTCAGCGCTTCCTGCAGCTGCAGACGAACCGACCACATTCCGAACAAACTCCGGCGGAGGACGAGGAGGCTTCAGTTCAGCACGACGAGCTGGTATCGGAGCTGGCTTGTGCTGCAACGAGTATCATCAGGATTCATCCAGAAAAAGATGAGGACTCATACCAATAAATTTGCAGTGACATATACCTGGATTATCTGGTCAAGAGATATATGATAAAGCTCTGAAAGCCTTCGAAGTTCATCAATCCCTAAGGGAAGCAATAATCGTGTGCACGTTCGAGTACTTTTAAGCCCCCCCCCCCCCTTTGAGGACCACTAGTTGTACTCGCCACGCGTAATGGAAATCGCAGCCCAGTGCGCGAATTTTGGTATTTGATTGAGATTTTTCTCACCGTTTTGGGTATAAATGGGGGTTATTGTGATATTTCGATATTTCAATATTTTCTTCACACACTAGGACGCTTTTGATGCACATATAAAGTCTGTGTTCAATAGAAAAGCTCTCTTTTACTACGCAATCACAGAGACGTTGGCATTCTGTCAATCGTAATTACTTGTAATACGAAAATAATGATGTAAATCTATGAGTTTTGACCTATATAAAAATATTTCAGAGTTTTTATAGTGGCCGAAAATCGGAAAACAATGTCAAAAAAAGTTGCTGTACAGTGCATGCGATGCGAAGCGTAACGTAGTTTTTGTTCACCGTTCATACATCGCATTGAAAACCTACATTTGATATTCGATTCAAAACTAAGTTTATATTTCAATAGATCCTTTCATTATGATTTGAGCCAACTTGTCATGTGGTCTGGTAAGGGCTCTTGTACAGCCCGAGACGTGTTTCGTCCTTACAGACTCGTCAGTCGAGCAGAACCCGTCGTTTTTCGATCTTTACGTAGTCAGTCCTCTCGGGAGCCCTCCTCTCCCTACAGAGAGTCATCGAAGACGAACGTTTTACACTCTATGTCAAGCGAAATTTTCACCTAACACAGAGGGTTTCGCACTCGATTGCTCGCTGGCTGGTATTTTTTATCATATTATACCTTTATGTTTATGTGGTCATAATAAAGCACTCGAAATGAAGGTATAACTAAGTCTATATTCAGATTCGCCATTCCTCAAGTTATCGAACTAAAACTTTGGCGGAAAACCTTTGTTCTCCGAAAAGACCGCCCAAACACGAGTGTAAGTGCACTCCGAAGAGCGCAATTTGCTCTTTGTTGCTACAATTCACTAGAAAAGCGTTTTAATAAGCCAAGCATATCATCAGAATCGCAGTTCTTTCAGCTATCGAATGACTACTTGAAGTCCGATGAGAATTCTACAGTAGAGGAGAAAACCGCCCGAAGGGGTTGAACTTTATACATGCTAATTCCTCTTGTTATCATCGGGTACTCAGATTCCAAGTCTTATGAGTTACGTCATCAAAGCGACCTTCGTTCAACGTGACAAGGCAAATATAAGACTGGAAGTGTGATAAAACAGCACAGAATCATTTGTCATGAGGGTCATGAGTTGATTTCACTTCACGACGAACGGGAACGATCAATTAGACGGTAAGTCAACGGATTTGAGTGTCGGGCTTCATGCATCAATACATGACTAACTATTGAAGCTTTGTCAAATTTTTATACTTCCGGAGCTTTCCAGAAATATCTTCAGAATCTTACGCAGTCCCTAAGGATTTCAGGATATGATAAGCAGATGCAACCACAGTATAAAGACTTTGAAAGACCACTTAAAGTTCCAAAAGTGACTTTCTAAGGACAAAAAAAAAGCCGCTGTGAACTAAGGAAAACAATTGGCTTAGCTATAGCCCATCCGATTCTATTCAGCGCTCAAGAATTTGCTGTGTCAAGATTAAGAATATAAGAAAAGATGAGGCACAGATCGTACGTTCATGCACTCTTACGCATCTGATAATCACAGTTTTCCTACAAAAATAGAGCTTTCGCTAGATCCTCAGATGTCCAGGTAATAAGAAAACTAATAGAGTGTGTGTGTTAGAGTGACTGAAGTTAGTCTGAGGCATACAAGAAGCCGATGGTTTTATCTTGCGCTTAAGGCTCGCGAAGCCTTGCATCCCTCCGGGGTCGGCGAGCCAATACCAGACCTATCTGGGAGGATAGCACCACTGACTTCATACATCGCTAAGCCAGCGCCACTCATAGTAAAAACCAGATATGCATTCGATGATATCAACTGATGCTAGATGGAGACGAATGTATGGCGCATCCCTTGAGGACTAATCAAAGCTGAGTTTCAGCTTCTATTTTCTAAGGAAAACAACAAGCTCAAGAGCAGTCCCAAACAGCGGGGAAAACTTCATCCGGAACTCCAACCAGAGATCTGTCAGCACCGAAGAATCATGTTATCGTAGTGTCATACTGAAGCGGGAAATCTTCTACTAATCAAAAAGATTTACAACTTCTTGCAGAGTCGACTTAAAAATTCTTTCCAGAAAAATCATCTCAGAACTCCAGGATTTTTGACCGACTTGTTAGTGCCTCGATGACTTTCGAAGATGAGTCATCCAATTTTGAAGACGAAGAAAATGAAAATATTCCCAAAAGACCTGCCTAGCAGGTAGACCTGGCAAACGACTCAAAACATATTATGTCATTATTAGAGAAATCTCAAGAGAACTGAGTGGCGAGCAAGAACTGAACCTCGGACAGGAGTTGAACCCGCGTTCCATCCATATCGGGGACGCGTGGTACCACTACACCACCGAGGCCACTGCTTAGTCATCACTCATTCGTCAATATTTTCGATATACCTATCAGCCACCATAGCGACGATATCATTAAATAAGTGTTACAAAATTGAGAAAGCTAGAAATTCTGAGGAGACAAGCAATTAAAGAATACTAAGGATAAACCTCTAGGCGTTGATCAATCCCTGAGGGATGCGTCATGCATTCGTCTTCAATTTTTAACCTCGTTCGAGGTGATTGGATGCATATCTGGCCTTTACAATGACACGCGGTGGCCTCCTGCTGCATCGAGTAAGTGCTGTTTATCCTCCCAGACAAGTCTGAGACCTGTCTGGTACCAAATTGCCAATCCCGGAGGGATGGAAGGCTTGATGAGACATGAGTGCGAGATCGAACTATCGACCTTGTGTATGACGCAGAGCACCTCTAACCACTGAGCTGCATGCGCTTACAAGTAACTGATAAACTGAAAAAAGGGGTGAGAACAGCAAAAACTTACAATATTTTGTTGTAGTCGTTCCAGGCGCATCCGAATCAGATCTGTTGCTGTATGAGCTCGTCGTTCCTCTTCAACTATCGGATCATCTCTGGGCATCTCTGGAAAATAAAAGTGGAAGAACTAGGAATAAGGAATGAATTCACTGTAGTCTTTGAGGCGACACAGATACTGAGGTACTAAGGCAACTTGGGGGCTTGGGGGGGGGGGGGTTAGCGCAGTGGTTAATAAAACAATTAATTGCTCGTTCAGCTCCCTCTTGCATCCTTAGATCAACTAACGCCTGAGGAAACGTCTTAGCTTGGCTACTATGCCTGTGAGAAACGAGTTCCTCAAACAGTTGTCAGAATACAACATGTGGAATCATCGAAGACGTTTGTGGAGAACGAATCCCGAGAAAACGACTAGCATGGAAAGAGTGCTGAGGTCCACACAGTAAATTGTGACGACGGGTTGTGAAAACAAAAATAAAAGAAACCAACTGATGTGCAAAACTTTTGCGTCAGGCGGGATTCGAACTCGCAACTCACTCTATGCGGGAGCGCGTGCTCTAACCCATTAACTGCCGTGCCCGTTTTGCTCACCACAATTTCTACGTCAATAAAAATAAGATAAAATAAAACTAAGGTAACGCTGGGAAGAGACCGCGGGCAACTACCAGAAATGTACGAGAGGTAAACAAGTAAACAAATAAACAAGAAGGAAAGAATGCTGTCCCCAGACCGCCGAAGTACTGGAGACCGCGATTATACGAAAATTACTTGCCGATGGGAAGTCCGCAAGTCCACAACATTCCTGCGGCTGCCACTTACCAAATGAACTCTTTAGTAGAATTCAAACATTTTCACTTTGTGATCTACCGAAATTCTTTGCTTTGTCGCATAATTAGTAGTGTTACGTCGAGTGAGCTGCAAAACTTTGAACCTCGGCGGGATTCGAACCCGCTACGTTTCACTCCCCGCCCCTCCCCCCTATGAGGTTCGAATCCCGCCGAGGTTGAAAGTTTTGCACCTCACTTAAAAATTGTCTGTAAATTTTCTACCTTACATCTTTTAGTCATTACAACTTATGATTTGGAGAAATAATGGCCAAAACCGAAGTCCTATGACTGTGAAATCAAATGAGTTTTTGTGATGTGAAGTGATGGGCAAAACTCTCTGCGTCAGGCGGGATTCGAACCCGAAACTCACTCTCTCCAGGAACGCGTGCTCTAATCCGTTGCACTATTGACGCCCGTTCTACCATCACTCTTTCCACGTTACAACGTACAACGAAAGAGTGACAATAGAACGGGCGTCAGTAGCGCAACGGATTAGAGCACGCTCTCCAAGATAGAGTGAAATGCGGGTTTGGGTCCCGCCTGACGCGGAAGTTTTGTATATTACTCCACATCAATGGGTATTTCCATAACACCGTACCATCGCTAAAACTGCTCAAACAAGAACGATCTTTTTTGATCATCCAAATGAGTTTCGGTTCGAGAAATCTTGACCATTTTCGGCCATGGAACGCATGTATCGCAGCTAATCCCTTTTAATATGATAGCTATGGAACTATTTCCATCCCCCCCTCCCTTCGATAACCGATATCAATTTCTAGGTGATATCGATTTAAATCGAACTCTTTTTGATTTTGCAGAAGGTGAAAGTAAAGGAAAAGGGGAGGGCGGGGGCGGTAGCCAATGTTCTCTTATTGCCATCTACCAACTTTCCATCAACTCTGACCGATTTTTTCTCGCTTGTTTTTCGCATGCCATCGGATTTTACATTTCCATGAAGAAGTCGGCGATGAACTAATTCTGATCTACCTCCAATATTTACACAATCGCAGCAAGCAATGCTCCATGACCACCATCAATTCGAATTGTGAAGAATCGAAATGAAAAGATCTTTGTACCCATTGATGTAGAATGATGTGCAAAAAATTTGCTCCAGGCAGGACTTGAACCCGCATTCCACTCGATCCCCGTGGCCGAGTGCTTCATCCTTTGCACCATCGACATCTGCTTTAACATCACTCTTTCTTCCTTTTATTGGAGATCTTTTATGGACAATAGAAGCAAAAATGAATCAAGTCGACCGGATAAAAATTGCTATTGCAGTGATGGTGAATCCGAAGAAAAGGCGGATTGTCGAGGAGCCGCCGGGACGATCTCGCGCTGAAATGGATGAAAGTGGTGGTCCGTCGGACTCCGAACTGAGTGAAGCACTGGAGGAAAACGAGGAGGATGTGAGGTCAGTTCTTTTCTTAAGATATTCCCTGAGAATATCGCTATACAATCGCTTCGTAGAAACTCGTAGCTCAGTCTTATTTGCTTCGATTTTTTATCTATGTTTTAAAACTTGAGCGACTCTTTTTTGGACCTTAAAATTACCAATTAATAATGGTTTTCTCCAAATGATTCGGCTGAGACCACGAGGTTCATAGAATTCAGTCACCCAAAGTTTCAACGCGTTTCCTCATCTTCAGATTCGATGTTTCGGGTCGGTTGTCCACCGTCGTTCGTCCCCAATCTGAATCGTCGCCTTCGTTGTCGTATCATGCTTCGACTCGAACAACAACGAAGACGAAGACCTCCACCGAGAGGGGAAACGAGCGTGGACAATCGACGGTCGAAATCTTAGCCGAATAATCTGAAAAAACTCTTTATTTCTACTGCTTTTCACCAGTATTATGGGGGTAGCAACGCAATGGTCTCGATGGCATAGTGGTAGCGCGAACCCGCGGAATCGATAACACAGGTTCACTATCCGCCTGTGGTAAAATGTATTGCCTACCACTCAATACTCTAAGATGATAGGCGTATACATTGATTTTTATCAAGCTCGTGGTGGTAGCTCAATCATATGTGAAAATATGTCCTTTGTAATTTCAAAAAAGAATGCTTCAAGCCTAAACGAGGTTGTTACGTCAGGGTCATACACCGGGGTTTCGGAGGTTTCGGCCACCTCGTCAGTGACCCACGCCCCACATTAAGCCCTGCACTGAAGCAAGGAGGGAGGCGTATGTGGTGATGGCACAGTGTACAAAGACACTGGTCCATCATCACCTCTCAGTCAGTGTTTTTTGGCTGTTAGATCAAAATTGACTCATCAGATCGACTGTTTTTTAGAACCTTTTTTGAAAAAAAAACCTTTTTCAAAAAGGTTTTAAAAAACAGTCGATCTGATGAATCAATTATGTCCTTTATATTTGCCTATGTTTACTTCGTCTTATGTTTCTTACATTCTTTATGTCCTTATGTTACGTTTAGTGTATGTTTTGTATGTATTTCTTTGTTATTTTAATATAATTTTCGCATAAGGTGGTTCTATTTCAGCCTTCAGGATGTCGAGAATGATAAGGGGATGGAAGATGTCGGAGAAGTCGGCACCTCGAAAGAAGACGAGTATCAAAAAGAATTCAAAATTCTCGGCCAGAGTAACTTTGAGACTCCAAAGAAGATAAAGTGCGTCTATGGCCATTATTTTGTTTATTTTTGCAGCTTTTTAGTCATGAAAAGATGGCCGCTGACTCCCAATTCATAGTTGTTCTCATTAATCATCCAGAACTTTAGTGTGACAGCATCGTGGATATCCACTGCCACTCTATTCCCTGCCGAACTGCACAGCGATAATTTAGCTGAATTATCCTCGATTTCTGGCCTGCCTGCGCCTATTGCTAGTCTGGTTCGCCAGAAAATAAAGTCTTGGTTTCCTGTACAGGTTAGTGAAAGTTGCTAAAGATATTGAACGAACAAATTTCTATTACATAGAAAGCAGTTCTGCCAGATCTTCTCAGGGATATAAGTCAAGTGCCTGTATTACGCCCACGCGACATCGCTATTTCCGCCCCGACAGGTATGGATGATATGTCTCATATAATAATATCTATACATTTTTATAAAGCGCATGTGGCGCAGTGGTTAGAGGTGCCCTGCGTCGCACACGAGGTCAATGGTTCGATCTCGCGCTCATGGCTCACCAAGCCATCCATCCCTCCGGGGTCGGTAAATTGGTACCCGACCGGTCGCAGACTTGTCTGGAAGGATAAGCAGCACTGACTCGCTTCAGCGGGCAGGCCACCGCGAGTCATTGTAAAGGCCAGATATGCATTCAATCACCTCAAACGAAGTTAAAAATTGAAGTCGAATGCATGGCGCATTCCTCAGGGATTGATCAGCGCCGAGAGATTTTTTTTATCCTTTATACATTTTTATTTGTTTTATGACTAGTCTTCTTCAGGATCTGGTAAAACACTGTGCTACGTACTGCCCATATTAACCCAGGTAGGGCCAAGGCCTAATGGATGCCTACAAGCACTGGTCATCGCTCCAGTTCAGACACTCGTACAACAAATAGAAAAGGTTTTCTATTATAAACTCTCTACTTGTTGCCTTAGGCAAAGGCAGCAGTTTTTTCGTAGGCGATGTTAGAAAAAAAATCTTACCAGGAATTCGCCACTTACAATGGCTGTGGAGCCGTCATAACAGCTTTATCTGGTGCGTCAGATTTCTCAAAAGAACAACGCCAATTGGCTCCTGAAGGCCGGTGCACTTCGAATGTCATCATTTCAACACCCGGGCGACTAATGGACCATCTTACCGATCCCTCTAGTGGCATAGATTTGTCCTCATTGAGGTGAACATCTTTTTCATCTCTAGAAATTGTTTCCTCATTAAATACAGGTTTTGCATAGATTTTTGATCGTTGACGAAGCCGATCGAATGGGTGCCATGGTGAGATTGGAGTGGTTGGAAATTGTCGAGCATCGAAGTGGAGGTGGGCTTCAGTCAAGGAGATAATAATCTTGTGGATGTTATCTTCTGGAAGTTTATAGGCTTGGCGCGTTGCGTAAACTTAGCCGATATTGTTGATTCACGTTGGGCTCCTCAAAAAATCCTACTCTCGGCGACATTATCAAAGGATATCGAAGAATTACATGTTTGGAATCTTCATCAGCCGCGTTTTTTCCGAGCAACTGCTCCAACTAATAATGAGGTGTGTGATACAAAGGGACTATGTGGTCTTAATTCAACGGATATAATATCAACGAGTACCGAGATCTTTTACTGTGCGTGTGGCGTAGTGGTTAGAGGTGCTCTGTGACACAAACGTAGTCGATCAGTCGGTGATCGATGGTTCAACCCCGCGCTCAGAGTTCATCAAGCTATCCATATTGCATGACTTAACACAATGTTAGTCTGCCAGGTGTTATTTTAGAGGCCAGATACATATGCGATCACCTCAAACGATGCTTGAAGATGCATGGTGCGCCCCGTGAAGATTGACCAACTCCGCGAACTTGCTCCTCAGTTCTGGGTTTTATAGTACCCTTTTATTGCTGTTTCATTACAGTGAGATGTGCTTTAGAAGGAAAAGAAAGAATAAAATAAAAAGCTCTCGGCGTTGATCAATCCCTGAGGGATGCGCCATGCATTCGACTTCAATTTTTAACTTCGTTTGAGATGATTGAATGCATATCTGGCCTTTACAATGACTCGCGGTGGCCTGTCGCTGAACCAAGTCAGTGCTGCATATCCTCCCAGACAAGTCTGAGACCTGTCTGGTACCAATTTACTGACCCCGGAGGGATGGATGGTTTGGTGAGCCATGAGCGCGAGATCGAACCATTGACCATGTGTGCGACGCAGAGCACCTCCAACCACTGCGCCACATGCGCAAAGAAAGAATAGAGAGGAAATAAATAGTGGTAGCAGAGCGGTGACCTGCTTTAGTGAGCTCACGCCTAGGTTCAGAAATGCTACTTATCATTCAACATTCTTATATACGCTATCATTTGAAAGCAAGATCAACCCTGTTCAACACTTCTTTTCTTGAAATATACCAGGCCGCTTAATAAACTGAGGTACCCGAATGCCAACGGTTTTCTGATCTAAAGTTTTCCATTTGATAAGACATTTCATGAACTCATTGATTGGCCACTTCCAATTTTTTCCTCTCAGTAGTGTATGTATCAATGATTCAACATTTAGGTCGACATGAAGGTGCAGTCACTAAGTCATGTTTCGGGTCCATTGTCTCTTCCATCAAGCATCCGGCATACAGTACTAGTTGTAGATCAAAAGTACCATCCTCTTGTGTTGTATCTGAAGATTATGGAACACAACTGGCAGAAAGTTCTTGTTTTCACAAACGAAAAGTAAGTCATTTTGAAGACTTTTGAACATTTGCGCTGGCATGTTTTTGTCAGAGGTGATTGATTGCATATTTGGCCTTTACGACGTCTCGCGGAGGCCTACCGATTTAACAAGTCAGTGCTTCTATCCTTCTAGACAAATCTGGTACCAAATCGCCGGTTCGGAGGCACGGAAGGCTTGGTGAGCCTTGGAAGCGGGATCGAATCATCAGCCACGTTTGTATCGCAGGGCACTTCTGACCACAGCGCCACACGCGCCGCTATTTTTGCATATAGCGTACATTATTTTGTTCCCAACGCGGACTATATTTTCACGAGAACAAATCTAATCAAGTGCACCTGGAGGAAAATATGTCATTTTCCCGACATGGTGATAATTCTTCGGTTTTCATATACTTTAGAGAAGCATCACTACGACTAGCAATCCTTATCTCCCGCCTTGCTCGTTCTGTGTTCAAAGTTGAGAACTTAACAGGAGATCTATTCGGAAACCGAAGAGCCAAAGTGTTGAAGCGCTTCAAAAATGGAACGGTGATTTCTTCATTATTTTCCTCAAGCCAAGTATTTTCCCTGTTTATCGTTGAGACCTCTGTTCAATGATTATAGGTGTGATTTTGTGAAGCCTCTTGCTGTGTAAACGTCTTCATTCCTTTTCAAATTATTTGCATAATTAGTGTGCTCACTATGAAAGGCAGAAAAATATGTAAAAATACCAATTTTCTCTTTCATTCAGACTCGAGTGTTGATTTGTTCCGATGTATTATCTCGGGGAGTTGACATCGAGAATGTCGACTGTGTGGTAAACTACAATCTCCCCAAAAACGACCGGTTATTCGTCCATCGTGCCGGTCGAACAGGACGGATCGGACGGACGGGACATGTTCTCAGCTTAGCTGATGGTGAAGCGGTATGTGCTTGGACTTGTCCTGACTATGTTTGAATAGCCAAGTTTTCGCACTGCTTCATATTCGCTCAGCTTAAACTTGTTTTTAGCGTAAAATCTTTGTGAAGAATGTTTTGAAAAAGAATGGACTTTGGTTCAATGCTGAAGAAGTAGTCTTGGGAATCGATGAACTAGAACCTCATATACGTCGTTATGAAAGAGCACTTGCTCATCTCAAGAAGGCACTTGTTGCAAAGAAAACTATTGAGACATCAGGTTCGTGTTCGACTTCAACTGTTATCTCACCCAAAGCAAACGTAGATAACTCATTTCTTATCGTATATTAACAAAATTCAGAATGTGTTTTGAGGTAAAAAGAAGACAGTAAGCGGTTTCGCGTACCGAAAGAAGTCTAGATATCATGCAATCAAAAAATTGAAGAGCATTGACGAGAAACCTTGGAGACGGCGAGAAAAGAAGGACTCTGCCGCTTGATTTCTTAGATTTTTTCTCTGTCCCTTGATTTGTCATTCTGTGAATCTTTGTTGTTCTTCTTTTTAGTGTCTCAACCATAAAGTATATTGATACGAAACTTCTTGTCTATGGTGTTTCTGATATGATTCATTTCTTTACCTTGTCCGTTATTATTGTGGTGGTTATTTCCAGAAAAGTATCTCTATTCAGTTTGTAACTGCCTCATCAAGGACGTTTACGATGAGCAGTGGACTGCTTACCGAGATAGTATCAGATTCTTTGGCCTTGAATGTATCACAGGAGTGGGAGGAGGCTTATCTCTATACTCCATTTCTCAGTGAGTTCTTTCAATTGTTCGCTTTAGTTCGATAGGTTGTGTAGGAAGTTTGTTCCGTCCTGTTTAATTATGACGATTTTTGCGCCACCTCGGTATTGTTCGAAGGCAATTTCTCGCGAGCATTTTGGTATACAACTTGCACGTACTTGCTTAAAGATGAAGCTCTCTCCAAGCTTCACTAATCTTATGCGCCGCTTTACTGACATTTCGCCCTACGTGCTACTCGTGCATGAGTAGCAAGCGGATATGTTCCCACTACGGCTCCATCTTAAAGCAAGTATAGACTCGTTGTATGCCAAAAATGTTCACAAGAAAATGCGCAATTGAACGATACCAAACTCAGTCAGTTTTATTATAGATTCACTAAAGAAACCAAAACGATACGAACTTCTGACACAATCTATTGACTACTGAATTTAGGTGAATTCAGAGGAACACAGTACTGAAAGTGTGGTGTGCGGTTCCTTTCCTTTGCAAGCCTGTATGATTTCAGATGACCAGGCGCTTTCTTACGAATATGCTGAGTGTTTAGCAGCACAGGCGTTTCTCCGAATAGCTCATCTAAGCTATTTTGTGAAACAGAGACCAAATGCTGAATTCATTTCTCCTACAGGTTAGTTAAGCTATGTAAGATGTGTTATCTTCAGAACTTGATAGGTATTTTCTTCGCAGGAAAAATCCCTCTGTTGAAGATTCGGCGCACTCTTATTCCTGAGTTCAATGGGATTGTGGATTTTGTGGCCAAGAAGGTATTAAGAAAGTGTTTATCTAGAAGCGTAAAAATGTTCAGAAGAAAGACCAGTTAGTGAGCTTTCATGAATGCCTTGTTATTTACTGATATTTCCATTCAGGGCATCAAGCTGTGCTCTCACTTGAACGACGCGCAAATAGCTGAAATGCGTGCTCACATGTCAATCATGGATGTTCTATTACGCAATGTTGAGGTAATCTACCTAGTCAATAATTTTCAATTCTTTCTTTGAGGAGATGGAGGAGTCGAGAATTTAGAGTCTAACATGGATCAAATTCCACTCCTACGTAGGCGAAAATTGGCCCACGTGAATCAAAGAAGGAGCGATAGCGAAGCGGTGGCCCCAGTGGTGTACTGGTAGCACATGCCCCTGGCATCGGTGGAAACGCGGGTTCAACACTCTCCTGGGGTCAAATGTTTTGCACATTACTCAGTACCACTGAATATGTATCTGATATTGATTTGATTTCTTTCCAGCCACTTATTTTGCGTGAGAGGAGTTGTATGATGTACGCAGTTTATACTTTACCGAGCAAAGGCCATTGTATGAGGCGTAGGCTCCGAGCGGATAATGTTTTCAACACAGGATTTCTTCGGATCAGTTTTTTTCAAAGGAAACACAAAGCCACATAGATATTATTCTGCTGAAATATGTTTATTTTGCGGCATGTACTTATGCAATTCAGACTTTTTTGTGTAGATTTCATAATTTTCACAGTGCAAAACTTCCGCAATCGGCGCTTTTTGCTTACAAGTTGCGACAGTTCAAATCATCTTAAAACTACGACCACCAAGGTCAACATTTGTAGTGACTATTATTCAATAGGGAGCGCATATGGTGCGGTGGTGGGAGGTACTTTGCTCAAGGTCAGTGATTTGATCTCGCACTGTGGTTTAGCAAACTATCTATCCCTCCGGAGTCGGTAAATTGGTTGCAGACTTGTCTGGAAAGATAAACAGCGCTGACCTGATACAGCGGGAGGCCACTGCGAGTCACTGTAAAGGCCAGATATGCATTCAACCACCTCGAACGAAGTTAAACATTGAAGACAAGTGAATGGCGCACCCCTCAGGGATTGATCAACGTCGAGAGCTTTATCCCATTGTTGTTCAGTCATTCATACATAAATATATCCGATAATTATGAGCGATTTGCGAAACTTTGGACCTCTGGTCGGAGTTGAACCCGCCTTTCACCTTTTACGGGGCACTAATCTTTGCTGCACCTGGTGGTAACCCTCCCCAGAACGCAAACGTAGATTTATGCACTTTAATTCTAATTAATGCTTTGCAACACAGCACATCGTCTAAATTCTCTGTAGTTCTCTTCTAGATATTACTAAATGAGAGTGCAGGAGTAGACACTCATATTATTTCCAAAATTAATTGAAACATCAGTAACGGACTTAGTCGTAAACATTCTAGTCCTTCTCATAAAAAATTCCCTTTGTTTTCACCGTAATATTCAGTTAAATGAATGAAGGGAGAAGACTATATAAGTTTTAGAGTCAAAGGTCGAGATACCTAAGTCCACAGTATAAGCACAATGGCTGACGTTTTGGCGGTATTGCCTTCTTCGAGCCGTTTTTGGTTCTGTGGTACATTCGTTGTTATGAGGAACACTCGCACTGAATCTTTCATGGTGTTTGCCTGTTTAGAACTTGGTGCGGCTGCTCTATATAACATCTGGTGGATCACAAGACAACAAAATTACAAACAAAAAACAATGAAATGTTCATAAGAGACGTAGAAAAGGTCGAATCATGCGGCCAAACATACAAGAAAAGAACATGTGAAGGGCTAATTTGTTGGTTGGTATGAAAGATCGACCAGCATGAACTGTTCTCCAATCCACCAGCGACGAGAAAATCAAGCGTCGATTTCATAAGACAGCAACATCAAATTAGGTGTCGGGTTTTAAGTAATGGTTACTTTTAGAAAATGGAAGAGGTAATCTCTATATCTAATGTGAAAGTTTTGTAGATGTATGTTATGTGGAAACACAATGATACATATTCGAAACTACTCGATATCGCTATGGTTCTGTTTATAAGTGCCTTTGAATCGGATTCTACCAGCACTAAAGCGAAGGGAAATTCTTCAGAAACTTCAAGATATGGGATGGGCTGATAAGGTAAGCAGTGTTTGAAGTGTTTATCTTCATCGCAAAAGATACCCAAGTGATCACATTGTTTGTGAATTCTTAAAGTAAACTTAGTTGATTTGGATGAGTGCAATATTACATGCAAATATGCTAATTGTGGTTTGTTTGGATAGATGTTTGGTCAGGGTTAATGTGTATGGGACAAACAATCAAGTGCAAGTTGAAATAGATATTTTTCAAGGTCAAAAATCTTTTCCATTGCTATCACCTTACTGATGGAGGTTAGTGATGATTCACAAGAGAATCTAGTTTAATACATTGGAGCCCTATGTTGTAGACTTCCTTACATTATCGTCTGACGTTATATTCCTTATTAGGCAGGGATTTTTACTCTCTAACGTCACACTTCGTTCCGATGAGGAAATTTACGTTTTTTTTTTCGTTTGTCGAATTCACAAGTGAATGTCATCGACGACAGGTTTACGGAGACTAGTTGCCTTGCTACTTAACGTTAATCTATGAGATCGTATCATGCGTAGTCCCTTAGTGAAGTGTGTAGAGATACCCTGAAACCCTTTTTTCTTGATAGTTGTGGTTGTTGTGAAAACATAGTAGTTACTGTCGTGTAGAATATTTTGGTTCTTTTTGATTATAAGGGAACAAATGAAACCGACCTCATTTGCCGGAGAAGTTTTTTAAGAGTGTTAGTAATCATTCAAAAGCTTAGATTTTTTTCCTAGAACCTCACATGGCCAGTTTCTCACAATAACCTTTTATAATTTTTTTTTCTTATCTCGCTTATATTTCTCTGGACAAAACTCCTTCTTAAGAGTGTAGTACTCTTTCGATAGCATAAGTTTCGAAGGACTCGAAATATGTTTGTTTTTTGGAAAAGCTTTTTTGTGGTAGCACTCTAGGAGAAAGGAAAGATTCATGCTCTACATCAAGCCGGAGAGAGCCTGTTTTGGACAATTAGGAAGCATTCGATAGCGCAGTGTTTACTGATTTCCTACGCTGTGTTTGTTTTCCGGAAAGATCGTTTCTGTGGCAGTGCAGCAGGGAGATATGCTATCAGCCAAAGCGCAAGCCGATCTATGGTCGTGTGGAAACGGCCACATCTGCGCCCTCGCCCTCCTCCACGACCCCATGGAATGGCCAGAAAACACCTTCCCACGTGTGTGAATCAATCTTATTTCTCTTGTTGCACTGCAGAGAAACGGGCTTCACAGGAAATAAGCACAACGTTGAAATTGTGAACGATTATGTTATCGAATGATCACTAATACTCGAAAGAAAGAGCTCTGTCCGGCGAGAAATAATGTACGTCTAGAACGCAAGAAATTTCCTCCTTTAGCAAAGTCAAAAAAGGGTTCTCGAAGGGACTGTTAGCCTGAAGTCTAAGATCTCGAATGGTTACTCATACTCCTATGAAAAGTTCACTCTCCAAAAATTACTCATTTGTTACTTTTAGAACCCAAAAAAAAAATCATCATCCCATTGTTTCGCCGTACTGTTTTCTCTTGAAGAACATTTAAAAATTCTAAAATACAGGTAAAAGTGATCGATAAAAACTTTGTTTATACCACCGAGAATCACCACGACGCTCGAAAATTGATTTGAGTTTTGCGGAGGCAATCTTTTGGAACACTTCACCGAACTGGCATTTCATTTTCCTGCACGATATTTACAATGAGCATCTGGAGTTCGATGAAATACTATTGAAGCAGTCAATATCTTCACCAGATATTAATGATTGTGGCTATATCTCTTTTACCGAACTTGTTCGTTTGACTGGTACTTTACGCCTTGAGTCTCTACGTGATGCAAAACTTCGATAATTACATCCTCCCATTTGGATATAGGGTCGCTTGATCATCAGAAGACATCGCTTAGGTGCACTGTATGCAACTCTGTAGCAGAAGAATTACGACATGCTCCTGATCCGTCAAATAAACCTGCACTGTGTCAAATATGGGCATTATTTAGAAATCCAAAGACCCTCAGTTGTTGTGTCCAACGCTTCCAAATCATTAAAGCTCCCAGGTAGTGTAAGTGACTATTTTAGTCTGTAATCCATCAATTATAATCAGTTGGTTCCTTTCATTATTATTTGAGCCAACATGTCATGTGGTCTGATAAGGGCTCTTGTACAGCCCGAGACACGTGTTTCGTCCTTACAGACTCATCAGCCGGGCAGAACCCGTCGTCTGTCGATCTTTTCATAGTTAGTTCTCTCGGGAGCGTCACACTCCTTATATATAGTTATCGACGACCTACGCTTTACACTCTATATCAGGTGAAGCATTCACCTAACACTGAGTGTTTTCGCACTCGATTGCTAGCTGGCTGGTATTTTTATCATATTATACCTTTCCTTCGAGTGCTTTATTAAGACCACGCTCAAATTTCATCAGTTGGCTTTTTTCATTCTTTAGAATATTGATCGTGTAAAAAATCTGATTACGATGTCCTCTACAAAATTTCTTCTATGAAGTAAGTTAGTTCTACTACGTCGGTCTGACTCCACATGAGTTTAGAGCACAGAGGAAGTACTAGAACAGTACGACAAGGCGTTACGTGCATTGTCCTCACAGCTGGGAGCGAAACCGTTCCTGTTTGGCAATCAGCCGACGGAGGCAGATGCTCTTCTTTTCGGTCATCTCTTCACAATAATCACTATGACATTACCTTGTATGGATCTGAAAAATGCCATTCTTAGTTACACGAATCTGCAGGATTTCGTTACTCGTGTTGAAAGCGAGTACTTCAAAACATAGGTTTTGACTATCTGTGAATATCGGAATTGGTACTGACTAAAACTATGCGTTGTATCTCAATAGGGTGTGGACTAGATAGTGATTAGAATATATAGTAGACACATTATTTTGACACGGTATTCTCCTCACACAGTCTTAGGAAAACTTTCAAGACGTTTCTGACCAGCATTGAGTTCTATAGCCTAGTTAGGTTCTTGTTTATGTGAGTAACGAATTTTCTACGTTCAATGCCGAACTCATTTTTTGTCAGTTTACTTCCATGCTAAATGTAATGAACGTTATTGAATGAAGCGGTATTTTTAGGTTGATTTTCATTCAACTTGGCATAAATAATCAATATCCTCATACTGTTCAGCTCCCACAGAATTTATTTACAATTTATCATGCTGGGTGTTTCCATCGCCATCGCATTGCAAGAGTTGCAGTGATTTGAGACGAGTGTCCATAGCAGTAATTTCTTGCAATGTTGATTTACCTAGTTATATTATGGCCAATGGACATGCAATACGCATGTCATAGTGGTCATCAAAGACGTGTAGTACCCATATGCATAACAGTGACATATTTCTTTTATCTAGATCGCACATTTCGACTCTTCTACGTCAGTATATTTCCTTGAACACCTTTCACATGTAGCACACACAATTGATATTATACTTTATAGGTCTTTGGAATAGAAGGACAAATAAAAGATGGAGATGATGGTGTTGATCAGTTGCAGAGGATGCGCCATACATTCGATTGCATTAACCCTTTCGAGACTATGGACCCAACCCTCTGCGTTTCTAACCCGCAGCGTGTTGCGTCTAACAATGATGTCTGACCCCAGCGTGCCATTGTTAGACGCTAGACGCCCATTTTCAGAGGCAACACGCCAGGGATTAGAGACGCAGGGGATTGAGTCAATAGTCCTGAAAGAATTAAACATCATTAGAAGTAATGGATACAAATATGCTCATTGATGTTGCGGCGGAAATCGAGCCTGCTTTTCACCCTTTCGGGGGTGCGTTGTAGCGTGGATAAAGTGGGGGCGAAACAGGCGTCGGTAGTGCAGTTGATTAGCACACTCCCTCTGAAAGGGTGAAATGCGGGTTCGATTCCCATCCGACGTTAAAGTTTTGCACACCACTCAACATCATTGGGTATATCTTAACACAACACTCAAAAAAAGCGATCAAATAAAAAGAATTGTGATTTGATACATATCTGGCCTTTACAATGACTCGAGGTGACCTACTGACGTATCAAGTCAGTGCTCCTATCCGTGCTGACAAATCTGGTACTTAATTTGCCGACCCTGAAGAAACGGATGATTTCGTGGACTTTGGTCGCGGGATCGAACAAAAATTAGATGATTTGTCATTTGTGAAGAAGAATTGTCCTTAAAAGTACGTCTTATTCATAACTACATTCAGCGGCTCATTTTATATGGCTTATAGAGGATAGGCTTAGTGACGCCGATGCATCAAATTTTTGTGACAGTTCATTGAATCTTGTTGCGGTCGCTGAGAATACTCTGCCACGCCGGCTTCCTAGATTTACCTAAAACTTGGGTTATTGAACATTCATACACGTAACAACATTGAACCGCAGCAACAATAACGAACGATAATGATATAGTAAGTTAGTACTAAATACTCTTTCCTGCAAAAGATTGACCGAATGTGCTGGGAGTTGCCGGATCATCCGCCGTACAGTCCTGACTTCTCACCCTGTGACTGTCACCTCTTACTCGCTGGAGCACTTCTTGAGCAGGAAGAAGTTACGAAAAATCAACCATTTGCGTCGGCATTTGACAACCTTCTTTGAATCTAAGGATGACGAGTTTAATGAGCGCGGTATTGATATGTTGCCGGAGAGATGGCAGAAATGTGCTCAGGATGATAGCACGTACTTTGAATAGTGTTGTTAAGCAGTTCTATTCAAGTCTGGTTAACACGTTGGACCCACGTGTACGGCGGGGAGGCGCGACTGGGCGGAGAGTGTATTATCACGCTTTGCATTGGGAATATGGTAGTTTGTTTGATAATTGAGGTACTGAGGGGATATTATCGTGATGAAATATTGGTTTGTAACAAGAGATACTTCGATAAAAGTTTTATATATCAAGGAAATGCCCATGTATCGAAAAACCACTCAAGATTTCAACGGGAAAAGCACTTATTGTGAAAGGGAACTTATTTCCAGCTGTTATGTAACTTAGTTTCTTTCTTTTTACCCGTACTTTTCCATCTCCCACTATGTTTGTTTTGTGAGAAGATCTTTATAGCCCGTTCTACAACGAAAAAGGACACGTTTTACGGTCAGACTTCGTTTTTTATCAACTTCACAATATTTCTGGGCTTTGCAAAGTAAAATTTTGATTCTAAAATAACTATCGATGCAGAATAATAGTTGTGATGCAAAATAAAGAAATGTTATAGAAAAGGCTCCTATAAAGGGTTTATATTAGAGAGAATGTTCAAAAAATCTTCTACGTTTCAACGAAAAAACCGCTTCCCACAAGGAAATCGTTTTTCTGATTCCATATAACTTCTTTTTTCCTGATTCAATGATGTTTTTATTAGTCATTCGATAACCTGAATAACGCCGCTTTGGTGGCAAGCCTGGTTTCTGAAAGAACCTCAGTACTACGTTATACTGATGGAGAAGATTGACGTTTCGCTCTTACGATGCGTTGTTTCAACTTTACAAATAAATTTTTTTACTATCTTCCCTAGCAATAAACTTTGATTGTATGCAAAGTTTATTGCTAAGAAAGATAGTTCATCGTCAGAGAGATTTCTCTAAACGTACTTTTAGTAGAAACAACGCCAAGTCATTTCAAATCTTCTCTGACCATCAAAAATTGTGTGGATTCTTGTGGATTATGTGAATCTATTTACCTTGTTCATTAAACAATCAACATACGTATAACGTACAAATATATATATATATATATATATATATATATATATATATATATATGTACTTGCATGCATGTGCAAACACATATTTGTCACATATACGTATGTCATATATACATATGACATAATAACAACAATGATACAGTAATTTGGCCCAATTAAAATACAGTACTTCCCAGATAGTTTATCTAAGTCTAAAACGTTTGAGATCACAAATTTCATGAGTAGCATTATAACATTCCGAATAAAAGTGGCTTTTACACTGACTGCACCTAGTACGTGTTTAATTAGCATGATCTAAAGCTATAAACCTAAATTCTTATTCACCGCGTTTCTATAGCACTCGATGCAGCGTCTACCCTTCCTGGGAGACGCCTTTTGAGGACGTGGCCAGATCTAGGGGTAGGAGGATTGAGTCGTTCTAATTAGCTGACCTAGTCTCCGCCTCGAACATGTTGAATTGAATATTTTCTACGAAGGTTCGGTGTAGTGTCCATAAATTTTTGAGAAGTATGTGCGTGATGACGTGGAATAGTAGACGTACATACCGAGAGTACGAAATTGCAAATTACGAAGGTGAGAACGAGCGAAATACTCTCACCATTTATAAGTCCTCCTGAGGAATGGTGATATGGCAGCTATCTGGTCAGTCTGGTCCACCAGCGACTTTCTCCTATTGTACATCTCGACTACTTCAAACTTGTCCGTGCATGGATTTTTGGCAGTGCCGTGAGCTGTTGAAAGCATTGTGACGTCTCTTTGCTGAATCGCAGAACATAACGCTTTTGATTCTGCATGGCTTTCCACTCGCCCTTGCGCAGTTTTCCTTCCATGACCTCCTTAGGCAAGCCTTTCCTGCTCTTTCTACATGTTCCGGTAAAGTATGTATTGCTTTGCAGCAGACTCTCAGCTAGGACGACGCTGGAGTACCAGTTGTCGGCAAAGAGGTGCCTTCTTTCATTCAGAAGATCCTTCATTAGATCCTTACCACAAAATCTGCAAGTGGCTCGTTCGGTGTCGGGTTTGTGCCAGCACCTATGTACGCCATCGTTTTGTAGGTGTACCCGCCTTCACCACAAAGTTTAAATAGCTTTATTCCATATCTGTTTCTTTGCAAGTGCATACTGGCGGAAGTTAATTGTCTCTGAATGGCACCATCGACTCATCGATACACACGTCTCCCATGGTTTGAATGGGTCCTTACAATTTTATTGAGAAGTTTCAGCATTGGTTTTATTTTGTATGACTTGTCAATCACATCGTGACCCATATTGTTGCTTACATGCAAGTGGGTCATGACCTCGAAGAAGCGATCCCTCGACATAAGATGCGACGCTATGGAGACTCCCTAAAGATGCGGACTATTGCTCCACTAATCGTAGAGCCTTAGCAATCGTATAATGCTCATTTTGAAGCACAAGCCTAAAAATATCTTCACTTCTTTAATCGTTGTGTCTTTCTATCCTTTCTTTTTTTTGTGACGCCATTACATTTGTCTGCTCAACAATCAACCTCTAAACGTCCTTCATGAACAGTTCACAAATTTTTACTGGACTCTCAGGCCGGAGCAATGCCAAATTGTGAGCACCATCATGACCTCAATCAAAAAGTTCCCTCGTGGGCGAGACTAAGCTCCATGACCAGCCAGTGGCTGTTCTTGCATTAGACGGTGTATTTTCCTCTTTGCCATCTGAGCCGCTGTCTTCAATAGTAATATTTGAGAAGACCAAGTCCTCTTTCCCGCTGACGTCATTATCTTCATATAGATCCTCCTCGTTGCTATTTCTGAACAAGCTTTTCACGCCGGTTCGCCGTTCTTCCGCTTCAGATTCGACATTACTAAAAGTTGGAATTACAGAGATAATGCGAACAAAGTGCCACTGAAGTAAAGCGGCAATAAACCTACATCATGAATGACATCTTTGTGGAAGTTAAGAGCAAAAACGATCTAGATAGTGTTATTTAATAAACAATGTATCGATGCAAGAAGGGTGGTAAGGATGTTGCAAAACACTATCGATCTATGCGATGGAATGAGATTCATTGTTTTATCCTCACAAGCACTTTGTTTGAGCTACCCAGCTGATGTTCTAGATGTAACCGCTGTTGATAACCTTTACTCGAAAATTTATTAGGCAAACTTTCGTGAAACACTTCTAATTATCGGCAATACAATAGTCTGCTAAGAATTCTATACATATAGGACATCTTGCATAGAATGTATAACAACTTCCACAGCAATATACCACATTCTTGTGGCAGATTTATATATATTATATATATATATATATATATATATATATATATATAATATATATATATATATATATAAATATAATAACAACAAAAAATCATGTTTATTTCTCATGCAGCTAGTCCGATATCGAAAGGACGGTTTGGCCCATGTCTCTCATGTGTTTATGAACCTCGTACATCACTTGCATGATCTTGTTGAGGTGAATCGCGGAAATGGAAACTGAAGGGGTACAAAAAATTGTCCTGAGAAAAATCTAATGGAAAGAAATACGTAGGGTACAGGAATTAGTGCTCTTAGTGTCATGACTCACCACTTGTTCTTAGGCGCACAAGAAGTTTTATGGTTCATTTATTCATTTTCTTTTCATTCAATTGAAATTCATTTGTGGTTTTGTATGAAGATAAGTTGTTGTTGATGAATATATATCTCTCAAGATTCAAAGCTTCGCCCATTGTACCTACCACAAGAAATTTCATGAAATGTCCCTTCTTTCATATTTGATCATTTACTGTGAAACTTCTTTTAGTAACGTCGAATATCCATATTTCATTAGAAAACTATCACAACGTCACTGCTGCCGCCACATACGCGACGGGCAGCAGTGGACGTTGTGATAGTTTTTCTAATGAAATATGGATATTATTTCATTTCAACGTCGTTGCCAACGTGTTAATAAATTTGGAGTTCATTGCTCTTGGTGCCAAAATTATGAGAAGACTTAATAGCAAAAGACCACTACAGATCTGCTACATTAGCTACCGAGGTACAGGTTTCGGCACATATAAGCAACGATTGTTTAGATTTCCCTATACAAAAAGCGACGACGGTGTAAATCGTTAAGATTTTTGATTGTAAACTGTAAATAAAACTTTGTTCAGCACGACGAAAATCAGCGGGGAATTGTGAGAATAAGAGTTAGAACCAGTAACGTGTTCATAGATAGATTGTGTGGAAACTGATGAACAAGCACCTCCTTAACACTCAGATTTCTGTCAATCAATAATTGAACTGGTGAATAATCAATAGCACGTATGGCTGATAGTTATTTTTGAGCCATACATGTGGTCTGTTATGAGCAAATATAAATTGCAATACACGTGTTTCGGCCTTGCACTCTCGTCAGTTGCACGGTGCTTTTTCCTTCAGTCAATTCCTCGGGGATCTACCCTTTATATTGAGGAGTCGACGACGAACGTTTTACACGCGCCGATAGGCGACAAAAACGCTGAATGGGCAGTGAAATGAAAGTACGTATGGTTGTTTTTAGAAATCCGCATTGAGCCAACTAGACCCACTTTTGTAATGTCAGTAGACTGGTAGCAGACTTATAAGTGAGAAGCGCCCGTGCAACTCATAGAAGCCGGTGATTGTCCTATGTGTGACCTTCGAACGTTCATGGATTACGCTCAACCGGCAATAGACGAAATTCAAAATGCGGCAAGATTCACAAGCTGCAGGTGGACTCAAAGGCGAAGGCGAACATCATCTAAAATACTTTGACACATGACAACAGAACGATGATGGAAATATTGAGAGCCGCATAGTATGTGAGGATACATTGATGAATAAATTACTACAATCTTAGTAAATAAAAGCCAAGGGATAATGCTCTCGGCGCTGATAAATCCCTGAGAGATGCGCCATGCATTCGTCTCCAATTTTCAACTTCGTTTGAGGTGATTGCATGCATATCTGGCCTTTGCAATGACTCGCGGCGGCCTCCCTCTGTACCGAGTAAGTGCGCTTCTTAGAAAATAAGATGACTAAATAGTAGGGCTGTTAACAATAGCTTGCTGGCTCTTAGTGACAATAGAATAGATTAAGGGTAATCGAGGCAGCAGTAAAGGATAAAGGATAAAGCCTCGGCATTGATTAATCTTTTAAGGATGAGGCAAGCATGTCCATGAGCAGGCATAAGTGAGAAATAAAAATATATTGAACTTTGAATGGGGTTGTTTCATAGCAGGACCAGGTGTAGCGCCGTGGTTAGAGCTTTTATGCAGTAACCACATGGTCGTTGGCTCGATCTCGTACTCTAGACTCACTGATACTTCCATCACTCCAGTGTAGGCGAACTGATATCAAAGTTGTCCAGGAGGATCGCAGTATTAACTTAATGCATTACTGAGTCATCACCAGTCATTGTATAGGCCAGCTATGCATTCAGTCACCGCGAACGCTCTACAATGAGATAGAATGTGTGCCGTATCCTTCAGGTTTTGATCAACGACAAAAGCTTTATCCTTTGAGCCTATACAAAAAGGTAATGATGATATGCCTACGAGGAGAACGTAGACTTATGTAGATCATACAGCGAAGTGCTTCAAAATGGAAAATAGAAATGCTTTCAGTGTCTTGTCAGAACAATTTATGAATATCCTTTATTTCGTTTATTTTTGAAAAACTCTTTTTTTGAGAACTTCGTCATATTCTAGGATGCTGACCTGACCGTTTTCGAGGTTTCATTACGCCAATGGTATAAGTATGTTTCGGCGATTTCGCTCGCCTCGTCAGTACCACACGCCACACTAGTCCACCTACAAAGTAGCGAAGGGGAAACGCAGAATGATAAGACCTGGCAAAGTGAAATCTTGCTCGAGTTTTTCTTTGTGGAAAATCATTCGAAATAAGGTATAATGTTACTCTCATAAATGACAGCCACGTGCCATCGACTGGAAAAAGACACAGGATTTCATTTCATCTAGTTTTATCCTTATGCGCCTTCTCCTTCCTACTATTTGGGGTGGCTAGTGGGGTTGTATGATACTGACGAGGCGAGAAACATACGTCTCCCATTGGCGTAACAAGACCTCGAAAACGGCTAAATTAGCCTTCCTGAATAATCGTGAACAGATTCAACTCATGTAGACATTAGCAGTCTGCTTTGATACTTCATAAATCTCTGCTCATGAATTCCTGAAATCTTGAAACTGAACAGATCTGATGTAATGACTCGTATTGACAGCTCAGACTTCCCTTCATTAACTTGTAACTACTAGTCATGTCGGAGTCGTCATAAATTCACTCGATGACGGATACGACTTCCGGACCGACTATTCTGGATACTCCTGAACGTCCAAGAAGGAAACGCGAAAAATGCAGATCACAGAGAACTTATCAGCAGGTGGGCTTGATAGAGGTGAGAAGCGTATAGGAAAATTTTGCTGTTAGTCTGCAAAGTTTTGAAAATAGCTGCGATGTTTGATATAGAAGAAAGAGTGATATTGGAGCGGTGGCCTCGGTGGCCCAGTGGTAGCGCTCGCTTTGAGTATGGATGAATCACGAGTTCAACTCCCACCTAAGACTAAAAACTTTGTATATCGTTCAGCATCCTTGGACTCTGTAAACACTTTAAAGAACTCTGATTTGCTAATGCCTCTTCAGCAAAACGGAAGTGTTAAGTCAAGCAATATAGTCCCTGTTAGAGAAAATGGTATGTTTTCCTCCACGTCCATCTCTTCCAGAGGCGACGATGACAGAGATGGAGAGGAACGTAGGGAGGGAGAGAGAGAAAGAGAAAAAGAGGGAGGGAGAGTTGAGAGAATGAGGAGAGCATATGACTCGTATCGACTAGCTCTCCCCTGCTTTCCGTCCGTCTCCCTGGCTGTGTCTGTGCACCACCTTCCCGTCCGTTTCCACGAGCACTCTTTTCTGTCTTCACGTCTGCCGTCTCGTCCCATCGCACACTCTCTCGTCGATGGCCGAACAGTGTAGAGGGACGAGAAAGAAAAAGCGGGCGTTGAGACGTCGTTGTCGATGAGGAGTGCCAGAGACGACGAGAACGAATCGTGAGAGGGTGTTAGTAGAAGCACACAGGCACACACACACACATATACACATGTCTCGTCCACCCTTTCTCTCTTTCTCATTCGATTTCTGTCTCATCCGAAGCCTCCCCAGTGTCGCTCGCCTTCAAAACCCCGGGGTTTTCTTCGAGATTTCGGCCCATTGACCCCTTCAGATCTTCGCTAAATTCTCTTATCCTCTCGTCTTCACGTCTTCGTTTACTCGACCACCCTTGAACTGTCCAGATATCCAACGAATAAAATTGAGGTTGGAGTGGTCCGACGCATGAATCCGTTAAGAAGCACGTCCTCCGACAAGAACAAACCAGCAGCGATCCGAAGGTAAGTTCACAAGCTTCTCTCTCTCTCCTTGTCTTTCTCTCAGATGAAATATGACTTGGCTTTCAAACACAGACGAACACACTTGTTAGTATCGAAGCAATTGCTGCAATCAGTTGAAAAGTTCTCGAACCCATGGAAAAAAGAGTGGTAGCAGAGCGGTGTCCTCGGTGGGTGTAGTGGTAGTGGGAATTCCCGATATGGACGAGACCTGGGTTCGACTCCCGGCTAGGTCAAACGTTCCTCGACATCCTTGGTACACTTTTCCAGCCGCATGAACTTCAACTGAGACGGAATTCCATCCGAGAACTTCACATCCGAGCACAGCAGCGGAATTCCGACTAGCGACAGCGACAACTCATCTCGCCTGCACTAGGTGACAATGAAATTCCTGGCACATGCAATTGGTTGTCCGCAATGAATCTACACTACATACAACCGAATTGACGCGCAAAAATAAATTTAATTCAAATTGTATTTACCTTATTTATTTGTTTTTTTTTCTCTTGTTAGAGCGGCTGATGATTGCTTGTGATAACACTGAACTCTGAACATATGCAATTATCAGAAAAAAAGTTTAAGAAAACTGTTGAAATGTCCGTAATCAATAGGAATTTTTATTTTATCACTTTACTAAACTGCCATGATTTTTGACTCCATATAGCCAAGAATGTTGAGCTACATGCAAAATACTTAGCCTCGGCTGGGAGTCGAACCCGCGTCTCATCCATACGGAAGGCGCGTACTAACCACTACACTACAGAAGTTCCTCGTTCTACTATCACTCTGGTTTTCTTTTAGATTAAGAGTAAAAGATATTGGCACGATCTTCTTCTTGGCCTTGTCAGATTTGTCGTTGAATTTTGTTTCTAACGGCGATAGTCGATCTTGTGATTTATACGAAAGTTAGTGGGAAACCCACGAATTTGGTTCGGTACCCAACCGATTTGACGAACAAAAAAAAATTTCTTGGGTCGTGGTGATGTTTGCTTTATTTGTTTGTTTTTCTTTGGCTAAAGCGTTTTTTTTGACTTGTCGTGACACTAGTCGCAAGATATATAGAAGTCAAAAAGATATGGAAAACTATAAGAATTAAAAAACTGATATATGTTGAATAGAGGTGCTGTGGCCAAGTGGTTGTGATGCTCGTTGCGGCGCGCATGGGGCTGAGATCCATCCCGAACTATCTTCGGCAGTCAAGAACAACGCCCTTTGGGACGCCACAGCCAGGCTATCCTCTAGATTGCAATGACACGCGCTCAATCAGTATTCTACGACGTTTCAGAAAGAAGACGAAAAAAGGAATTGAATGTCAGAAGTACTGGGATCCCCTCCCATCCTCCTGTTAAAAAAATTGTAAAAACGGATCAATACAGCGTCAAAGATATGCAGAACTTTGGAGCTCGGATAAGAATCAATTTTTTATTCATTTTATTTGACCGCCTATTGCGGTGTTATGATATTACAGTAAACCCAATGATGTAGAGTGGTGTGCAAAAACGTTTGGTCAGCTGGGACTCAAACCCAGATTCCAGTCTTTCCGGGAGCGCGTGCTGAACCGTTGCACTACCGACGCTCGTGAAAAGTTCAAAACCGTACAGTGAACAATAGTTATGTCGATAAGTGACTGCTCACGCCAGACCCTAGACGGTTGCCTATTGACAGATAACGCGTTGTAGCGTAGAAAGAAAGAGTGGTGTGCGAAACGAGCGTCGCTGGTGCAACGGTTCAGCACGCGCTCCCGTAAAGTGTGGAACCTTGGTTCGAGTCCCAGCTGACGCAAACGTCTTTGCACACCACCCTACATTATTGGGTTCGCACCAGAATCAAACCCGCATCTCACCATTTCCGCGAACGCGTGGTAACCTGCTGCGCTAGCGAGGGTCCTAATCTGCTATCACTACTCTGCGATACAACAGTGCTTCTTATCTCACCCCGTTATAGCAGTATGATAGAGCGCATGTGGCGCAGTGGTTAGAGGTGCCCTGCGTCGCACACGAGGTCACTGGTTCGATCTCGCGCTCATGGCTCACCAAGCCGTCCATCCCTCCGTGGTCGGTAAATTGGTACCAGACTGGTAACAGACTTGTCTGGGATAGGCAGCACTGACTCGCTTCAGCGGGAGGCCACCGCGAGTCATTATAAAGGCCAGATATGCATTCCATCACCTCAAACGAAGTTAAAAATTGAAGTCGAATGCATGGCGCATCCCTCAGGGTCTGATTAACGCCGAGAGCTTTATCCTTTATTTTATAGCAGTGTGATAAGGTCATATCTATATCACCTGTATCACCTGTCGTCCCGTTGATCGTCGAGTGACTCGAGCGGGTACCAGCAACTCGTCCATTTTTCCCTTTCGCGTGCAAGGGTAACCCAGTGGTCCTCCTCGCTCTAGGGATTTTTTCTGAGCGTCATATCTTTCTTCTATCGCTTTCGTGAAGAAATCGGACCAACGGGTCAGTGGTCTTCCTTTAGAGCGCTTGATGTCGTCAGGAATCCAGTCAGTAACGGCTCTCGTCCGTCGGTTGTCGTTGAAGCGCATCACGTGTCCGGCCCACCTTATATGCTCTATTATCAGGTTATATCTATATATCAAAATATATTGAGTGAGAGTGATCCATGAACACTGGAACCTCTGGGAGGGTGAGACGCGGGTCCAACGCATTCTGAGCGTCAAATGTTGAGAGAAACTGTCAGATTTCCTCTATATCAAGTGTGAGAGATATTGGCAAGTTTCCTTTCTTGGCTTTTCAGGCATGCCTTGAGACCTTTTTAAGGCTAGACCACCACCAATGTGATTTTCTAGGAGGGTGGAGTGTTATACATGGTGAAAACTCGTTAATATCATGTTATACGAGATCCTTACCATTAAATGCTTCATATGTGCTGGGCGGCGCTGTGGCCGAGTGGTTGTTATGTTTGTCGCAGCGCGCACGGGGCGAACCCCATCCCCAACCCTCCTGCGGTGAGCAACTGCCGCTCCATGAAACGCTATAGCCATGCTATCCTCGAGATTATAAAGTCCCGCTCAGCTAGCATTCTACGACGTCCAAGAAGGACACGAAAGGGCGAAATGAAAGCTAGAAGCACTGGAATCCGCACAGTGAAGAAATATACCACCGCGAAGACGGATCAAACAGAAAAATGAAAGTAATTAGATATACTCCCGGTAGTCGTCCATAGGATGATCTTCAAGTCATAGATCGTACAAGGAGCCATGCAGCGGTGTATGTTGAGTATATAAATCTATGTGATCTACACTTCAACAAGTCCGATCTGTTACCTCCGTTTTTGATCTGATTGAACATTTTTTAGGGTCGAAAAAGGAGAACATGTGACGAGACGGCGGATGCTATTCAATCGTTGGCGAAGGCATTACGGCTGGAGGCTGAAGAAGGTGCTGGTACTTCAGCGGATGAACTGAGCATTACTGACAGTGCATTACAACTCTTCGCAAGAAAATCGACGGCATCCCACTGCTACAATGCCTCCGACGTCACGGAAAGCAAGGTTAGCAAGTTTTCTCAAGCGCTTTGTGCGTCACAAGATTTCTTGTGTTTCCTACTGCTTTTTCTCAGTGTGACGATGTTTCAAATAAACCTAAGGATCGAGTGGTAAGCAAAAATTCGACCTCAGACGGTAGTGAACCCGCGTCCTCATCCATATGGACGATGTAGAGGGCACACGTTCCCGTATGGATGAAACGCGGATTCAATTCCCGTGTGAGGTCGTTTTTGCCCACCACTCGATTCTCTTACAAATTGCGTATCTTGAAAACCGACTTCTGATCGATGATAGCCTTCTTCGTGATTTAGCTAGTACACGAGGCTTGTATATAGGTTATAACCGTCATGGAAAAAGTAGTGATGGCACAACGATGGCTTTGGTGATATAATGGCACCACGGACCCCCGACAAGTGTGGAACGCGGGTTCAACTTCTGCTTGAGATCGAATTTTGCAAATTACTCAGTCTTCTTAGATGAATAAGTGATATTCGGCTAACGTTTCGACGTCCTTGTCTTCTTCAGAGCCGATGATTCGAGTCGATAGCCCACAGTCGTTCGTCCCTCGTTGTGATCTTCGTCTTCGTTGTCGTTCTAGTGAAATCGTGAAGCGACAACGAAGGCTAAGATCCACAACAAGGACGAGCGATTGTGCACAATTGATGTGGATCCTAAAGCGCACTTAATTTTACTTTTGACGAATGGCGAACGAGTGTAGAATATCCCTTTCTCTACTATGTTCTAAAACCTCGTTTCTAAAAACTTCGGTATATTCAGAAAGGTTGATTTAGCGTTTTTTGAGATTTGTTATGTCAGTGACTTACGCCTCATCGGAACCACACGCCCCACGGCTGCTTTGGATATATTGAAGTTTTTAAAATACGTGGTTGTAAAACACAGTCGAATAAGGGACAGGGGGTATATCACAAATGACAGTCATGTGTCGTCGACCGTAAAAAAATCTCAAGCGGCAAGTAATATCCTTTCCATGGTCTAACCGGTTTGACTTCCGCTGACCGAAACTGGGCGTGCCCACCAACATGGGAACGACTCCACCTCCTCTGCCCCGATTATTCGCCGACTACAGTATTATTTTTCTTTGCAAGACCGCACACGATTCAGTCCACAACTTAGGTGCGGGTCCTGCAACGAAAAGTGGTACTGTAGTCGGCCACTAATCGGCAGGCGGCCAAGCTCAGTTTGGGGTCCGTGGAAGTCAACTGGCTAAAGTAAATATGAATTAAACAGCAAGTAATACATCATTAACAACATTTCAGCAGTGCATAAACCACCATTAGTATTGGGGAATCCTCAAATGAACTGTGTATTCCCCATCGAAATAATTTTGAAATGCGATCAAGAAGAGGAACATGCCCCTCACCCCCACGGACATGAGCTCACGTTTCCGGTGCATAGTCGTTTCGTTGTAGCGATTTATCGAAATCGGCATTAGTTGGACGTCTGAGCCTTTCAAAACCGTGCGCACTAATTTCAGTACATATGTGTCTTGACAGACGCGAATACTATCAAGATTGGAGCATGTGGCGCAGTGGTTAGAGGTGCTCTGCGTCGCACATGAGGTTAGTGGTTTCGATCTCGCGCTCATGGCTCACCAAGCCATCCATCCCTTCGGGGTCGGTAATACTTGGTACCAGGAGGTCTCAGATTAGTCTAGGAGGATAAGCAGCACTGACTCGCTTCAGCGGGAGGCCACCGCGAATCATTGTAAAGGCCACATGTGCATTCAATCACCTCAAACGAAGTTAAAAATTGAAGTCGAATGCATGGCGTATTCCTCAGGGATTGATCAACGCCGAGAGCTTTATCCTTTATCCTTTATGTGTCTTGAACGTTTTGCGTTGAATGTACAATTTTCGCTGAATCCAACAATCTATTGGCTTGGACTTTTACTTCCATAGTTTGACTTTTACTAGCTTGAAAGATCTTTTTTCGCGTCGGCAGGTGATGACGAGGAGACGCAATGAATTGCGACACAATTTTCCACCTTACCTCAGCGCAGTTGCCCACTCAATCTAGGATTTTTTTTGTCTTTTTTGCCCACAATAGGCGATGAACGAGTAGGATTTTCTCTCAATAATTGGTGGTCATATCTGCCTATGAGTGTCTATGAGCTCAAGACGTCAATGTTGTCGACTATTTGAGTGAATTCTGCATCGAAGGATTGAAAGGTTCAGTGGAGTGTTATATTCTGAAGTGATTCAGTTAAATTGAGGAGAATCAAGTGGGTTTAATACCTACATGTACTTACCAGATCGAACCCGTGAACAGTTGGTTTCTGACACTTGCAATCTCCTACATTGAAGAGATGATAGCAGAGTGATGACCTTCGTGGTGTAGAGGTAGCATGCTCCCTCAATACGTTTGAAAACGCGGGTTCAACTCACGTCTGGAGTCGAGACTATTGCATATCGCATAACATCGTTTTTTTTTTTCGCTAGAGAGTCAACGATTCAAGTTCATTTTCTTTACATCACATAGCATTCTTTATGAAGGCATGAGCCATGGATAGACTCAGTTTCTTATGAATCCTGAGTTATCAATGAGTTTTAAAGACTATTCGGTCTTTTTGGTTTGTTTTCAAGACCGAATGGAGTCTTGAAAAGTTGTAGCAGTGTTGCTATAGTAACTCTCATATTCCATCATTGCCAATAGTACAAAAATTATATTTTATGGTAAATATTTCAAATTTGTTACGTGTAATTAGTCTGTCGATGGACGAGAGCCGTTACCGACTGAATTCCTCGGGATATCAAGCGCTCTACAGGAAGACCACTGACTCGATGGTCCGATTTCTTCAGGAAAGGCTTAGAAGAAAGTTATGATGCTCAGCGAATCTCTGGAGCGGGAGCGAGGAGGACCCACTGGGCTAGTCTTGCATGCGATAAGGAAAATGGAAGTGTTGCTGGTACCCGCTCGAGTCACTCGACGATCAATGGGACGACAGGTGATACAGGTGATAGGTGAATTAGTCTGTCGCTCACGTGGCACTATCAACAGATCAGTGTTTATGACTTCTGATTGTCCTTTTTTTGAACAGGGTAGGATAATTGGATGTCCTTGAGATGACTTACGGAATGAATTTAGTGGATTTTCTACAAAAGAAGGAAATAAACCTTAGGAATTGTTCAAAGTTAGCTTTATTGTAGAAATAAGGTAATCCTTATAGAGAAGAAAGAGTGGTAGCAAGGCAGTAGCATCGGTGGTATGGGGGAAGCACGAGCTCCCAGTATGGGTGAAACGAGGGCTTAAGAATCACTTGGGATTGAATGTTTGAACATGCTATTTAATAAATCTTTAAACACACTATTCAAAGATGCGCTGTAGCGTGAAAAGAGCGATGTGTAAAATGGGCGTCAATAGTGTAACGGATAGAGCACGCATTCCCGGAAAGAGTGAGGTGCGGGTTCTAGTCCCGCCTGACGCGAAAGTTTTGCAAATCGCTCTATATCAATGGGTATACTATTCAATACTCGTAGATGTGTATTTGAGACATGATAACTGCTAAAAAGCAGTAAAAAAAAGTGGATATCAATAGATTACATCCTTTCGAATCAAAGAGGATAGCAGCCATATTTGAGTTCGTTGACGATATATACAAAAAGCAATATGAGTTCAAAAACAGTTTGGTCGTTCAAATGCTTCCCTTTTATCTTAATGTCAAAATGACTGTGTAAGAGAGTAGAGATTGTTTTTTTTTTACTCAAGTTTTCACTCTTGTTGAGAATTTTTGACGACTAATGTCATGTCATGGATCAGATAGCTCAGTGGTTAGTGATGAAGTGTATCAAGAAGCAAGATGATATACTAGGCGCTGGTTGATTCCCCCACCTAGAATTTCGTTGTAATCAATGAATTTAACGCCCATGAATGCTTTGGCTAGGCTAAGTCCAAGATCACCTGGGAAATCGTCGCAACCAGCATTCTATGTGATCCAGGCAGAAGACGGAATCCTCAAGCAGCAGCTAAAGCAGCACGTGTTATTCAATTTTTTATTATTTAATTATCCAGCGATCATTCGAACTCAATCGAAGTTATCCCGGGAACTTTGTGGAGAATGAATGCGAGTAAATCAGTCGGATTGAATATGTAATGGGATTCACACTTTGAATTGTGAGACGGTTTTTGTGAATAAATAAGAGTAGTAATCATGTGAAGAGGATATTTAATCACATGCGATAATACGCATTGATTTCAATGCGTTCCGTTCATGCCGGTGTATGTTTTCTGCACATCGCATTAGAAGAGACCGCTGTCGTTCCGACTTTTTCGGTTTCTATGAGTTTTAAGGCAATTTCCTTTTCTGTTTCTGATTTCTGACAAATCGATACTTTGTATAACATATCACAGAAAGAGGGATAACACAAGAGGAGCCTTAGTAGAGGAGTAGTTAGCACGCGCTCCTTGAAAGGGTGGAACACGGGTTCAACTCCTGCCCGAGGTTTACATTTTACACGTTACTTAACACTATTAGATATAATTTTTTGGTCTTCAGTGCTACATCTTTTGAATTACAGGATCAAGATCATGAACAACTGCCGTCTCTTCATGACCCGTGTGCGATCCAAGCCTTCTTTCGAAGGAATCGGCATCGCAGCTTACGCGAGTTTCTTTCAGCGCTGGTAATTCCCATAGTTTTCTTGTAACTATCGTGCTTGTACTAATTTTGTTTGGATCGTTTGATTTGTTTAGAACTCGGCCACACTTGATCCGACAATCTCTAATGACCATCCTATGAAGCAAATTGTAGAACAGTCAGATAAAGAGATGTCTGTCAAGGTAAATAAAAGCATAAATGTTTTTGTCCCGTGACGCATACTTTTTACAGGAGGCACTTGCTAAGGGTTTCCGGAACTATAAGGTCCGATTGCCTAAGAAAAAACTTCACTACGACACAGATCCTGCCATTGATACTTGTGAGTTGTCGTAAAATTGCGTTTTTTTCATCGTCGTTCATCTCATAGGCACTTTATTCGTCTCGCGTCGCAAATCATTCATAATGTCACGGTCCCAGTACTCCTGGCATTCAATTCGTCTCTTCACATTCAGTTCAACCTGAAGGACTCTACCTTCTTTACGGGCGTCGTAGATTATTGGTCAAGCAAATGTGCTTGAAATCTCACGTTTATTCATTACCGAAGAGTTTTTGAGTCAAGCAAGGGGGGTCAACCCCGAGTAGAACGTCATCAACCACTCGACCCCCCCACCTTCCCTCTTCCTCTCGTAATGTGAATTGTAAATGTAGAACGTATAGTCGGTTTATGTATATCTCACTTCTAACTATCTTTTCCACTTGTGGCACTGTAACGTCGAAGACTCGGCAAAGGATGTTGTTTGCAGTTTTTTTTTTTTGTTTACAATTCTTCAATGTGATAATGACGCGTTCCACTTCATCATAGTGATCACTGTTAGGCTTGTTGAGTAACTCCAGTGACTCGCGACGATCTACTAATGTACAGAATAAATGTTTTACCCTCACTGAGAAGTTTGGTTTCAATATTTTAAGCCCCAAAGGATATATGACTTGGTTTAACCCGGTCTATGGTTGTACTTCACGCATTACCACTAAGGCTACCCCTCCCACTACATCAGCCTATATTGTTTTTAATTCTGCCTAAAATTTGTGAGTCGGAAGTCTTGAACTCCTTGAGTAGAGATATTTTTTTGTTCTAGCAGTGCTATACTCTCTGTTCGCCAACGATGCCGTGGACGAGAATCACTCAGGTGTAGGTGTGACGTTTCCTCATTCAACAATAACAAGTAGTCACGCTTTGAAATCCTTCTCTAACAACGTGTTGGACAATGGGAAGCAAAAGGAGCAGAGCAATCCGAGTGGTCTGCAATTTGATCTCGACGCTTTGATAAAGGTTATTCATTCGTTTCACTCATTTGTATCAAAATGGTGCAACAATTATTGCGGTTTTAGATTTTAGGTTTTTCAATTTTCAGATAGAATATAATACTTACTTTTGAATCAACGTGACTCATCTAGTCTCTAACGTTTGCATATACATCACATGTATATATATATATATATATATATGCATATATATATGTGCACATGTACATGTACAACTATATATATATATATATATATATATTTATACATGTATATATGTATATATATGTACATATATTTATCAGTACATACATATACTATTAAAATGATCTTATATTGGTTCTTACAGAGTGAACCAACTGACTCTCCTGCTGGAACTGATACAAGACCAAATCCATGGTGAGCTTTACAAAGCGCTTAAAAGTGTTCTATATTTTCTCTGTGGATCTTCTCAGTTTCATTCAAAGATATGCACCTTATTGTCATCCTCAGCATAGATTCATTGATTGTATCCGTGTGCATTGAAATCGTGTATCAAATTTTCTAACCCCATTATGTAAAGGTCTATATCTATCGAGCTTTTTGGCCACATATAGATTTGAGAAATTATTAATTGAAAGGAAAGTGCTGACGTTCATTTCTATTGAATTTCTGTCTTGAGTGCTAGTATATTCCTTGTTGTTTGAGCCAATAGCATGAAAGTGGTAGAAATTTTGAATTATTATAAAAAGTTATCAAATGATTACTGTTTCAATCAATGTAATCTGTTAATTACTACTATTTCGATCGAATTATGCTATCAAATTATTTAATGTTTTCTGCTAGGTCGTATTTTCACTTACACTTTTGAAATTTACCTCTCCTAGATCTTTTCTGTATATTTGTGACTCCCCAATTATTTATATAAATGCGTTTTTTTTTGGGAAAATGATTAGTTAGCTTCATGATCGTGCGCAGCTCTACCAATTCGGAAATAATATTAATGTTCAGTGTTTCTCTTCTCGAGGAAAGCGATCAAAAGCCGTACGTGTACATGTTACCTCCATTTTGGACTCTCCCTCTGATAATTTCAAAAGGATATCGTGGAGGTTATTATATACGTGGAGTGAAATACGTACAAATGACGTAAGATTTCTCCTCAATTTTGTTCCACTTTGTCGTTTTTTTTTCAGATTTGCAATTACTCAAATTTCTTTTGTTGTCAGATGTAGCTGCTCTGTGAAAAGTGAATGATGAATAGGCTCGATTTTTTCTCTTTCAAGGACGTTAATTCACAATGATGCTCTGGCAGTCCCTCTGTATATTCCGATTCGCTTGGAGTTTGATGGTCAAGTCATGAAATTTACTCTCAATGACATTCTTCTCGCCAATGGAATTGCCATAAACGATCCCAGAAATTGCCTTGATTTGATAAGTACGTTTTCAAAGAATAAACGGAAAATTTGCCTCCAATTCAAAGCTGTTTAATTGTTCATTCAATTACAATGCGTATAATTCGCAAAAAATACTAATTTCAGAAGTGTTCACAACTAGCGTTCTTCTTCTTCACCACTCTATCGCTGAGCATCTTCTGTGCAATTGTGGTCCTAATCCTTTAAATCCGAAGGCAACCATAAAACTAGGTTCGTTATTCGGTGGGCATCCCGCCAGATCTCAGCTTTTGACCGCTTTAGCTAGATGGTTAGATAAGGTCTTATTCAGATTATGAAGCAATTTCGATCACCGCTGAAATTCCTCCACTAGCATGTCACAAACCGGAGTATTTTGAGTTGTAGGTGTTCTTATACTTTTGATTTTCACAATCAATTCAGTCTTCTAATTTTATCTCTCCAATGCTTGTGCTCAGTGTACGGTAATTTCAGGGCTTTGAACGCTTCCTATGGACCGAATGAGCTATTCCATCCTTATAGAGTTCGTTTACTTTTTGGATCTTCTGTTTTCTTTTCTTGACAAAGCTCTCTTTGTTTTCTGATCGCTTCTGTAATTGAATCATCGGTGTATAAACGTAGGCTGCCCTAAAAAAAATGAGTGATTGATTTATTCCTTGGGAAGTCAAAAGCACAACAAAACGATCACCAACCTGATGGCTCGATTTCTTCGCGTAGAGTCAAAAAGATTGATTCTATGTTCAACGAATCCCTACTCGGAGGAGGATCCACCCGTTTAAGTCACTCGAAGGTCAACAAGATATAGATAAGACTGATATAGGTGATTTGTAGCTCGAATGAGCTAATGCACCAGAAACAGAGGATCTATTCACAAGATTCAGTTGCTTCCTCAAGTCACCGTTTCCCGATCTAATATGAAACAGCAGCTTTGTGAATCTCACGAATCGACCTTTTTCTAGTATACCCAATATGTGGAGTGCTGTGCAAAAACGTTTGCGTCAGCCGGGTATCGAACCCAGATCTCACTCTTTCCGGAAGGAGTGAGATCTGGGTTTGAATCCAGGCTGACGCAAACGTTTTTGCAGAGCACTCCACATATTGGGTATAGTATAAAGATCATACCACTGCAAATGGCAGTCAAAATAGAAAGAATTTAGACTGATTATCGACCTTTTTCTATTGTTGGTATTGATGTATCGGATAGAAACTGTTAGGAAAGCGATTTCTTACAGCACGACACGATTTTCCCTCGCTAGTCTTATCTACTGTATACTGCCTTTGCACGCTGGGAATCTTGTTGCACTGTATTTTTTTAGATTTCGTTGGAAACTTATACTAAAATTCATATGGTGGAGAATTCATACACTTCTATAAAACGATAGCGTAGTCCCTGGGATAATGTTATCATATCTCAGATGCTCAGTTGCTTGTTGTAGTCACTGAAAAATTTACCACTGGTTACAGAAAAACCAATTTTGTCGCAAACGTGGTGTGTGCATCGTATTATCTGATAACATATTTTAAGCCTTTCGTAAGGTATACTATGTCACTTATAAAGTGCTAGATACGTGTTTTGGCTTCATAAGGCCGTTTGGCCTCATAAGTAGCACGGTGCCTTTCGTTTGAGCCAATCTCCTGTAAGGGGATATATGCGGTTCATATATAGGAATAGACGAAGGAGAGGCTGCACTGCACGCACAAGGTAAAAAAATATCTTCTCACTGCAGAGATAACTAATCACTGCATATCCACTGGTAAGATCACTCGACACTGCAGTGATTAACAGTCGACTGTTCATGGTTGGTAAATTGTATAGTATCTTTTTGTATTCAATTTTTTTTTTTGAGACTTTCTCTGGAACAATATATGGTCTGACAATATATTTTGGGCCTTTTGGAGGTCTATATGAAATATATTATTAGATTATTTATTGTCGACTGTTGAGCGAAGTCTTGAAAAAAACAGTCGAGTATCAAGGTATTCATCAATTTATCTTCCATGAGCAATCGACTGTAAAGAACACTGAATGTTGGGTAATTTTCTCACCTTGAGACAAGTGTACATATTTTGGCGTCGATTCCTACATTTAGAGAATATATCACTTATTAAGAGACTGACTGCACCGAAAGCACGTGCTACTGATGAGGTTGAAAGGCCGAAACACGTCTCTTTCTAAGTGCCAGACCTCATGAAAGGCTTAAAATATCCTATCAGATTATAGAATGAAGTGAGATGTCAAAAAAAAAAATGCAGTCGATTATGAATGTGCATCGTGGTTAGTCTAGAAAATGGGGCTTTTCATGTCGTTTTGAATTTTTCACTAATTTGTGTGGTGAAACTTCTTTGTTAGTTTGGGAATTTTTGAGCTATTTCTTTATCTAAAACTACATAATGCTTCGAAACTATAGTATTTCTACTGCTTATTTCGCAGTGTTATGATATTACTGATATAACTTAGAGAATTGAGTGGTGAGCAAAAACACTGCCTCAGGCGGGAATCGAACCCGCGTTTTATCCTATCCGGGGACGTGCTCTAACCACTACACCACCGAGGCACATTTGCCCGACCACTCATTCTTCAACAACTTTATGTTAGCTATCAGCCACCAACCTTTAACAGGTTTGGTCGGATATGCGATTTCGCTTTGTAAATCCCGTTAAACTAACTGCTATTGTTATATATAATACTTCGAAATTGAAGTATTTCTACACGGTAGAGGTTAGAGCACACGTCCCCGGATTGGATGGAACGCGGGTTCGATTCCCGCCCGAGGCCGTGTTTTTGCTCACCACTCAATTCTCTAAGTTATATAAGTTACTACATAATGCCTTTAAGAATCTTGGTTGCAATCTGCAATAAGTTCTTCTGATGTCATGTCCAATATAGCCAGTATTTTCAGCCAACTATCTCGACACCGACATTTTTGGATGTCCCTCTAGAATGCGAAGAAGTAAAAAGGCCTTTACGAAAAATCGTAAAATCCTCAGTTGGATCTCCGAGGTAAGAGTTAAAGCTTTTTTAGCACAGGTGCATTGTCTTTTTTTTTCTTTTTTCTTTTTTATTTGTTTCCATAGCGCCTTTTTTGTGATTGCAGAATAAATTCACGCCTCACTGCTCGACAAAAAGGACTAATGGTCACTCATTTTGATACTGGTGCTTCTATCAGCGAGCTCTCAATGAAGTTTGGTGTTTCGAAAGAGACAGTAGGTTTTTCGCATTTTAAGAGCTTCAAGCATCAAGCAAGAGAGTTTTCTTTTTTCTGCAACATATGCTCAATTTATATTCATTAAATTAAGTTCATTGTCCTATGTGTTGGGTGTACACGCATGACCCTACCGTTTTTTTATTCTTGCCATGTAATAGTAAAAATAAGTTCGTGAAAATCCCCTTTTTTTGCTTGAAAACGCTATTTATTTTTTTTCATTCAAATATATTATGCAATAGTTTTCGTAAGGCTTTGAAAATAGCGAATTTAGTACCTGAAAAACACCACTTTCGGGAATTTCACTTTTAGATTTGTTGATCAAAAATAGTTAAAATTGCTTAATTTTGATACCATTCAAATGCGTATTTTTTTGCGAACATTTTGGTTTACAGCTTGTCTATATTTGCTTTAAAATTGGTAACAAATTCGTTTGCTACTCATGCACGATGGCGTGCGTAAAGGAAAGGTGCTAGTGAAGCGGCGTACAAGATCAATAGAGCTTGAAGCGAGCTTATCTTGGGGGAAGTACCAAAGTGTTGGCAAGAAAATATGCAACTGAACGATGCCAAGGTCATTCAATTTCATTGCAAAAATCATATTAGAACCAAAACGGCACGAAATTTGCAATTTTGTTGCATGATAGCGCTTGACTTCATCTTGATGACCGATCAAAAACGTCGTAAAAGAGCTAAGATGAGAGGTTTGAGGAGGTTTTGCCCTATCCGCTTTACTCTGCAACATTGCACCGTTAAGTACCACTTCAAATTACCGGACTCAAACTACAAATTAGCGATTAAAAATGGCGTTTTTTGGGCACAAAATTCGTGATAATATTCAAAGTCCCATGAAAATCATCATATAATATATTTTGTATATAGAAAACATGAATAAATAGCGTTCTTGACGCACTTTCAATTCAAAAAAAAATTTGCATATCTTTTTCCATAAGAAAATTACAGCAAGAAAATTAAACGACGGGATCATATTTGTACACCTAATACATGTTTTCAGAGGCACATCTATTATGCATCAGTTATAGGTGGAGTCAATCATACTGAACCGTGCTGAAGTAATTCGTGATCAAACGGCTGCTTTAATGGCTGAAACAGATGCTGACGAAGACGTGGAGCGTAACTTCTGTGTTAGTGGCACCAGGAAAAAGAATAAGGTTTACTTTTTCGATTTTATTCAGATTTGGATACCTCATAAAAGAAATATTGGCATTTGTTAGATTTCCGGGTACTGTTAATCACTTATCAGTTCATAAAATTTTCAGACAAAGTTGAGGAAGACTTTGCCGAAGTTTCAATTTTATCCCTTTTCTCTTTGTTTAGGTACGGAGAACGTCGTTTGTAGGCCTAAATATTCTGATGTGGCGATTTTTTAAAGACTGCCGTGACAACGGCATTGTGCTCAATGGTAAATTGCTCAAGGAACATGCCATGATGATCGCAAGGCAGTTAGGTTGGTCTCTAATCAAACTCATGCCCCGTAACTAGTATCGCTTCGTTTTGTGACAATTATTTGCCATCGCAATCTTTCACTGAATTAGTGTTTTTATATACTTTCGACCTTTAGCACTGGTTTTTTAGAGTTATGAACCTTATTTAAATCTCTATTCTTCGTTGATTAAGGTCTCGAGAACTTCAAAGGATCAGAGGGATGGCTTGATGCATTCAAAAGGCGTCACCGTATCGATCTGAAGATGATGTCTGGTGTGCCAGTGAATTATGAGGAGACAGACGAAGACAGAGTGGAGGACATCCATGATGAAGGGGATTTCAAATCGAATAATTGGGGTGATTCCGTTGATGCTCGTGAACTTAGCATTTCACAAGCGTCTGGCGAAGGTAGGTCAATATGTGTCTACGGCTTCTCGCTTTTGTTTTAGATCGAAATATCGGTTTAGTACACTTGACATTATCATTAGAAACGATGTATCTCGAAGTGACTTGAAAATACAGCAAATTATGTAAACAAGGACTACTGTTGAAGAGTAGGAATGACGGGGAACTATGCCACTTAAATTCTTTATTTTACAGCTTTTCGAAGCAGTATGTGATGTTTCAACTATCACCTGTCACCTGTATCACCTATCGTCCCGTTGATCGTCGAGTGACTCGAGCGGGTACCAGCAACTCTTCCATTTTTCCCTATCGCGTGCAAGAGTAGCCCAGTGGGTCCTCCTCGCTCTAGGGATTCGCTGAGCATCATATCTTTCTTCTATCGCTCTAGTGAAGAAATTGGACCAACGGGTCAGTGGTCTTCCCTTTAGAGCGCTTGACGTCCCGAGGAATACAGTCGGTAACGGCTCCCGTCCATCGGTCGTCGTTGAAGCGCATCACGTGTCCGGCCCACCTTTCGATATCCTGGCGTGTTTCAACAATATACGCGAGAATATTGAAATGTTTGTGATACTTTGAGTTTAATCAAGAGTTGAACTCGCACTTCACCCATACCGAGTACGCGTCCTAATAACATCACTCTGAGAGCGGCAAACTAAAATTCTTGCAGATCATATAAATCTAGTAGATGTCATAACTCGGTTTGATGCCGATGTGTAACTACCAAACCAAATCCTTTAAAAATTGGTTGCTGGCAGCTTCGATGCCTTATATTTAAGAAAGAGTGGTAACTGAGCGGTGGTCTTCGTGATCTTATTGGATACCACGCACCCCCGCTATAGGTTAAACGCGGACAACATTCGCTTGTGATCTCATGTTTTGCATATCACTCAGTATTCGTGGAAATGCCATTCGGTGTTTTTTGATAATTATACCGTTAAGATATAAACAAAAATGTTCTCTTTACTTGAATTAAAAGAGGCAGCCCAAGTTACCCATAAAGCAGTTTTTATCTACAGTGTCGATTAATTACAAAATGCTTTTAAGGGATCACAGCAGCACTATTAGAGTGTGTCGAGAAAGCGACAGCATCGAAATCATCAGGGCCAGTGGCAGTGGCGAGTGTCTCAAACACAGGACCTCTCAATTTGGCAAACCTTTTCGGAAGTTCTGATGGACTAATCACTGGTGAGGTTTTCGTACAAAGTAGTATACCTGGGACTTCTCCCACAAATAAGCTAGTTTTGCTCAAAATGGATCCAGCATCTAATGTGTTAATTCTTTGTAATTAAGTTGGGATGCCCCATTACTAGGCTGGTTCTGTGTCTGCCTGTCTCAGACAGTCTTTGCAAATTATTCTACCGTATTCGCTTATAATGATATAGTAATGATAAAAGCTCTAGCATGGTTCAGATTCAGATTTTAGCATTCAACGTGTTCAGATTAGCATGTTTCTGATGCTTTTCTATGCTAACCATTGCTTTCCAGATAATTTGTCCGATGTCCATAGTATAACAGATGCGACACTTTCTGGACACGTTTCATCTCCAGGATTACTTTCGAATTGTCAGATTTCGCCTTCATTGGTTAGTTTTTTTCCTTGTCTTATGATGTCCAGATTTTGCAACTCATTAACAGTTGCTACAAGGACTTAATTCATCTGTAAATGAGTACAGAAAGAGGTTTTTCTCAAAAAACTCCACTTGAGTTTTGTTCATTAAGCCCACGGATGAGAAAGGCTTTATTGCTGCAGTGGTGAAGAGCGCGGCGATTCGTGTACACGATAAAGAGGTATGGTGTGATTGAGCTGCTACTGTACGTCTAGGATAGCAGTTTTGGTTGTGATTAAGCTTATCTTTTTTCGTTTTATAGTATGTGAGTGTTGGATTATAATTGCTTCAGTTGCTTGCGTAAAGGCTACTTCAAATATGTGTTTCAGTTGTCTTCATCTCTTGAAACGATCCGAAGCTACATCCTTAGCAACGATGCGTCTATCATGCCATTGTTCCTAGAACTTCAGCTGAAATTAGCTGCTGTCAGTTGTGTTTGAGAAGTGCCTCTAAAATTTGAAGTTTTCGGTTTTATTTTCAACGCGCATCATTCATTTGATGCTATGTATGCGGTTGAAGGAAAAATATGATTACTCTTTTGGTTCATCCTGATTATAGAGGACAAATAAAAAGCCGACCTTATTTACTGGAGAGGAATTTTCCATAGGAGTTTCAGTAACCATTCGAAAGCTTAGACTTCAGGCTACACCCTCATGTTGCCGGTTTCGAGAAAGCTCTTTCTTGACGTTGCTACAGGAGATTTCTTGCGTTGCAGACGTGCACATTTCTCGCCGGACCTAGCTCTTTCTTTGGACTATTAGTAATCATTCAATAGCGTAATCGTTTCTGATTCCAACGATATGCTTATTTTCTGCAAAGACCGTTTTTCTGCAGTGCAACAGGGAAAATAAGTAGTTTTTATTATTGGTAACTTACTCTCTTGTTGCTCTGTATAATGAAGAACTTTCTGCGGAAAGAAGGGAGGCAAAGAAGCTCGTTCCAAGAAATGTTTTTACAAATTTATTGAGTAAGATCAACTTTTCTCTAACTACGACAAATACAGCATGTATAATAAGGAGCCATCTGATACAATCGGTGTAAATAGTAGTTTTCGTTGGGTAAGGTTAAAAATATAAGACAAATGCATTAAACTTTGAGCGCATGGTCAACAGTATGTTGTTATGATTCGTGATTTAGCTTTTTTTCGTACTAATGAGGTGTTTGGTTTTTTGATACCTGAAAATCGTTACATTCTCTTTTTCGTCCTCCTAGTAGTTTTTCTTTTCTTTTCAGGTATCTTGCGAGAAAAATAAACGGGAGCAAACTGATGATACTGCCGCGCAGCCGGAATAACGAATTTTTTTGGTCGGATGGAAGCTTGCCATATGTCCTCTGATCTTGCGTGTTCATTAACTTCGGGTAATCTTTCTTTATGGTGCCATAACCTCCGGCAGTCAACAGCGAATGCCCCCATGGAACGCCTCAGCCAGGCCATTCTCCATACTGCAAGAAGGCTGGCTCAACTAGCATTATACGATGTTCAAGAAGAAGACGAAAAATGAAATGAGTCCTAGAAGTACTGGGGTCCGCACAGTGAAGAAAAGACAGGGTGAAGACGGATCAATATAGTAATTTGTCAAAAAGTGCCATAATCGCTCGCTTTTTGAGTAGAAATGAATATATGATCTCTAGCGATCCTATTGGCGCATTCTAATTTATTTGCATTCTAGGTTCTGTTGTACTCCAAGTTGTTTCACAATTGATTCTGTGCCTTGGAAAAACTTATCCAATCTGCAATAGCCAAAATTCTAAATTTGCACTTCATCGTACTTAGCTCTGGCTGGAGATGTCTTTGTTATTTGTTATTTCTATACTTTTTCATAGCCTGAAAGATTTAGGTGTGATCTTGTCTAAGTCATCGAATGCATATCATTTTCTGTTTGAGAAAGATGATTTATTCGTACTTTTGACTTTGTTATAATCTCTTAATCAATAGAAAACTGGATTAGTAGGCCACCTGTCTTTTTTCAGCTATGGAGAATGAGAAAACATATATATTATTTTTTTTTTCAAATGAAAAGAATATGAGTGCATATTCGTTACGAGTTGTTTTTCTTGTGCATTAATTGTTTGATAAGCGCCTAGGGGAGCAGCAGTATCAATGCAGGTTATGAACGTGGAAAAATATTTTTCATTCGTATTACAAAAAATGTGTTGTTTGAAATAAACATGTGTATCGGGCTCTATAAGTCAGCCCTATATAACCGAATACATGCGTGGCTTAGAAATAATCATCTAGCATATCGGAATTTGAGCGTGGTCTCAAGCACTCGAAACGAAAGATATGGTATATCAACAATAACAGCCAAGAGCAATCGAGTGTACAACACTGTCTGTTCAGCGATAATTTCACTTGACTTATAGTGTAAAATATTCGTCGTCGCCTCCTCTTACTATAGGGGACTGGGTGCCCCAAGAGGATTGGCTAAAAGCAAAAGGATATCGCCGGACTGATGAGACTGTCAAGGTCGAAACACTTCTATCAGGCTCGATAAGTAGTCGGTCTTATATAACAGACCACATGCGTGGCTCTAAAATAATTATTTGGCTTGTTGTCAAGGCAAGGCAGTTCCTCAGATACGATACAGTGCTTTTATAGAGTTAGATATTTAAGTCCTTTCATTGGGGTTTCTTCACTATACATCGACTAAAGGGAAGATTTTCCACTAGTTTCAGATAACTTTCCTAATAATAGAAATAACGTAATTTTTGGACTTGAAAGATCTGAAGAAGAAATTCTGACACTTCGTAAGGCGGTGTAGAAAATTTCTATAAAGTAGTTCAGCACCAGGTTTATTCAGTATTCACGGTTATGAGGAAATGAGAAAAATAGAATTTCAAAGTTTCCAATGTACGTGTGGAACACAAAAGCGCCTTCAATACACTAGAATATAGATTCTACTGTCTCAATTCAATTTATGAGAACTCAAACAAATGAGATATGGGTCTTCAGAGCTTGATTTTGTGACTACGCTGCATTACAATCGGTCACTGTATCAAAAAGATGAGTAGCGGACGAATTTCCAAGTGGAATTTATCGCTTATTATTGAGCAGAACAATCAATATTGCAATAAAATGAGCATTGAAATTAATCCTCGGTGAAGAAGTGCTAAAGTCACCGATGAAAAATAGCAAAGCATCGCACAAAATTTCTAGAGCGACTGCACGATTTTATGAAAAGGAGATGGCTGGTGGGAAAAAAGAGAAATATTTCACTGGGTGTAGGGAAGACATGAGATAAAAATAAGAAAGTTGTGAGAAATTCGTCTTGAGACTGGGAACAATGCAGTTGTTATGGTTGTGCTCTGCGTAATTAACAAATGTGATAGATACTGACCAATGCAGTTTGCATTCTTGAGACTAATTGGGGAATATTCAAATAAACAGGAAGCTGATACAAATTCCACTTACTGGAGAGATTTTTTGTACTTAGTTTTGAAGTAGATCTATTTTTTGTACAGCGTTGAATTAGGTTCGATGGGAATACCTTGCTGCTTGTGAGAGGTATGCAATTAACTAAATGTGCATCCATCTTCTAAAATGACACAAACGAAGTAGTGCTTCCAATTACAAGAGAATTATTTAAGGCGTCGTCAAGATGCTTCGCGCTTCTTTCCACTCGTGTATTTCAATTTCGTGAAAAGACAGTGTCAGACTCGTAATCTTTTGAGGATTTTTCAGCATCCTTAAAGAATACCAAATAACGAAGTTGGTAGCCTGCTGCTAATGGTTTGAAGAGGTCTTGACCAGCAACAAACTGAATGGCAGGTCGTGTTAAGAACAGAGAATGCCGCTTCATTTTGTCTTCGTGGCCCTTTATATTGTCATTCATGTCACAGGAACAATGAAACGACGTGAGAAGTACCGGAAGTACCACCAAACCATGCAGGACTCCTGTAAAAAAGAGGCTCTTCTGTCCACGCCACAATTAGTCTATTCAGAACGAGAAAAGGAGTGATATAAGACGAAATTAGTGGTATGCTGATAAAGCAAGTTCAACTTTTTGGTGTGCAGCACACACTTTGAAAGGAAAAAGGGTACTTTTCCGTTTTTTATGCGCATTTTTAGCAATAGATTTTCCCACTTAGGCTTAGAGTTTCACCACATATTCAATAGCATAAATGTTGATATTTAACACTAGCGCATTTTCGCTACACAGAGATTTTCCTTAGACTTTTGGTGATTACCCGATATCCTAAATCTCGACGGTTTTGATGATGTCCTTAGTTCTCAGAAAGACCTTTCTAGTGTGCTGTAGTAGTTAAAAGAAAGTTGGGCTTCGCACTTGGCACGCACTTCTTGCCGGCTAGGGTGTCTGGGTGGCCCGTATCGATCGCACGGTTAATCAATACACAAAGCGATTCGCATGTGGCGCGCGATTTTCATCAAATGAATCTAGGGGTCTTGTTCGCTTTAAAAAGAACTTCAGTTAAAAAATGTGGTTCTGATCCTCCAAGATTTCCTCTACGCGTTCACACGCTTTTTATGCATAGACCCACGCTGCTTAGGCTTCGGCTTAGGCTCGATAGCAGCTTTACTTGGAAATAGAAAATGAGAACGAAAAGCTCCATAGAACGATAGAACGAAGTTCCTTCTACAACTCCAGTGCAAAAAATCTAAGTTATTTTACGAAACGAAAAAGAAATTTTCCAAACAAATTACACTAACACGCGCAAAAACGCGTCGCGTGTAAAACACAGTTTTATTTTTTCTGTTACAGCGAACTAAAGAAGCCTTTCCGGAAGTAAATCACAGCGTAAAACTTGTCAAGATTTAAGCTATCAAATGATTACTAAAACTTCGGAAAAAAAAAATTGCGATGTTTCAGAAGGGTTGAAACTGCGCATAAATGGCGGAAAAGTACTTCGAAAAGTTGGTATTACAACTTACCAAGTAAGATGACCAGGAATATCGTTTTCAAGAAGCTCTTGAACATATAGGACTCGGCGGAGGCAAGAAACATAACACCGAGCATCGTGGAAATTGCACTTTGTAGTATTGGCGCTCCTACCGTGTATAGAGCATTTCGCATACGTTCGGACGCCGAACGATTTTGTCCCTTAAGTTAGAATGGTCTCATTCTTCTTATGCTCGTGTTTGATTCTTTCGTATATTTCCATCTGATTTGTATTTACATCAGATTCTCAGAAATACGTGCAATGAAAACAATAAAGAAATCGTCTTTCGATATGGACATGTTTTCGAAACTTGGGAAGTAATTCATAGTGCTTTGTTATCAATTTATGCTCTTTCGAGCAGCTCAACTCTTCTGCAATCGCGGTCATTTCTGCGTACTGAGTACATCAAGCCACTTGTTAATGAGCGCGATCTCATATGAATTGAAATCAACATGCACTGCTCATAAGGTCCCTACGAGAGGCCAAGCGCAACAATTTTCCAAGGTTATCGTTTTATAGTTTATGTCTCTCATATATCCTCTTTGCCACTCTAACTCCTTCATATCCTCAGTGTTCTTCTGAATGGTACATATTTTGTCCATGATGATGATGATGCAACTCATAGGCGCGTTCTAAAAAATTCGTCCCTTTTAAACCAGAGTTACTACCTTTCTCTTGTACAATATTTGATAGTGTATATCTTTGTCTATTTCGTGTTTTTTTATATCAAAAAAGACTTCCTTTTTGCAGATACTGAGCTGTGAGAACGTCTGTCTATGGACCAATCTCAAATGAAATATGTGTTAGACAAGCTATAGATTGACTAAAAATATGCATGGCTCAAAAAACTGTCAGGCATATTGAAATTTGAGCGTGGTCTAAAGAATACACTTAACGAAAAGTATGGCTATAAAACGTTTGACATAAAAGAAAAACTCTGTGCGGCAAAGTAGACGAAAGAGACAAAGAGGTTCACGCTGAAATTATGATGTACAGTCCAAAATGTCTAACGGCGCATATTTAAATCAATGTGAATAGTTGTGAAAGATTTAAGAGTACACGACATGTGGAATTACCCACTATGAACATTATATTTGCGGTTATATCTATGATTTCTGTTTGAATAGTGAATCTGTGATAACTGAAGTCATTGCTACCTTATATTGACAGATGAGTGATGACAGTTTGGTTGTCATAACTTCAAAATGAATCATCAAAACTCTACTGAATTGTTAGGAAATGAAATGCACATTACTTTGGCAAAACTGTAGGCTAGATGACCAGCAAAGTCAACGCAAAATCCGATAGACATTACAATTGTCACCATACTGACGAAGTCCAGTCAAACATCCCATAAAGTCATAAAGCCAAGAATGCCAATGTTGATCGATAAAATGGAGAACGACACCTGCAAAAAGTTTGTTAGGGTAGTAGTTGACTATGAGTAGTTACTTCACATGAATTGTGAAGTTTTACAAAGAGTTAAAGAGAAAGAGAGTTAGAGAAAAGGAGAAGGACAGATTACTTGAATCAAAGCTACGAAGTAACTTTTACCCATAAGCTAGTCACTGGTTCTGGGATGAGAAGAAGAGGGACCACTATAACGGCAGTGGCTGCGTATGCGATTGACGACAATGTTCCTGGCAAGATTGCGTTAGACTGTTCTGCAATCTGAAAAGTAATAGGAGATTGAAAAGAACATGCTTAGAGCTGTTTGTCTGACAAAATTTTCAAATCTTCAACAGAAAATTGCTAAATACTATTGAATAATTGCACTCTCATATACAGGCTCCTATAATGTGAAGTTTTACTTTCATCTCATTAGCATGAAGTACCTCCTGGTTTTTTCATCACTAGGAACATTTGTGTATGTGTGTTTGTCATGTGTCATTGTGTCTAGTGTCATTTGCCTACCGTATTGAATGAATCAATGAATTTCTCGTCGCTGTGCCTCTAACTTATTTTGGCCAACGTGCCCTCTACCACGTTTAGGTCATGTTGGATGGGATCAGTTATCTTTGTGAGAGGTGCACTAAAATTATCTGCGCAGTTATTGCAAAAAAAAAAACAATGTAGAGGAAAATAATGCCTCAATCCATGCCGACCATCAAATACCGCCACGTAAGAGTGAGCGTCATTGTTCCGGCGTCTAAGTCATTGAAGTGCCATGAACCGTATTTTTTTAATTTTTGTTAGATTTGGAGCATGCGGTTCAATTCTTACAGCAAAGATCCTAACGGGACCAAGGAAGGATTGAGCCGCTCTCAAAATATTGAAATTTTTTCTTTGTGTTCATTGGAAGTAAGAGGCACATGATGTGATACTAATATTTGTGGCTAGCGAGACAACAAAAGCTGTGTGTACCAATACTTGAGAAGGATGGAGCCGATCAATAGTCCAATCGGCAGCTTCCACATGTGAAGCTGTGTATTAGTGTTATCTCGTTCTTGCTTAGCAAATCAAAGTATGAAAATATCATGACCTGGAAAAAATCGGAATATACTCCTGTAGGAAGCTCGCTGATGTCGGCTAGTTTTCTGAATAACTGCATTGCTTGACTCCGATTCTCACAGCCAATCTCGCGTAATCGTATAGTAGCACGCGACACATCCAACATAGAACCACTCTCGTCAAAAATTATGTCACTAAAGGAGCAATTCTCTTCTAACTGATTCTAATTAACTAATTAATTCTCTTCTAATTAAAGCTTTGATAACGTCGTTAGTCGACTGCTGGAACACAGTTCACAAAAACATTTTAAGTCTTCCCAGGCCTTGAGCGCTATTTTAATTGAACAACTTGCCACAAACAGACGAGTGATCAAGCGACTGCTAGTCATTGTACAGAGCTGAAGAAAGTTGCATGAGGCAAACTTTAAAATGGAATCTAAAATGTGCATACCTGTGTGGATGAAGCGCCACGACAACTATCATTGGCGTTGAAAAATTAAAAGTGATTAAGTGCCCCTGTTGTGTGGTCATCATCAAAAGCGCCAAAAATTAATGCGATTGGCTTATTTAACATCTTCACTTCAGCGCTATAAAAGTTGTGGCTGTGAAATCAACCAAAAATCATTTGTCTCTAGAAGCACCTGAGATGGTAGCCAACGTGGAGTTGCGCACGCTATGATGCTAGGAATATTCCGCATCTCGCAAATGAAAGAAACGATCCGAAGTTCTGAGCTACGTAACGATCAAAAATCAGAGACGCCGTTCTGCGCGTCAGGTTATTGAAAATTAGGTGGGCCGGATAAGAATGTCTCTGAATGACGATCGGTGCATAAGAATCGCTTACGACTTGATTTTCAAATGTCAAACTGGTCAGAGCCTGTAAGAGAACTTTGGATGAAAATCATGATACTCAACGAGCTCGTAGAGCGAGGAGATTTCGTCGAACTACGATGCAATAAGGAAAAATAGAAGATTCATTGAAAACAGTTTGAGTTACATGACGATTAATGAGACTGGGGGTGGCACAGGGATGTTTATAATTTCAATCATAAATCATCACTCACCGTCGATATCTCTCAAAATTTGGTTGTGCTAAGAAATATTTGACTGTGACGACGAAGTTCTCTTCGGTAATCAACAAGTCGGACTGGTCCATGAATGCCAAGTAGGTATGAATCATAAAGAGATCACATTTCTTCAAACAAAACGACCTTTTATTGTGAATGTAAGTGTCATTTTCACACTAAGTTAATAATGACTTTAGAATGAACTGAGATGGTAAAAAAGTTTTTGAGTTTGAACGAATAATTTTTAGCGAGAGAAAAAGCATAGAAACTCCTAAGCAATGTCAATTTGCAACCGAAAATTTATTTTGACGCTTCTCTTTTATAGGAAACAAATATATCCTCAAATTCGATGATCGAGCAAGTAATTTGATCTCTCTCCACCATTACATCCTTCAGAAAGAACAAAAGGTAAATTTGGTGACAAACTTGTCTGCAACAGGCTTACTCATCCCAATCCATGTGGGAACGCGCTATCACAGCTTCGGGACAGCAGAAAGATTTGACCCGACCAGCGGCATTTGAGATGAAAACGACGAATCGTCAAGCAGCATCACAAGTTATTAGCCAAAGATTTCAAAGACCTTTTGAATGGTGGAAACGAGGGAACGAATTCAATGCGACAAGTAGTGGACTCCGTATAGTGATACTAATGTCGGGTTAAGCTACAAAATAATCTAAATGGACATGGATTTTCAATGTATAAATCTTCCTTTTCTCTATGAAATTGTTAAATTCCCTAGAATTAAAAATTTCTCAAAATTTTCGACACTCTTAATTTTTGACTTGCGTGGATTCGAATCAATTCTACTTGCCATGAATCACCTCCACGAGTGAACTCGGTGTGCTCGTAGATTTCAATTTCCCTTTTCAGTACTACCCATAATCTTTCTGGCCTGACATCTATTTTGACAGATTATACATCCACACATGTAAACTGCTACCATGATCTAAATTTTTAGGCTTGAATCTGTAGTGAGTCGTCGAAAAAGAGTAAAACAATCTCAATCAATGTACCAGGAAAATATTTAAGAGTTAGTCGTAGAGTTTCTTTTCCGTACGAGTGTTCGGGTAGTATTTCGTCAAATTCGAAACCGAGTTTCACCTTTGTGCAACTCCAAATTGCAATTATCTGAAATTTTGCTATATAAACCTAATGATTTTTTGTTCTAATGCTTTGGTTTTTTGCTTAGCACGTGCTCACATTCATAAGCATCGTAAGCAATGAAGTCATTTGGTTTCGTCATGAAAGCTTTGATGTACTATGTGAGTCATTCGTAGAGTCGCTCATATTGGACTGGATCTATGGTAATGGCAAGCTCGAAAATATTGTGGTTCGAATTGCTGGTCTATAATGACTCACTTTTGATAAGCAAACGCAAGGCTTTCATTTCCCTTTTTACTCACACAACTTGACGTTTCCACATCTCCACCTTTTTCAATAGGTTAGGGAAAAAGTTCTGAGAAAATGCTCGTAACTTTTTTGGGTATCCACCATTTTTTGTGTTTTTAGGGTCATTTGAAAGCCCGTCTTCTTCCGCGTTGATTGGTATATAATTTACCTACTTATTTCAGAAAAAAGTTATAAAGCGAGCAAATCAGGTTGTTGATGATGCACAAATGGCTGTTGGGGTTCAAATGCAGCGGTGGCAAGTGAACAAGTAGATAAGATAGATAGATAGAATAGACAGATAGGTAGATCGCAGATAGATAGCAAGTAAGTAGATAAGTTATATACCATTCAACACGGGAAATGACGGGCTTTCAAATAAGCCCAAAAACATAGAAAATGTCCTGCATTCAAAAAAGTCAGAAGCATTTTCTCAGAACTACTTCCCTAGCCCATTAGAATTTGGGATGGGCAAGTTGACTGCAACCTGGACAATCAAATACCTCTATAACCAGCAGGAAGATCACGTTTGAGCTCACTGCTAATGAAACGACTAATCCACATATTGGATTGCCGTTGCATCTTTGTCACAACAAAAAAGTTTTGCATATTGTTCCATATCACATGTGGCTGCGAGGCATCCCTCCCTGGCCTTCATTTTTGTACTCTTTGAATTTATCCAGAATATTTGGAGAGCCTTATGAACCAAAAGATTTTCCTGCACTGTTCGTTGTGTTATATGCGAGCCAAGTGGAGTACTTACTTCAGTTCTATGTTTGGGGAATGTATAATTTCAACACGGGCGCAAAATGGTCTACTAGTTACGGCAATGTATTCCTCAACGCTTCACCAGAGATTGGACATGGTACCCAAACTTCTTCACTCATTGTTCTAACCTTAAAGACATATCATGAAATTCTGCTTTGTGCAATATACACTCGTACGTGATACAGGTTATATATAATACTTTGAAATTATGGTATTTCTACTGCTTTTTTCGCAGTGTTATGATGTTACTTATATAACTAAGAGAATTGAGTGGCGAGCAAAAACACGGCCTCACGCGGGAATCGAACCCGCGTTTCATCCTATCCGAGGACGCGTGCTCTACCACTACACCACCAAGGCACATTTGCCCGACTTACTCATTCTTCAACATCTCTATGTTAGCTAACAGCCGCCAACCTTCAACAGGTTTGGTCGGATATGCGATTTCGCGTTCATAAATCCCGCTAAACTGACAGCCTCTGTTATATATGATACTTTGAAATTATAGTACTTCTACTGCTTTTGGTGGCTGATAGCTAACATAGAGATGTTGAAGAATGAGTGGTCGGGCAAATGTGCCTCGGTGGTGTAGTGGTAGAGCACGCGTCCCCCGCATTGAATAAAACGCGGGTTCGATTCCCGTCTGAGGCCATGTTTTTTGCTCACCACTTAAATCTCTTAGTGATACAGGTTGATTGGCCAGTTGAAGATTTTTTTTTTAACTAGGTTGCAGTCAATTTGACCATTGCAGGTTTCGAAAAAGGCAAAACCGGTGGATTGTCAGCTTTAGTGATTAAAAAGGACAACAAAAGCACTGTGTTTGTTTAAAAATTACACAAAAAAACAGTGAATTACTGGACAGTGCTGAAATTATAGATTTCCGGTCCTGAAAATTGCTAGTTCCGATTACTGTCAAGATATGTAGGTGGAACTCGTTGCCACCTGATGCTGACTCAATTGGTTGCTTTAAATGAGTGTGTAGTCATCACTTCCCTGAGTTTGCATATCAAAAGGAAAGCTAATAAAGCAATAAGTAAATAATAAAAATCAACCAGGTAACAGAGGTAAGCAGCAATGACGAATGAGCGTACGAATGGTTTCAGCAGACAATTGGCGTAAGTGGTGCGGAAAAATTGCGATAGCGTGTGGTTCTTCTCAAAACTGCAGTCCTTGTTGGGCTTCTTGAGTTGATCTGAAAATTTGATTCCATGATGAGACCAGTCGAGTCTTTATCACTTTTCCTAACTATTAAGATTAAAGTCACTTGTACTCTTGCTCATTATTTAGTAACTTATGATTGTGCTAAGTGTCCACGTATCTCCAATGTCCTGACAGTAAGCCTCGTCGAGCAAAAACTTAAGGACAACCATAATTCTTTTTCATTCCAACTAAGAAGTGCGACTGTCTATTAGTTGAATTATTGTTCCGCAATTGGCATCGCAAACAAACCAGTCCTATAGAATGCTTGTCCTCGCGCTGTCATTTGGACGCCTCACCCTCTAGGTCACGTGGTTTTTATTAGGAATTGTAGCCTATGTGTTGCACCATCTGATTTCTAATTGTCGAATTCGGATTTCTCGTCCTCTTGCTTTACAAGGCACAGCTTTAAGATCGCTTTTACGATAGTGTGCTCCATTAGGCGGAGCTATTTCTGTAATGCTTAACTAGGAATTTCTGACTCGTACGTTAAGACGCCATGAATTGCTGAGTTGAAATGATGGGCCCTCGGTTGACCGTTCCTTGCATTTCTCATTACATACCTAATAACTTTGAAGTCACACACCTCGAGATCTTTCCTGCTTAGTTTCGGTGATTGGATTTCCATCAGTTTCACTTCTGAACTTAAGTACACACGGATGAATCACTTAGAGACCTTCGTTCAATTGAGCGCGAATGCTCTTATCAGAAAAAAAATACATTACTTGTGTACGTTGTGTTTCCAAGATTCAGTTGATGACCATTCTTTTCAAAATCACGTAGAATGATCACGATTCGCACCGCCAACTGATGTTATTGAACAATGCCATTTATCAAGTTAATATCATTACTGCTTTACCTGAAGCTATATCTGTTGCAGTCTATGCATCCCAACACTTTCTATCTACGGTTTGTTTCCGACATCCCAATGCATGAAGGCCTCAAAAAATTTTTCCGATTAGTTCCGGCTGTTACCAGAAAAATTATTTGTTTTCATGAATATCAGAATGATGGACGGTAATTTTCTCTTTGCATAGTCTGCTAAAGCGTTTCCAAGTGTATTAGAGGAATGCGCCTGTTCCAGACAATTACTGTAGCGATTTCTTGGCCTCACCAGAGACGTTTAGTGGGCTTCGAAAATGATCGAGTCAGGCCTCAAGAGGTTGAGCTGCTTGCGTACGAACGAGATTATTACCATCGTGCTACCCGATTTTGATCGATGTAATATCAACGCATTCGAGTCAATATGAAATCCGTAGCGTTTATAACGGTCTGGACCTTTCACAAGCACGTGCATTGATTATGCTATACGCAACGATTCAGTGGCCTAAACATTGGCCTTTAGTTCTGTGTGTATAGTGATACAAATAGAGCTCCTGTTTCAAGAACAAAAAGTATCTTCTTGATTATTCCGGACGTGCCATCACCATTCAGCCACTGCTAGGGGATTTTTTGAGAAAGTAAGAAAAAATTTCTCAGCCGCGTTCGCCTGTTTCTCAGAATGGTCGAACTGCACAAGCTGACACTCCGTGTTTAAGCTTACTTATGGAACTACTCAGAGTCAAATGCGGTTCCTCAACACCATAACGAAAAATGTTGTAAGAATTCGTGCAGATTTTACAGTATTCCTAAATCTGGTCACTAGATACCATAACGTGCATTGGTTAGAACCTAAATAAAACTTCTGTAATCTACCGCCCATGTTTATTCATAAACTTATTTCGGAATCATGCACTGTGTTATATTGTTGGCAACGATTTATGCAGAAAACCAAAGAAAACATGGTGAATTTAGCAAAAAAGTAACTTACTTGTTTTGCTTTTGATTTTGCGGAATGTGAGGCAGTTTCGACCATCCACTTCTCTTTTGTTTGTGTACACCATAATGCCGGCAAAGAATGTGAGCTGATAGACGTAAGTGAACACCATCGCTGTCAACGCATAAGCACAGAACATCTGCAAAACACCATGCTGAGTACTTTTGCTATATGATTCACGCACAACATGTATAAACTCACAGAAGCAAGAACTTATTCTCAATACTCAGTAAATAACGCTCAAACCATTTTACATAAACATGCTGCGCATTTTTGCCACGTAACAATCACGGCCGGTTTGCCACCTACCGTTAACACAGTTACGAAGACAATTATTTGAGAGAGTCTATATAAATCCAAGTTTCTTGAGCAAAAGATGAACAGTAGGGAAGTTACCTACAACATAATGGAATTACCGTCGACTAAGCAGGAACTTTCCGGGTAGGGACGAATTAAAACTTTGAGATACAAAATAAATTATCTAACCTTCACGCTCGGAAATGAAGTGGCACATCCAACGCCGAATGAGATAATGTCGGTCAATGAGGTGACGGTGATGGAGACTCCTGCGTCGGCAAACGTCTTCTTCATGCGCTGCTCAAGTGACGAATGAGAAGGGGTTGAACGCCAAGCCGACAGAAATATGAAGACGTTATCGACGCCAACTGCTGGAATATTTAGTACAATCTTTTGTGGCAAATTGAAATGAAAGATGATATTTTATGATTTCAAGAAAAGTTTGCGTAGAAGAACTCTGGACTCTTTTTAGTAGTAGACTCTTCTTCTTGGGATTTTGTATGCCCAGTAAGTTGATTCGACATGTTGAATATAAAAGCATTATGATTTGCACAGACTATTCTTATCTCATATAAAAAAGTCCTTGTTGAAAAGTGAATACCCTCTAATTCTTCGAGGAAAACACAGTATTACTCTCTTTCTAACAGGTGTCTCTCAAATAGGGTGATTTGATTCTATAGGTATGATGGAAATATCTTGCGAACTATTCCTCATCAGTCTTCAACCTATCTACATCTAGTCGTGCTTTCTATTAGTCTATTGTTGATATGATGGCTTCTTCTCATTAATTTTATGAGACATTTTTAAAATAGCGTCAGCAATAATGTCGCATACCCATCAAGGCACTCATGCGTCAAGATAAACACTCGATTGCTTGAATAGAACTTTGAGTCAATTTCGCGCAACAGTGACAAAGAACCTCTGAGTCCGCATCCCACTTAGAAAGACGGATGGTCACTCCTTTTTGACCTTTTTTATAATTCTGGAAGAAACTTTTCGCATTGGCGAGATCAATGCATTAACGTATGTAAAAGGCTTTAACATCTTTTGCGCATTCGTATAAACACAATAAGGTAGCTTTTATAATTATTTACATGCGTAATGTTTTGAAGTAATGCTGTCTTATCTTACGCGGCCTTCACATAGCTCACCAAACTACCTCACTACTTCACTGAAGGGGCGTGGGTCACTGACGAGGAAGGCGAGACCTGTGAAACGCGCGTGTATGGCCTTGGCGTACCAACCTCGCTTAGGCATTAAACATTCTTTTTTGAAATTATTCTGAATGTTTTTTGTGAGGTTTATAAACAGTCAATGCTATGGATCAATTTTGTTCTACCAGCCGAGATCCATCGACTAAAAAGTGTTGATGGACCAGTGTCATTGTACACTGTTCCGTCACCACATACGCCTCCCCCCTTGCTACAATGCAGGATTTAATGTGGGGCGTGGACCACTGACGATGAGAGCGAGACCTCCAAAACACCGGTGTATGGCCCTGGCGTACCAGGTTTGCCTAAGCTTTAAACGTTCATTTTCGAAATTCACTGAAGGTAGCAGAATTATAAAATTAGAAACAGTCATATAAGCTTAGTAAGCTATGTGGCACTAAAGATGGGTGTAGAGTCATATATTACTGTATTGCTGTTCCAATGAATAAATACATGGTAGAATGAATATCTAAAGTACTATAACTATTACTTTATACGACTGCTTCGACCTCTGAATGGTTTATCTTCACGAGGACTCGCAAGATTCCTTTCGCCTTTATCTCATTAGCCCACGTAGATATATTAAAAACTTCCTTTCTTTAAGACTCGAGATGATTTTCAGCGGTTTCCCGGAATCGCGACAATAGGCAAGCGATGTTCACATGGTACACAGAGGAGCTTTCTATCCTACGATTGAGTTTATAGCAAGAATGGCTTCGATGGTTCGAATTTATTTACAACTAATGTGATTATATGATGAAACTGATGTTGGTAGCTCTAAGAATAGCCAAGCTCAACGCCATTCTCACATTCAAATCCCATAGCCCTAAAAATTTTGGAGAGCTCATGTTACTAAATTGGGCATCAACGTTTTTTTGGATATCAATTGCAATGAAATTTCGTCCTTTTAACCACGAAAATCCACAGATTAGATTAACTAGAAGTTTTAGGTACTGGGATACGAACAGAATTGCAGATAAAAGCGTTTTAAATGCTCTACAACTTTACTTTTGATCCATCTTACAGAGTATTTTTCACTGCTAGGATCCAGTACTCCTAGCATTCAGTTCTTTTTTCTTCGCCTTTTCCTCAAACAGCGTAGAATAATGCTTGAGGACGTCCCTTTGCAGTATCTCGAGTATAGCCTGGCTGTGGTGTTCCATAGAGCGTTTGTAGTTGAACGCAGAAGAGGGTTGCGGATGGGGTTCGGCCCCACGCGCCCTGACGAGCTGCACAACCCTCGGAAACGGCCCAATAAAACTTCCTAAATGCAGGAAAAAAAAACAATTGGACGCAAAAATCAAGAAAAAACCAACAGAATATAATGAATGGCATTGAATATGCGACGCTGGTCATTCCGAAACCGAGCAGTAGTAGCAATCCAACACCAGACGTAATAGACATTGCGGCAGAAACCACTCCAGCGAGGCCAAGCCTCAAAAATTATTTAAGTATCTCGTCTTCAATAGATTATTGATAAAGAGCATATTCAAGTAAATGTATGTGGTATTAGCGAAGAATAAAGAGAAAAGAAAAGAAAATGTAGCAGCTGATACAGAAATATAACATCAAACAAAAGGAAAATTTGAGACGATACTTATAAAAGCACAACGATTGATTTAGCCTAGGTGAGCAAAAGATCCAAGGTAATCTATGCTCATGATAATTAAATTTAATTAGTGAAGGTCTCGATCCAAATGGTCACAGTGTAAACAAAAATGATTTGAAATAATTGACTGACCACGGACGTGATCGTGTCCACGAGCACACACAGCACATTGCGATTGTGATTACCGTCACGACGGTAAAACACGGCCCGATCATACTGAATGGCGAAGAAAAACTTTGAAACTAAATAAAATTAATGAGCTATTTATTCAGCATAGTTATCAAGAAGTGGCTTAAAATTTCAATGAGTTATAAGAACGAAATTGAAGAAATGCAAATATAAGAATATTCTGATACGTGCACAACTGAGAACCGGACGTGGAATTCGAACCCATGACTAAGCATGCTTGAGAGGGAGGCAAAGCAAAATTCTTTGTGGTATAAGGGTAGGACTATTTCCAATTCCTACATAACAACGCCCTCTGCACTAGGCCATTCTTCTTTAGAGACTATATCTGCAATTTCATTCACGACTAAGCAGCCTCTGTGTTTTTAAGAATACTTTGTTATGATCATATAGAAACTAGAGGTAATGAAACGGTCGTCCAACATTATCACTCAGATAGAAGTGGAAGACAAGGAAATAAGAGTATAAAGAATCTAATCATGGAGCAACATTTGTACAGATTAGTTTCTTACATCAACAAATGAAGTATATTTATTGGAAATCAAACTCGTTGTACCTGTCGGGATTACAGTCAATAATGAGAAGCGAGCAAGCGATTCTACTAAGAAGTGACTAATGTCGACTTCCTCGTACCTAATCAGCTTATTGAGATCCTTCAAAGTCTCATTGGGTAGTGTTTCATACGTCCACCAGTTCACGCGAATGACGGGTGAATTGTACTTAAAACGCGATGTTGAGAAAAATTAGGAAAAAAACGTTGCACTTCTCTGCTAGTGTCCTTTAGTATTTTTTTTAAGGAGTCACTCTCTTCTATGGGGTAGTTGTGAGATCTCGAAAAAATTGTATATTACTTGAGAACAGAGGGATTAATTACATTTCACCACTGACATTCGATAAAAAATCGGACAGTCTTAGTTCCCATTGCCGCGCTAGCCACTCGTCGTCCCGAGAGAAATGTCGTAATGCGTACGGTAACTTCATCGCCTTTGCACCTTGAATGTGCGTTTGAAATCACCGAAGAACAAACAACAGAAAATTTTCTGAAAGTTTTCAACGTTATATTCAACTCTGAGACAACATATTTTAGTTCCAAGTGAGCTTAAGATGTGGTTTATCAAATCCCAGTATCGGTTCCCTTCGAACATTGACACTGATAAATAAATCTTTATTTTCCTGATAGTAGTTACAATGTTTGTCATAACACTATTTGCTCAAAAAAATTGCCATTTTAGCAGTTTCGCCTTGCCAAGGACCTGGAATAATGGAATCAAGAGGCAATCTACTCATACAAACACTTTCGCAGCCTCAGCAATTAGAACAATAAATATAATGGAGAAATAATAAAGAAAAGTAAAAAAGGTAACTTCGTACTCGAAATTTTATATATGCAAAACTTTTATCATAACATCAAAATACATAAAGTTTCACTAGTTTTAGGACCAGTGGTGCTGTAACGCCGCTTGTGCCAACCAAGAGAGCAGTGTTTCCTTAATTAATTTGGAAATAATTGGAACTGGTCGGAATCTGCGGAATATACGTAAATAGCATACAAGATATTTTACGGAAGTCAAATTTCGATTTTTTTGAAAGTCGTATTTTCGACGATTTTGTTTTAGCTGGAGCTCCGAAAATAGATGCGATTGAACAGGCAGTATTTTGTCTTTTAGGCGACACAACGATGCCTCCAAATGCGTGGATGATGTCTATTTTTGTTCGGACTTCGTTTTAAATCCGAGATTTGAACTTCCTTTGTATATCCTTCAAAAGCTTAAATTCTATGGCACCTTATAAGTTATCTAATAGTCTCAAAAATACCTGTTAGTTTTATGTAACCAACTTTATCCAACGAACGAAAATCTCACCGTGAACTCACCTACGACGCGTTTCTCATCATCGATAGCCACGCCTCCTAAAAACTGAGTGACGCTTTCGGGACTAGCTAGGATGGCGTTGAACATCTCTTCTAGGATCGACTCGCCCAGTGTTTGATTTAGGAACGAGAAATCTGATAGCATCATGAGTTTGACAATCTCCACCAACGGATTTGACAGGCAGATCTGTTCTGGTCTGCAAAATTAGGTCTTCTCATAAGCTTTGACACTAGAGCAATGAATACTAAATCTATTGACCAAAAGTAATCAATATTGCTTGATTTTGATATCGTTCAATTGCGCATTTCCTTGAAAACATTTGTGATAGAGCTTTCCTATATTTACATTAGAATGGAGCTGTTTTGAGAACAAATTCGTCTGTTACTCATGCACGGACGGAGCGTAGGGGAAAATGTTAGTGAAGCGGCGCGAAAGTTAATGAAGTTTGGGCAACAGTACGGTTGCAGAAAGAACGCTTAGAGTGGATGGCGAGGTAAAAAGCTGGAGAGAACACTCTGTAGTATCAGTCACATTTGGGATGTAGAGTCAAAACTTAGGAGAAGACCTAATATATGTTGCCTAAACTCATGTATAATATCACTCAGTTTCACGATGTAAGCAGTAGCGATACGCTTAAGTCAGTAACTGCTTTGAAAACGTTATCAAATTATTCCAAGAAATTGCTGGGAATTTCAGTCAATTAAGTATACTAAATTTGCAATGGATCGACGTGGTTAATCGCAAACAGTGAGATGTAGTCTCGTGCATTTATAGCTAATTTGCTCTAATGGTATAAACTTTGGCATGAAAGTAATTGTGAGAGACTCTGAATGATTAATGACCACAAAAAATTTCGAAAAACTCAAACTCAATATTTGTAAATTTCGCTGCGCAATCTCATTCTTGACAACCGCGTAAATCCACCTCGCATGTTGCCTATCCGTTAGAGTCTCGTTTTCATCTATTTTTGTTCGTCACGGGACTATTAACTACTACAATCGCATCGACATCAATGTAGCAATCAAACTGCTAGATAATTTTGGTACCTTGAGCTGGTTGTCTTCCATATAGCGGCAGTTGAATGTTTAGATCGAATAAACCTAATCTCGCCTACATTTTGAAGGTTGCAATTAATATGATGCGATCACGAAATAGGCCGATCACTATTTCATATCGGTGAGTTTCATCCTTTCAGATGAACTAGATAAACAAGTATTTTGGATTGCACTATTTTGTTAGAATTAGATTCCCAAAGTGAAGGTTGACTTATATGAATTGCCATTATGTATTGGAGCAAGATCTGCCTGATACATGGGCCTCTTTGGAAAAAAGAAAGTGCTTTCATTTTTAGCCAAATCTCATGCCTTCTCCCACCGAATCCACAATTCGGCTAGATAAAAACGGAAAATGAAAAGAAGCCGTTGTATTTGTGTATTTGCATCGTGTTTACTCCACCCTCATAAAAAGATTGTTGCCTAGAATTGAGATGCGTAGCTCTTTCCTAAACCTTATAATTGACGCGGCAATGAATGGAAATTCCACAATGTGATAATAATTCAACAAAAACTACTCTGGATGAAGCATATTTAATGTCAAAATTGCATACATGTGTTCTTGCCATATTTTTGCCTTTGTTCACAATTTTCCCCACTACCCTTACAAAAAACGTCACTTGAAAGCGAATTTAAGATCCTTTCCATGTTTTGGAACCAGCTCGTTATCTACTGACAACCTTTTTGTGGGGACCGAGACGGCTCGCAATTTGTGTTCGTGAATCGGGCTTCAACAGTGGCCAGTCAGTTATCGAACACAACCACCTTGTTTAGGCATTCTGTTTGTGCTTGCATAATGCGGCGTCAATGGCGTATCAGCAAACACACGGACGAAGACGAATACGATTTTACTCCTTTTGCGCAACATACACTTTTAGACTATTTGCCTATCTATACAAGGCACTAGCTGAGAAGTCTACTCTATCAAACTAAGAAACAACATCACTCTGTGATCAAAAGGCAACAATCATTGGCCACTACGACGACAGTGGAGTTTTGCTCTTGTGCAAGTAGTATATTTGGACAGCGAATGTGAAGCAAAACGAAATGATTGCTTTTCCAGACGTCTCATCCATCTGAGACAACCTCCTCATTGAAAATATTAATTTTCTTCTGCTATATTATTTAATTCACATAATTAGTCATCACATCTATTGCGTGAATCTCACTTTATTACTTCCTCGCAGTCATCTCCACGAAGATCTGCGAACGTTCCGTGTATTTTCGACTACTGTGTGACTGCGTGATGAATACCCTAGAATACTCGTTGGGTTGATTCTTCTTGCAATATTATGGCAAGGTAAGGCACTGCTACGTGGACAGAATGAGAGCGATGGAGAGGAACGAACCACTATCTTGATTCCTGACAGACTGCCTCACTAATTTATCTTTTGGTATGGTGCTTGACAACTACTTAACTTTCAACATTTGCTTCGTATTCTTGCAAATGTGGTCGATGGTGCTATTTGGGTCCACCCATAGGATCTGGGATTGCTGTGACTTCTACATCTGCTGCCTTTTCTCTTCACTGAATTATCATGATAAATACTGTTCAACTCGGACATGGTCGTGTGCAGCAGAGCCCTCAATCCTTTACCATGTGCAATCGCCCATGTGATCAGATAGACGCCAGCCACCTGTGCGACTGCAATTTTTTCCGAAAATCATTGAATCCTTTGGATAGTCGACCAGTTGTTTGAAAACGATATGAAACCGGTTGAATTAGCAAAATTTATGAAATGTGTAAAAAGGATGGTATATAGTTTGATTATGATACTTAAGCAAAAACTTACGATCCTGAAGGAGATGTCATTGAATCAGTCCCACATTGGGTGTATTTGCGCCTTTTACGATTTACGACGAGGCTCGATATGGTTGATAGTTGTGGACGTGAGTGGAGTTCCGTGTAGAGTTGCAACAACAGGATTACGGTTTGCGTTAACATTTCACAAACAAGCACTACCGGCACACACCGTCACAGCCCTTAGATTTGTCTCATCGACGAACCGAATCGATTTATACTATTCGAGTTTTTCGCGCTCGAGTCTCGTGCTTGGGATTTTTTTCCCTGCATTTTTCACAGATGTCACTGAATATTGGTCGTGCCGATTGTACTTGGATCCTTGTGATAACCGTGTCAGAGCGCTCCATCGTAGAAAGGTACGATTGGAGCACAAAATACATCATAGCAAGTCGCGGACCCCGAAAAGATGGGAGGCCAAGTCAGCACGGTTGGTGTGGATTAGACTAGCTCCTTAAATGTAATGGGAGGCACCACTACCGTATTGCTTGCTCCTAATGCAAAAAGTCATCAGTCCAACACAAGTAAAGCAACCAAAATGATTTCATACTGATTACGAAATGCTTCATAGTCTTGCAGGTGTAATATATATTTAGAACAACCGAGAAAATAAAATTTCCACCACGTTGGACTCTCCATGCTTATTTGTCTTATTTACCTTTATGTGAAAAATATCAGTTTCGTTGTATGACATATCGAGAATACCCTGACTGTTGATATAACAAGAATTGTACTAACGAGATGAAATGGAACGAAAATTCAGGAAAAACACAAAGAGTATGGAAAATTACTCCTTTAAGAGCAAGCAAACAGGAAACGAGTGCTTACATGGTGACGTTGGGACCGAAGAAACACTTGTAAAGTGCTGTTTAAGTCATCCGAAATTGGAAATTTCACACAAATTGCCGGATAGTTGGTTCGCCGTTCATCGTATTCCACAGTTAACGACTGAAAGCAAACTCCTGCCAAATTTCTCCGAAAAGTCACGCAAACAACAATAGATACAATCACATATGAGATACTAATCACAACAATGATATTATGAGAAAGATAAAAATTGGCGCGTGTGACTAGAAGTAGAAATCACTGATTCGTGCTATGAAAGTAGCGAGGTATGCTTGTGAGTGGAAAATTTTCTCCGCTGAATCACTATGAAATATCATTCATTCCTCAGTTAAAAATTTTCTGGTTAGATATAAGCCCATGGATTAAAAAGGAATCTACAACTAAATATGAAAAAAAGCAGAAGTCATAGAAAGAACCTGTACAACGCTCCAAAGTTGTAAAGCAGCTTGCATCACAAGCGGATCTATAATGTTCTCTTCTTTATCGCAATGAGTGATGATGATGAAGCCAGCTCGTCTGACGTCGTACCTCAATCAACAAACAGCTACCGCCGTGATAGTTTTTGACCAAAAACATATATATATATATATATATATATATATATATACATGTATATCTATGTATATATAGGTCTATAAATGTTTATATAGGTACTTGTCTGTTATATGGCAGCAAATGAAAATTCGATCTCCTTCGTTGGACAAGACTTTCCATTGCACTTTAGCAATCAATCGAAAGCTTGAAACTCTTCCTATTGCGTTACATAGCCGTTTTTTTCTGAACTTTTTGTAACGATTCTCGTAACAGGAATAAAACATTTCTGTTTCAGGCGCGCACATTTCTCGCGGAACAGAAGTCATTAATCAATTTGTAAGTAACCGTTCGACATAGTAAGTTTCGCCCATTCCAACGTTGTGCTTGTTCTCTGGAAAGATCGCTTCATTGCATGTAGCAGGGACAATTAGATCGAGTTATACATATTCGGCGCGATCATTTATCGGTTAATATAAGATCTGGGTAGCTGCTGGCCATAGTTCGGTACGATGTTGCGCGTTCGATCGATCGAAGTGCGTGAAGTGCGATTTTTGTTATTTAGTTAGGAACTTTTCTTCGTTCAAAAAAACCTCCAGATGAAACGTATGACTCTGATACTCAAGAAATTTTTTCCACACGTCCATCTGCTTTTGACTTCTGGCAAGGTAATTAGTAAAAGCGCGCAGCCAATGTGAAACATAGTTATATTTTGAATTTTCAGCATTATGAAATGGTCGTTTTAAAAAGGAAGCACGTAGCGCTTCAGCCAGAGGTTCAAACTTTAGAATAGAATTATGACTAACACCTCCGGAAAGATTTTTGTGCAGCAGAAGGGGTCGAATCTTCATTTGTTGCCATATGTCGAAGACATGATCGAACTACAAGTCATATGATGTGAGGAGATCGTTGAACTTGTGGTATGTAATGATGATCACTTTGCAGCACTCCACAAGCATTCGAACTGTTAAACAAAAAAGCGGCAATAGGAAATGGTGCTTTCGAAATAATATGAAACATAATCTATGTTGACACAACGTAATTTCTTAAAAATTCATGGTTAGCATGCGGACCTATGGATGACCAAAATTTCGGCTTATTTTCCAAGGAGCAAATTCTGTTCGCGTTGACTGCATCAGTGTCTAATTATTTGACAGCCGAACTTTCTTTCAAAGGAGAAAGACACGGTCAAAGTCGAGACGGAGATCAGGGAGATCTCAATAGAGCTTCACCAACGACCACAGAGAATGTGATCAAGTTGTTTGTGCTTGTTGCGGTAAGCTCTTATTCTGAAAAGAAAATTCTGGTACATTGTTCTCGGGTGATGTTTAGAGGCAACACCTGTACAGCTAGGATGAATGAAAATACACGCGAAAGTGTTCAATGCCTAATATTATAAGGCAGAAGTAGACACCAAACACAGAAAAAAAAAACAGCATAGCACTTCTCTATTATATTATCAGCGGAAAAAATTTACCCTCACGAAACCAAACTGCTTAAATTTCTGCTATGACTCTTAAATGATATCCTTTCATCATTATTTGAGCCAACATGTCATGTGGTCTGGTAAGGGCTCTTGCACGGCCCGAGACATGTGCTTCGTCCTTACAGACTCATCAGCCGGGCAGAACCCGTCGTCTGTCGATCTTTTTATAGTCAGTTCTCTCGGGAGCCTTACACTCCTTACAGAGAGTTATCGACGACGTAAGCTTTACACTCTATGTCAAGTGAAACATTTACCAAACACAGAGTGTTGTGCACTCGATTGCTCATTGGCTGGTACTTTTATCATAATTATACCTTTATCTCGAGTGCTTTGTTTAGACCACGCTCAAACACTTTTAAATGATTATTGCAGAATTCTTGCAAACGTAGATCTCCATGAACTGCCCACCTTCTGATGGCGTAGAATGGATCAGTGTCATTGATATGGAAAAGAGCGTCAAGTTGCTTGACTTCGGTCCTAATCCGGGCATTTGTTGGAGTGTAGAGATCAATCTCATCCTTAAGATAAGTGTTCCATCGGCATATCAAAGAACTCTAAGATCTTTCTGAATACCGCCTTGTTCACAAGCAGGGTAGAGTAATTTGCCGTTTTTTTTTTGAGTGTAATCACGTATGTCTTAGGCAAAAACTGCTCAGAAATGCTCATGACTTCAAAATTTCAACACTTTTTGTTTGTCGGTGATCGTTTTCAATCCTTTCTGGACAATGTGCTTCCTGCTTTTTAGAGCTTTAGTAGTCAAATCAAAAGCATAAATCTATAAGATTTTTTATTTGCGCTGCCTTTTTAGTTCACTGTAGAAGTGAAAATAAATTATGTTCTACATTCAGAGCGGTTCCATTGAACAGAGCCTTTCCAGTAAACTTACCGTACCATGCGAAGGCTAAATCTCGATGATTCAGATACTGTGTTTGCATTCAAAAAGGCCTCTTTGTTGCGCTTTTGTCAAATCGGAAAAGTTCCATCAAAAACATACCCTATCTCAGCAAACCTTCATTTTCCCGTAAATGATCTTTGGATGACATTTCCACTTAAAGTAGCCACTCAATCACAGTCTTCTAATTTCTATTGTAAAGAGGAAGAAATGACATGTAATGAGTAATGATATGACGTGACGAATTGGCTGGTATCATCAATTATGTAAGCTCTTCTTGTCCTTCAAAATTGTTTTACAATTTGCTAATCTAAGAACTAACTGACTATGACTGACTATATGCAAAAGTAGTAACATTCTATAAATTGTGGTTAGAACTTACGCACTCGTTCACTGTTTTCTGAGAGCTTAGTGAGTGCCTCAACCTCCGCAGTGACCAAAAAAAGGATAACAATGAGCGTTTGCGTCCTTACGTAAGCATGTTTTTCATTGAGATATATAACTGAAGAGGGCCATGAGATTTTGTTCAATACAATATAAATGCAACTGCCACACCTTGACCAATGCTTTGTGTACCACTGCAGGCCGGTTGAAAGCCCTAAGGTGATGAGAACCGGTATGATGATAAAGGGCAATGGACAGGCGACAAAAATCCCGCTGAAAACGACAAATGCTTGAGCGGGTCATTTTTGAAGTGAAATCCAATTTGCTTAGGATACAAGAAATCGCAGCAATCTCTGCTGCAGGCAAACTTTCGTATTCTTTGGTGTAGGCAATCAGTGAAATCACTTTCTTCCAAAATTTCTGACGGCCTTATTCACCTGTAGTATCCGAAAGCCTTGGCCAGTAGTTTCTCCACGCAATGAGTGCGCATCTCACACTTCAAGTCGTCACCTAAATAGCTACCGACGTCTATTTATAGTGAACGAAATCAACACTTCTATGACTAAACAACCTAAAAATCATTCGATAAAAAGTTTTCATTCACAAAGTAATTACGATAAAACAACACAGCTTCGCATCGAGTACGCGATCTACATGGTAATCGTGTTTTGTCACCGAAATATTGTCTCATGCTTTTTTGAAAAATTTTCCCTGCACATTCTGATGGACAGATCCACTCGGTTTTTGAAGAAGGGAAAGACCGACAGCATTCTGCTACTTTCCATGCAATCGTGCAACAGTAAAGTAAGCTTTTCCTATACTGCTGAATACGAATTAGTGTTTCATAATGGATAGCACGAAAACAATACGGAGCGATCCTTAGACAGTGCTAAGAGAGAGCATTCAGCATCAAAATTCTTAAGTCAATAGATCCAACAAACCTAGATTGTTTATAACCGACTATAATTTCTTGCTCTGCTTGTGTATGAAAAGAAGAGAACTTTATCAATTTGTTATAAAGCACTTCTTCCTACTCTAAAGCATACTTAAAGTCTTTATAAACTCGGTAGTTTTTGTTATTGGAAAGAGACTCTTGAAGGGATCTCTCATGGTGGACAAAAATTACCACCATATTGTTAGTAATCATTTGGGAGCATTACTCTCGGACGATTCAAAATAAATGTTTACTTTCCAGAAAAGCGGATATAGCACTAAAAATAATATTACATTTTACTCTCGTTGGGCGTTATCGTGAACTGTCGCGCTTCTATTTTGATTGACAGACCTCTTCATCTAAGCTATTACTGGACATGAAGTGACGTAATCTCGAAAAGTTTAAAAGTGTACTTCTTTTTGAAGAAAGGCTTTTTACAACGCTGTATATGGATTATTCGATTGTGTTGCACAAAGATTACACGTTATCGAGCGTTATCGCAAGTATTTTCACGTGACTAAGATCTTCCATAGATTACCAGTAATTGTTCGCTAGCGTAAATCTAAAGATTTTGAAAAATTACTTCGTTTTTAGAGCGGCAAACCTACGGCGCTGCAGCAGGGATAATTAATTGTGTTTCACATGCGCGGTGCGCTATTGTAGAGATTTTCATTATTTTTTCAGAAAATGTTTCTTCGTTTAGAGCATATTTCTAGACTTCTGCTATCGACTGCTTATTTTTACAGACCCGCTCAAAATGATTTAATCTGATAAGGATATGACATATTTTGAGCCATAGGTCTAGTGCTACATAGGCGCCTATTTCGTCCTATTGGGACTCATCAGTAGCACCCTCCCTCGGTTCCGTCGATCCCTTGAGGTGAAACAATCCTCCAAAGGAACCGACGCCGAGTAAAATTAAGCACCCAAAGTAGGGATGATGTTATTACCTGACTTTGTGGCGACCGGCAGTCGAGCTTACGGCTATTAAATGAACTATACTTCTGCTATCGACTGCTTTTTTTTACAGACCCGCTCAAAATGATTTGATCTGATAAAGATATGACATTTTAGCACTAGACCTATGGCTCAAAATATGTCATATCCTTATCAGATTAAATCATTTTGAGCGTGGTCTGTAAAAAAAGCAGTCGATAGCAGAAGTATAGTTCATTTAATAGCCGTAAGCTCGACTGCCGGTCGCCACAAAGTCAGGTAATAACATCATCCTACTTTGGGTGCTTAATTTTACTCGGCGTCGGTTTCCTTTGGAGGATTGTTTCACTCAAGGGATCGACGGAACCGAGGGAGGGTGCTACTGATGAGTCCCCAATAGGACGAAATAGGCGCCTATATAGCACTAGACCTATGGCATATTTCTAGGTTTTTTGTATTCAGGTAATAGAAAAACCTTGTCCATTGACTCTTAGGCTTAAACTTTTCATTTTCATTTTATTTGCCAAACAGAGCCCGTAATAGCCTTCGGCCTAGATAGCCGTAACAGCCTTCAGCCTAAAAGGCCTAAGCATAGCATGATAAGCATGTGAAAGTGCAGAAAAAGTCTTGATGTGTCAGAATCATGATTCGTAACTGGAGCTTTTTTCAAACGATCAGTCTTATATTTATTAACGAAAACAATGGGGCACAAAAGAGTTATTCAGCGCGACCAATATACTGCGCGATCACAACGTAACCACTGCCACATCCTAGCCGACTAACAATTCGCGGCGATTAGAATTTTGTATTCAGTTCCATTGCTGTGGTACATTGGAAGGATCTTGTCAGAAAGCAAACACAGTTTTGGAATCATCGTGGTATGTCATCGCAAAGAACAATCAATTATATTGAATATACTAGCCACGAGCATTCGAGTGTACAAAAACTCTGTGTTTGGTGAGTTCTTCACTGGACATAGAGTGTAAAACATACGTCGTCGCTAAGTCTTATTGTGGGGACTGGAGCACCCACAGAGATTAGCAAAAGACGAGAAAGGGTAACTGCCTGACTGACGAGATCGCAAAATCGAAACACGTGTATCGGGCTCTATAAGTCAGCCCTCATTGACAGACCACTGACATGCGTGACTCAAATAATGATTATCAAACAATCAAATCATTAGAAATCTCAAGATTTACGCTACAGAATAATTATTGGTAGTTTAAAGGAAGAGCTTCGCCCTGCGATTTATCAGCGCGATAATATGCGACGCGTTTTAAACACAGTTTCATTTTCACATCTACAGCGCTGCAAAAGGATTTTTGAACAGACGAGTACATGACTTTCAATCCACTGTTCTCGACAGAAACACTATTGACTAACAAGTAGAATTTAAATTTTCCGAATTTCAAGCCTTCAAACGATCATAAAGTCTAGTAAAAGTTTTTTTTTTGTCTAGCGAAAAATTCTCTCACAAATATCCCTGTTCGATGATAACTGAGCTCTTGAAAGCTGACGAAAAGATTAGAACTTTTCGATGCAAACGTGGTATTAACGAGCAACATTTTGAATATCTAAATATGAGCCTAGAAACAAAGAGCGTAAAAAACTGATGTTTCGTGAGCACTAAGGAATCAGATAATACGGTAGCATGTGTTGAGCATTTTTGTGAGGTCTGGCATGGCATTTAAGCAGTACTAACAGGCCTGTTTCGCCTTTCCAGGCTCATCAGACGTACGGTGCCTTCCGGTTCAGCTGATCCTGCAGTGTCAGGAGATTTTATTATCTAACTTGCGGTGATTTATTATTCGGCGTCGATTCCGAACCGGTAGACACCGTACTGCTGATGAGCCCGGAAAAGCGAAACAGGCCTGTCTAGTACTGCATACGTGCAGCCAGACCTCATAAAAGGCTCAAAACATGTTATCATGTTGCTGGATTATTATTGTTCTTGATCAAGGTCTATAAAATCAGTCGAATGAATAGGTAATCAGAAATTTCTCGGTCAGAAAAACCATAAATCGGTGTTAGTTTTGTTGCAGGTTCTTCTTCCAGTGGCATTACACTAATCACGAACAATTAAAGTTTAATCGAGAGCTCTCGGCAACCGTACGACGTCCGCTTCTCTGAAATTTGCTATTATTTGCTACATGGTGCTTCGGAAATACTCAGTGAAGAAGTGATGATTGAGATCCGCGAATGCAATAAGAGACAGACTATAAAGACGAATTGTCCAATGTTGGTGGGCGGGCCAAACCAATAGGCGTGACGGCCCCTGGAGTGAGCGATTGATGAAACATCACACAAATCAAGGAGACGCAGAGCAAAATCTGTGAGCTCTGATAACTCGTCCTGAAGCACGTTTTCCTAGTCAGTGCGAGCAACATGGAAAACTCCGTCCCAAAAGAGACACAGACTTCACTGCTAAGTTCCAATTTCAAACGTTATTCAAGCTAAAACACTTAATAAATTTGCCCACATATTGGCACAACTGCAATTTAATTTTATCTAATTCTTTATTCACCAACTAATTGTTAGGAAACGCATGGGGCGTAGTGTTAGAGGTGCTCAGCGTCGCAGACAAAGTCAATGGTTCGTTCTCGTGCTAATGGCTCACCAAGCCTTCCATCCGTCTGGGAGCGATGAAACGGTATCAGACTTGTCTGAGAGGATTACAGCACTGATTTGAAACATCGGGCCACCGCGAGTCATTGTAAAGGCCAGATATACGTTCAATCACTTCAAACGGAGCTAAAAATTGAATAGGAATGCATGGTGCATCCTTCAGGGATTGACTAACTTTCAGAGCTCTATCCTTTATTTACTTGTTATTTGGTGTATTTGATTGACAGCACACTACGTTTGATGTGGCCATCGATAATACGTAGTACATGAGTCCTATTGCTGTACTGAATTTTCAATTTTGATGCCTGTGTTGATGTTTTGGTGGTCCTGCTTTCATAGGTCTATTTGTTAACAAGTCTGAACATTCAGTGATATGTTGAATGACGTTAGCGGAAAAAAACAACTTGTGCGCTAACGGTGAGTGCTGACAGTGTAGTCCACTTGAAGATGATAAACGTTTTCTACATTGACTGTCCGCTTAAGCATCATGTCCACTCTTGAAAACAAGGAAGGGATGCTATGAAGAATGTACGGCGAGAAGAATGAAAGGACTACCAAGAAGTTCACATTGCGATCATGGTCGCTCGTTGAGGTTGATTGATTTTGAACAATCCTTTCTAAATCAACTGTAATAAATTTGCGGGGAACTATCATAGCTTGAATGGACGTGTCTATATGTTCAATTGCTTTTATATTTACCTCTTGGAATCTAAAACCCATGCGACACTAAGGAGTTTCACCGAAAATTGTTGACGGTCGCACGACAAAGATTGCATACTTTTCAGCTTTTCAGATTTTGCCCTGGAAAAACATACAAAATGGGTAGGTGTGCTGCAGTGACCATCTGAAAAGGTGCAGAAGAATAGCGTATTCATTTCTTCTCAAGGAACACTTGAGATTATCTATCAGGAAAGTAGCAAAAAAATTGGCAAACCGACGTTGAAAAAAAAGCTGGACCCATTCAGGTGTCAGGTATGAACAAAGCAGTGTACATTCTTAAATGTCCTCAAGTAAGTGGGGAAGCTGGTCATAATTAAAAATCACAAAAGTAGCACACAAAACCAAGTAAACGGATGGAAAGTAAAGAAATAGAGGAGTAAATAACTTAAAGTTTAATACAACGGCTTATGTTCATGTACCTGTGTTATTCATCGTAATGAAGCTCGCTTTTTACTTCCCTACTAACTAGGAGCCTTCAATCTGCCATCGTTGTCTTTGATTGGGAGTTTATTAAAGGCAAAATCACCTTCAACTCATACACCATTAATAGGTCATTTTGAATATAGATTACTTTGGATTTGTTCGAGGAGAATCATGATATTTCACATCTGGACGCCAAGTTGGAGGCAGCCAATACACTGTTTTCTCTTACATCATCATGTTTAGCAATTTGACAAGTAGCAGGTGTGCTGTCGAAAATTTAATACGTTTATTTATTACACATTTACGACAAAGTTCCGTCTAGAAAGCACACATTATTTGATGGTTAATTTTGTTCGTAAGATGTTCTCGTGGATGGTTGCAATCGACTAGTAATGTACTCATGCAGGTTCATTGACAAAGTTGATTTTGTTCTTTTTGTTGACACTGTTTGGTACAAATGATCAAGTGACAATCTATTAAAGACAGCTCTTCCTAAGCCAATTAAGGTTTTACGACTAAATTCAATGGACTACCGAATAATTACAAAATGCTCAAGAACAATCATCTGGGCACAAGAATAGACTACTTCAAAGTGGAGCACATTTAGCAGTCTCGTTTTATTTAGAGTGCCACAAACATTATCGCAATCACACGTGATCTCTTGCATATCAACCGAAAAGATACTGAAGTACAGTATATAATAGGTTGTGTGAAAAGTTCATGCCGCTTGGTTTCCTAACATGATTCATGCAATGAAACTGTATGATTTTGGTATCATTCAACTCGCATTTCTTACAAACATTATGGTGTACAAGTTGCCTATACTTGCTTCAAAACAGAGCTGTCCTAGGAAAGAATTTGCTCACTACACATGCACGAATGGGGCCGTAGGGGAGAATGCAAATGAAGCGGCACGCAAGATCGATAGAGCTTGGGGCGATGATACGGTTGCAGAAAGGACAACTAGGAAGTTTTTCGCGGAGTTTAAAGTTCAAGAGAGCAGTCTGGAGGTTCAGTCGCGTTCGGGCTGCCCACAGAAAGCTCCATTAATCCTGCGCGTTGCTTCACTAACAATTTACCCTATGCGCATGAGTTGTAACGAGGTGGTTCCGCGGCTCCATTTTAGATTAAGTATAGGAAAATTATATATTGAAATGTTTGCAAGAAAATGCGCAATTGAACGATGCTACAGAGCTACAAGAGGTATTTTTTAAAAGCAAGTTGATTTTTGGACTTGCCGAAATGACGCTATTCAATGGTAAGCATAGCCTGCGAAAAAAGCTCTGTCCAGTGGAAAATAAGCGTAATAATAATAAAAGCGAGCGGCGTGTGTGAAACATAATTTTCTGCTTAATGCTACAGCGCTGTGAAAAGCACTTTTCACCAAGATTCAAGCTTTGCAATAGTTTCTAAGAGTCTAACAAAAAGTCTTTGCCCAAAGAGGTTCCTTCGAAAAAGTTTTGTGCGGTAAAGAAAGATCCAAAATTAACCTCTAAAAACTTCAAAACGTCCTCTTAGACGATCTTGATAGAATTTTTTACTGGCTACGTGTACTTAGGATGATCACATTCGGAATAATGTTTCACTTTTTGAAACGTTGATGAGATCTGACACGGCGGAATTGTATCGCTAAACGTTTATGTGTGCTTAGGTAGAAATTAAAGAGTTTTTGAGACTTTTTTGAAACATAAGAAGAGCTGATCAGTGGTTGTACAACGGCAGCGTAAATTACCACGGCTCTGGAGTGCCTAGAAATATACACGTCGTTCTCGAATCACCTGACATACGTCCAAAAAAAAGTTCCAGAATTCTCATAAAATATAGTGCATTGCCTTTTTCTACCAAAGGCACCCGATTAGAGCATGTACTACATTTATTTTTTTATGTGACTTGAATATCAGCAATGGAGATCATCTTTCCAGGCATATCAAGAATTGAATGAATTCCATTTTGATAAGCGAAATGAGTAAAGATCTCTGATGCATGGATAGCATTCAGGTGTAATTAGAGCTATAGAAAACAGGAAGCGACTACCTGTTTTCTTTCATATCGGGGAGATTGCGCAGCAAAATAGACACAGGACAAAAAGGCAGGTGACAAATTAGGAAGGAAGAACAACTACACGGCAAGTGCTAAGAAAAAAGGTGTAAAAATTAAAATGTTGACAATCAGGGCTCACTGGTACAAAATTATTCATATAATCATAACACAACTTCAGTTGGCATATGAACAAAAGCTAAGGAAAAATGGAAAATATATGGCGAAACCTATTTACAAAAGATATCTTGATGATAGGAAGTTAAAAGCAGGACCCGTAATAATGGGTTACATAACAGATATGAATGCCAGGAGAATTTCGAATCCGTGAAGGCTATTTATAGAATACCCAACAAGTAATGTGTTTGAGATAAAGCTACATCTAACAGTTATAAAGAATTCGCTACTCCTTACGTGGTTTTCATCTCTAGGAACATGGCTGATAGCTAATGAAATCAAAGTAAGGTCTCAGAGTCATTATTATCTAACGACGACACCGACTCTTTGCGATGAATAGTGGAACCAGCTCTACGTGATTCACCAATAACTTCTAGTTGTGGAGCACCAACATGGAGCTGAAAATTGGAATATTTCATGTTCGTTTATACAAAATCTTCAAAGCCGCATAAGGGTGTTCCGAATTTTTGTCGATGATTACTTATTGTATAGCTCGTTTGGAGCAAGGTCTTTTCCTAATTACTTAGCATCTTAGTAGTTATTCAAAAGCTTATTTCTCGACGATAATGTTACCGTACTTAGATTGTGAAAACGCCTTCTCAATGCGCTATAGCAGCAGAACACAATAGAGTTTCACTTTCGGCGCGCATGATTGCTCGGTTAGAATTCGTGGATGACTTTTCGACAGAGTTTTAGCACTTATACGATAGCTTAGATTACGATGATTGCGAGGCTGGCTTTGGTTCCTAGAACGTCTTTGTAAAGCAAAAATCATATCGCGTATTCTTTTGGTGATGTCTACATCAAAACCATATGAGCCTGTGGAGAAAATCGTGATGTACCAAAATATCAAAAAAACTAGAAATTTTTCCAAAACGGAAAAATAAATTCTAAAACAATTAACAATAAGCACACTGCTCGGGATGACAGCTGAGATCGCTGTGCGCAGCGCGAACTTCGTTGTTTATTTAGAAGTTATTTCTCCATTTCAAGAAAATTTTTGCTGTTTGGTTTTCCAACTATAGAAGCAATTTTTGTCTATCGATGTATGGGTATTGACTCTGATTCTCTTCTCTTGTTGCTGTGAGGTTACAAAGAGCTTCCCACAAACTTCAAGCGACGGGCTAGTCACTTTGGGTGTGAAACGTATTCTTCTTTTAGTTCTTACAGCCTTTCGTGAGGACCCTTCGAAAATAAAGATTAGCTAAAAAATTTCTGAGATTCATGCTATATAGAGGCTGTTCTAAGTTCAGTGAAGTTCTAACGACAGACCTTAGCGGAACGAACGTCGATTGTAAATACAACATTATTTTCGCTGCTGCAACGCAGCGTAATTTCCTTCCATGAAATTAGACACAGATTTGAATTCGCTGTTTCTTAGGCTATGGATTGGCTACTAAAAGTTGCGAGGAATTTTTGGGCCCATCGAAAAAAGCGTTAAAACACGAGTGTACAAATATGAATAATAATGTAATATTACATTGTTCATATAAATAATTAAATAGGTAAATACTTATATGCAGTCCCGAGCGGGTTAATGGCTCACGTGTCTCATTTTCTCAGCTCATATTGAAAAGCTTCCGAGGAAAATAAACTGCAGATAGTAGTATAAAGAAAGGGTAACGAACCAAAAAAATATTTGATCTGTAGATACCATACAAGACGTAGGCTGATTTACCCAAGCTTTGTGGTTAAACTGTGCAAACATGGAGAATCTCGCTTGGCAAATCAGAAGTGGGAATGCATTCCTCCACAACTCGATATTTTGTGACTTTTTCTTCACAATATTGATGCGTTTTAATGCGAACAAAGTTATCGATAATTGTCAAGAAGAATATTTTTAGCTTTCACGCGTTAGAACAACCACTTTAGACGTCAATATCCACGCTCTTATTGAGGTCACCGATTGCATCACAAATCGTTTTATCACTCCAGGTCAAACCGATATACAATATTATGGGATCTTTGTAATTAGTCAAAAAATGATTCGGCCACAAAGTGTCGGCTATGTAAGCTGTGTCATGTATTTATCCGTTATTGATAATATTAATTCATGTGATTTCGTTCCTCTTCGCATTATTTCTCTTTACTATCCTTTCTCTTTAAGCCACGCACTACAAGAAGTTCAGAAGCATTATCAATTTTAATTGCGATCATCGCAGATGATGAGATGTGCTTGTAATCTTGATGAAGTTATTCGCAGCAAAAAATCCCTCTCTTGATCTCCAAAAGCTTATCGGTAGAGGCTTCAATGCTGAATTATTGATAGCCAATGACAGTGAATGCAGGATTGAGAAATCCAAAGGCAAAGTCAGGATAGGAGCCGACTTGCAAAATTCCTGTATACCAGTCACCTTTAGAGCAGTTTCAAGGCACAATACATAAGGAGATCTATAACATCTTTACATAGCAGCAATCGTCCATCGTTGACATTTTTATTCTGTCATTCATTTGTTTCAGATCTGATAAGTGCCTGAAATTTGAATTGTGACTGCAAAGACCTTATTCTGGTTTAAGCTACGTGATAGTTCTTGTAATTGGACAAGAAGAGAACAATCAGTGTGCATGACAAGAACGTTATGACTAAATAAAGTTCCTTACATCACTGTCAAATCAAAGACGGATCGTCAGAAAGTTACAAAACTCCTGACGAAGAACCGAGAATATTTTGAAGTCGCACCATTTATACAAACGAAAAAATCGCGTCGTTTCCACTAACGTTAGCAAATTGCTTTGAAATGGCAAAAAATTAAGTTCAGTAGAATTGCGACATACCTAAAACGGCTTAGAAAAATCTTGTCGAGGGCCTTGCAAAAGTGAGTCCTTTGAACCATAGCACGAAACCCATAAAGGAAACGTCCAAATCATTCGGGTCTTCTTGAACTTTCACTGTTTCCTTCGCCTTGTACTCCCAGTTCATGCCAAAGCAGACATAATTCTAGGACCCACAACATTGCATCCGACATTCTGTGATACTGGCACTAACCACCATATTTGAAATAAGTCACCACTACTGATGATCATAGTGAGGAGAAGAATCGAGTTAAAGATAGATTGGATTTTGCACTATTACTAATGGTGGATGTCAGTCAGTAGGTATTAATGCCATAAGCATCAAACTTTTTTTATCAAGACGTGAACCTGTGCAAATTTTATCACATCAGTTACCAGATAGATTTTGACTCTTTCACACTTGAACGCTATGACGAAAGTGTCTATTTTATTGTCGCCTATAATTATGACAAATGGACATACTGCCAAGGTAGATAAAGAGTGCTTCAAGAGGAAAAACTTACTTGAGCCACTTCGGACAAATTTTCGCTGGAACGTTTGGAAATCCCTCTCGCTTCGCATGTATTATGGGGTATTTGAGATCGCACCACAGACGTTGCTTTTGCTGGCAAACCTCTACAAAAAAAAATTGATCTCACCTAAGAAGTTTATAATCGCACACGACTCAAGACATCCATCCTATATTTATATCGGAATCTTTTCCATTCGCATGTGATATAGAAGAAAAGAAAGAAGGAGCAGGATTCGGAGAATACCTGAGTACATTTCGAATATAAATACTTGCATCGCCAGTAATGCTTCTAAATCGACGACGTTGATTCAGCACGATTTTTTCATGTGCAAGCCGAATCCCTTCAAAGAAAAATTGTGGTAAATCATGATAATAAAACGTCGAGGTTGACATATCTCAGTATTGTACACTTTTACGACTGAGATAAAAAAGAATCACCATAATGTGTAATGTATAACTCATGAAACGAAGTCGATGTTTTGTCGAGGTACTATTCTGATTATCTTAAATGAAAACTGCAAGAATTTCGAAAATCGCAAATTTCCCAATTTTGAAATTGTTTCTAACGCCGACCGAATGTCAGTTTTTTATTTTTTGAGAAACAGTACGTTAAATAACACATTGCGCATCGCATGGACGCTATAGTGTTCGTGTTCAATTGTACAGATCTATAAAATATGAATAGGTTCGTGCTGTAGTAGTTTACAGAGGTCATCGAGTTGGTACCCGTTCAAATTTGCACAGTCAAGTCTTCGAATATGAGGGGTTAGCCTGATCCTTTAGAAACTTTGATTTTTTAATGGATTTGTTGGGTGCTGAGTGGAACGATGCTCCTTGAAATTCTGCGAAGGCCCTGATAAGGCATTCATGATTTTTCATCATAGGTAGGCAGCCTCTTATGTAAATTACAGGAAGCCAAGCGATCTTAAGCGAGTCTTGCAGCTGTTTTCGTTACCGAATGGATGGATAGCTTCGTGGCCTGGAGCCGGATCGACACCTTGCTCTCGTAAAATACGTCTTTACTATTGCGCTCTTTTCATATGATAATTGTATTCTTGGTGTAAAAAGCTTTCAAAACAATTCTATACTCCATAACTGAAATAGATCGAGACCAAATGTTAAAGTAAACTGAATTCAAAACGCTACCTCTATTCAGCAAAGTGAAGATGAGTGGGTAAGCAACACAACTGACGTAAGGAAGCAAATGGATGAAGTAGGAAACGACGATCACTGAAGGTTGAAAACCAGTACTAGGCATAATAAGCGCGCTTTCTATGCTAAATTCAATTTTGCTGTTTTTGATGCTTAGATGATGATGGTTTCGAAATCTGGTGGAAGGAACCAACCTTATTTAATAGTGATCAATCAGGTTCTATTACATTTACAGATTTTTCCATCTTTTCATGATATTTCACAGAATAGGGACTTCCTGTGCTCATTGTGGACGTTTTGAATGTCAAGTATACAAATCTGAGCTTTGAATATCAATATGAGATTTATTTCAGATAATCTCTAACCAGTTTTGCAGCCCCAAATAGTAGATAACCTCGTCGTCAGCGGAAAATTTTGGGATTTTAACTTCTAACTGGATTCTACAATACAACAGTGTATTCAATCCTCAGGAACAATCACGCAAGCCAAAAACTAGTTAGCCTTCATCTAAAAGTCTTGTCATGGCAAAACGACATCGTGGTCTGTGCAACTACTCATGTGTATTTTTTGAGTGTTTCTGCATACGAGTGATGCCCTACATGTCGAAAGAGTAAAAACTTTGAGCTACATGACTGACTGCTATTCCAGGATCGCCCTGGTATATATGGTCTACCCACATAGGCTGAACTCGCTAAGCTATCGGTGAATACGTTCTTACATAGCAAATACCTGATAATAAAAGAAAACGCTACGAGTTCGTAAAGTGAACTAAGTCCGTTATAAAGTTTTTGACGTTCAACAAGAGTAGAACAATACGTCATCGGTGCCTAGTAGGATGGCACTCATACTTGATGGCAATCACTACTATGGATTTGAATTGATCGCTATTGGCATCATCCTCTCAACTCTGTGTACAACCGCAGAACATTTACAAGGGTGGTCGCTCACATAAAGGCGTACGACTTTGTGAGAATTAATATTTTTTCCACCTTACGGCACCTTCATATTTTCAAAGCAGCTCGTAGGGAGAAGGCTGCGCTTATAGGAAGCACCTTCTTTAGGAGAACATAGATACTAACGAGTGAACGGTTGTTAACGGAAAAAAGGAATAAGAAATGTTTAACGTGAATAGAATGTGAAGGAAAAGTCGCTGGATCAGCTTAGAAGACTTTGCGCAGTGTTCATAAACAGGGCATCGTCAAATCGAACGATAAACTCAACAATCAACAAAGCGATTATTCACAGCTTGATGAGTTATATAAATTCATTTACAACGCAAAAATCTTCTAAATGCGTGCTTCTGTCTGTCTAAAAGCACAACTAACCAATTCTTTGGACACAATCTACGAGCGACGAACTAAACCTTCGACTTTTCCCATGAGATTCCATTTCTTCATCGCCTTTGTAGAAGTGTTACGATGTTGTAAAAACATTTTTAGGAATGCTGAATGTTATGCAGGAGTTGAGACTTGAAGTGAGATTTGATCTTGCGTTCCATCTGCGACGGAGGCGAGTTACCATCACGCCGCCGATTTCTCTTGTTTGACATCATCTTTTTTCGTGCAAGGTACTCAGGCAGTCGGCAACAGAAAGGGTTTACTCTGGTAAGCAGATTTCGGCACTACAGCTCAACTTTCGATATGATCAAAAATTCTATATCACCGTTCGCTCAACAAATCCTTATTTAAGAAAATTTTGACGAGTAAAAAGATGATAATTGCGAACAGGCGACAACTTACTTCTTTTCTTTTCTATGGCGAAAATATTATGAGCGAACATAGAAACCCAGTATGGCGACCAACATAAAACGTAGATAGCCGTTAGTAGTAGAACGGTCGTGATCACCTTTCGCAATGCCGTGTCCGCAGAGCTGAATTGTTTGAACGAATGGTCTTGAAACTTCTGTAACATAAGAAATCTACGGAGCAATCTGAGACACTCAAAAATGTTCATATTAGACGAGAATGAGAGTGAAGATATCACGAATAGCTGTAGTTCTGATAGCTAATTACCAATTATAGCGTCGTGCAGCACCCTTAAATGGGGAAAGAAAAAACGCCGCAGTATCTACATAATATGGCAGCGTTTCTCGGGAAGTCTATTTACTCTATATTCAAGAATACACCCAGAACCAATGAGAGCAGATTGAGAATCTTCGTATTAATAGGTGTGGAGAAAAATCCTTAACACCCGGTGAAAATTCAAAGTTTATGCATAAATTCAATTGAAAACACAAATAATTATTGTTCAAATAAAAACCATCATTATCCATGATCTTCTACCAACAATCTGCAAACTTCCGGATCTGCTCGAAGTACCATTTCATGACCTTTGGATAAGAAAACTTCTGACATGTCTCTTCAACTTGATCAGATGTCTTGAATAGGCGTCCACAAAGGAAATCTTCTATTGAGCGGATAGACCATAATCGACGGCGCAGCATCAATGTGCGCTTTCGACGAACCATTGTCAGGCACTTCTCCTGAACGCTTCCGTCCGGCAGCGTTGCCATGGGGCTCTCTTACAGGAAAATTTCTGAGATATTCCCGTGAATTTACATTAATCGATACCATCTCTATGTCTTTATTCTTTAGTTGGATATTAAGTCTTCTCATAAGTTTCGCCAGTAGGGAAATAAACATGGAATGTAATGAAAAACATAGATTAATGGTGGCCATTCGGTAACCCGAATTCTGAAAATCTTGATACTAAGACTGATTTTCGAAGCGGCCTGTATAGGATACTAATAAAACAGAAGGAAAATCATGTTTCGCACTCGAAGTAGTTGGCTCGTCGCTTGAACTTTGTAGCGGGTGTGTTTGCAAAGAAACTCGCGCAGCTCTCGATTAACGCGGTTTTTCGAGGCGGTGGTTAACATCTTTGCAAGGAGCATCACTTATTCAAAGACTTTTTTCCTCTCACTGAAACACTTGCTGGATTTTTTGTATAAGAATTGTAGAAGACACTTTGTTTTATCGTTCTACATGTGCAAATTCTTTTGTTCCACATTGTCAAATAAACCCGCTATAAAGTTCAAGCGATGAGCGAACTACTTCGAAACCGAAGCATGATCTTCTTTCTACTCTAACAGCGCTTATATGTACCGTCTCAAAAACAATCCTGGCATCAAATTCCCTGGATTCGGGTTGTCGATTGATTACTAGTAATCCATTGTACCATTAAATTTGGCTTTTACTGCTTTAGCGCCAAAACTCATGAGAAGAGCTAATAATACTGTTTTTGTATGATAGTGACTGCTACAAAGCCCCAGCACGCTTCATAAAATTCAACCGTTCCGAAGGACTATACTTGTTCTCCTTGCAGACACTGCAGGCAACAATTACCTGGAGGTGACGAGCGTCGTGATGGCCCTGCTTTTGAGGAAAAATGGCACCGACACATACCAGTAGATTATGCCAAACAGTGGCACGGCATACGAGGTGATACAGGCAACGAGATTGAACCAGAATTGTATTTCTGGAAAGCATGTATCTCTAGTTTTCATTGAAAGCAAACTTAAGGGGAATGAAAATCTTTGGGATAGTGAACTTACATCAAATTTCAGACATTGTTTGAATACATCAATGATTGCCAAAATAAACCTGTTTTTTGGAATATTCATAATTCTATAGTCGTGCGCATTTCTAACACGTCTTTCATTGAAACACTAAAGCCAAAATCGGATGTAAAGAAATAGACTTATCTTGGATGGGTCATCAACTAAGGATTATATCCTACGTATAGGTGGAATGTTTAATGAATGCTGACGACTGTTGTAGGAAGAGCTAGGTTGGTCATGTACAATACACAAAGGGATGCCATTTCAAGATTAACACGCGCACTCAAGATCAAGTCGGTTTTCGTAGTTCAAAGCTTATTAAAATTCTACTTCTTCGAAGAGAAGCAAAGTAGACACTAAGATAAGTCGGTTTTGTAATAGAAGAAGACGACAGATGGATGACAACCAGGGTGGAACACGAGAGAATTAAATAGGTACTGAGGAAGATTTTTGAGAAAAGCAGATGTGCTCCTTTGATGTGCATGCCAACTCTACTCACAAATGCAATAATGTGAATTTTCTAAAAAACCCTCTATTAACAAACGCAATTAAGTTGTGAATTTTCTAAAAATTGACAATGCGACCTTGACATATTTGATGAAGATCTTTTTAGACGGTTTAGCTTCCTCAAATTGACATGGATTACTTATTCGTTTTAGGTCTTCTTCTTCTTTTTGGAAGCCTATTTGTCTTGAAGAAGAAAAAGATGTTGAAATTTCGGATAAGTCAAAATTTTGGCCAGTCCGTATATGACGTTTGCAAATGAACGAAACAGATTGAAGTGCTAGCATCTGCACAACAACGTAGGACGGGTTATCCAATCATCTAAGTACAGATACCTGTGAATACTGATAGGTGCAAGTCGATCTGTTGAAGGTGACTGATTTCAAGTCCTTTAATAGTTTGAGTGTGAAGAGCTGGTTTAGTATAATGTGACTTCAACAAACCAAAATGCAGAAGCTGTACTGCTCAGTGCTCCTACAGAAGCAGCATGGCCTGCTTGATTACAATGTGGCCTCTTCAAAGAGGCAAAATGTCTTGATTAAGAAGACAAAATGTGTAAAATGTTTGAATAATTTGAAACCAGATTTGGAACCAAGAATTTCCTAAAACGTCCAATCGATCCACTATTTGAAGTCCCCCTCCAACTGAAGATTGCCGTCGAGGACACTATTTTGAGAATGCCTTTGGCGGTGCAAAGAGCCTGCAATGTTGACGGAAATCTTTTCTTGCTTCCAATGCTTTTTGAGAGCGCACGTGGCGCAGTTCTTAGAGGTGTTCCGCGCCGCACACGAGGTCAATGGTTCAATCTCATGCTCATGGTTCACCAAGCCATCCATTTCTCCGGAGTCGGTAAATTGGTACCATACTGGTCTCAGATTTGTTTGGGAGGATGAGCAGCCACTGACTTGGTTCAGCGGGGAGGCCACTCGAGTCATTGTAAAGGCCATGTGCATTCAATCACGTCAAACAAAGTTGAAAATTGATGGCGAATGCATGAAGCTTTTTTTGAAATAACTTTTGACGTCGAAGTACATAAGGGTAGATCGTCGAACTAGGGAATACTGAACATTATGACACTTAGCTCGTTGACCTCCTCTATTTCAAGACTATAGCAGTTTATCTTCCAGATAACTGCTACTTCTTGACAGCATACTTCAAGCTTTTCATGAGATCTCTCATGGCGCTTACATAGCGCAGAACACGTGTTTCGGCCTTTCAGCCTCATCACTTGTAGGGTGCCCTCTGGTTCATGTATTTTCATAATTCTAATTGTTCTTTTCATTCCCAAGACCGACTGTCTATTAACCTCGGCATGCTTCAGTATGATTCTTGATTTTCTTCTTTGAGCAGAACACGAGATGTTACATTAAACTTTATTCGATAGCTGACGTTTCGGCAGTTCGCCTTCTTCAGAGCCTGGAAAGGTCAAAATGTTTGCAATACAATCAGTCAAACACCTCCATTACTTCTTTAGAGAAAATCACCAGACCTAGATTTCAATCGCATCAAGCAAAAATCAACACTTAACATACTCACCGCTTTTTATATGTGTTCCACTGGATGATCCAAGTGGAGATCACCGGCAAGAGAGACACATAGGCTCGTAATGCACCCTACCCATCAAAACAACAGTCTTATATACTGGCTCATATCACGAGTGTTTACAAGGCATTCCTCCCTGCGGTTTATGGTTGGATTGGTCGTATTAATCCAAAATGCTTCCAAGATCTTTCGCGCTGATGTTTTTTGCTCCTGCGCAAGGATGGTGACTTCGATTTCAAAATCAACTCCGTCGTGCTTCTGTGCTCTATGCGTCCCTAGCGGGGTGTTTTGTCTATTAAGACGCTTGTCAGCTAGGTGTTCTTCTATGCGTGCATAGAGCGGCCTACCCGTTTCGCCTACATATTTATCACTACACGCTTTGCAAGAGATTAGGTAGACTGTACCTACGCTCATGCAATCACCGTCTCTGCCGTTAGGACATATTTTACAATCATTCATCATACAAAGACGGTCATATAAGCGGTTGCGAACTAGTTGGCGTTTAGAGTATTCGGTGGTATTTCAATAATGGCCACCGATTGCTCTAAGCCCGCTCTTTTCAAACATCGTTTTATAGCTGTACTAACCTCATTTGAATAGAACGGGATGATAAACGGGACTTTCCTTTCAACTAAGTTTTCGTTCGGAGGCGCATTATTTCCTCTAAACCTAAGCCGAGGGGCTACGAATTCGTATCCATTAGAAGTGGCTATTTCCCGCGCCAGTTTCACGGATTCTACTCTCTGCTCCTCCCCGGTACATACATTGGCTGCTGTTCGAAACATGTTTTTTACTAGCGCCTTCTTCGTATGTGAGGGGTGAGAAGAGAGATAGTGAACCAAGATATTCTTACTACTTGGCTTTCGGTACCACTTCGTTATGTAGCCGCTCTCAGTTAAGCTTATTTGCACGTTCAAGAATGGAAGCCAATCGTCTTTTGGTATCTCACGGGTGAATCTTATATACTCTGACTGTTCATTCAGCAATCTAAAACAATTATCCAGCTCCTCTTGAGTGGAACAGATAATCAAACAATCATCTATATACCTACAGTAGAGTAATGGCCGGAGATCCATCACTGGTGCTTCCACTTTAGACATAAAGGCAATGGCCAGGCTAGGTGCCAGTCGCTGTCCCATTGCCAGCCCTCTGGTTTGAGCATAATAATTCCCGGACCATCTGAAGATTGAGCAGTTCAAGCACTCTTTTAGTAGGATCATGAACTGCTCAATCGTCAAGCCATACATGTTTACAGCTCCCTGGTGTTGTATAAGAAGCTCATGTGTGGCTTGCAATGCGGAGTCATTCGACACGTTGGTATATAAAGCAGTAACGTCGAATGACTCCATTACGTACGCGTTGTTCGGGTTCGCGTTACGTAGACGATCCAGGAACATCTGAGTGTTTGTCAGATGGGCTGGAATGTGTCCTAGCAACTGGGATGTTATTAAAGTCAAGAACCATGCTATCCTATCCGTCGGTCCGCCTACACAACTGATGATAGGTCTAACTTTGAATATAGATGGATCGTTAGACATCAGATCATCAGTGGATACTAACTTATGTGTTTTTATAAGCAAGTATAAGACAGGACATGTTGGTGACTGGATTTTTAATTGAGAAATGATAGATGGTCTTAAGCCTGCAGCTTTTGCCGTACGGACCCACTCACTGTTTAATTTGCGGTTTTGCCTTTTGAATTCCTTTACAGAAGATGATCGGTAAAGCGAGGCATCCTCGAGATGCTTGCTCGTTATTGCGATATCTAACTGTCGAGGAATCACAACAAATTCTCCACCCTTATCACTAACTGATAGCCTTATCCTACCTTCGCTTATCAACTCTCGAACCTCTTTCATGCCACGTTTTTGTAGTTCGGTGAGGTTCGATTGATATCTTCTCCTGCTATAGTGAGTGAGGGTTCTAAAAGTTTCGTCCGCAAATTTCCGGAATTTTCTATCTACCTCCTCGTTGGGGTCTTGTTGTCTATAGAACGGCTGAGGAAATGGTGGTATTAGTGCCTCTACTTGCTGTTCATTCCTATTAGTCTCTTCAACTCTGGCCTTTTTACGGAGTTGATCTTGCAAATCATGTAAACCACATGCAACCTTGCGCAAGGACACCTTAGAAATGGGTTGAGATGGTGAAAAGCTTGGACCCAGTTCTAATAGCGAGCGCGCACCGTCAGGGAGAGTTATGCCTCCTAGCACTGTGACCCTTGAATTTCTTGATGCATTACTTGCCCTAATGTGACTCGCTTGATCTTCATTAGCGGTATCCGTATGCCTTCTCAAAGTCATGTTATGCGATCTACTCAAAAGATCATCGAATTTTCTCCGCAAAGTAACTTTAGTATTTGACCTAATGGAATCGCAAATCAATTTTGACCCACCAATAATTCTCCTCCAAAGGTTGCCTTCCAAATACTGATCACAATAATATTCCTTCGCCGCACACTTCTTCAGCATAGCGTACAGATTGTCTTGCTTGCTTCGTAGACAGGCGCGGAGCACTTTCATTTCGATATCCAGTATTCGATGGCTGTCCTCTGGTACACCACATATCGCGTGAAGTCGTTTTCGTTTTATGAAGTTCGGAACGATTCGATGTTGTATGCAGCGTCGGAGAAACTTCACACATTGTCGAGCTAAGACAATTTTCTGCCTTAGTGATAATGCTTCTTTTGTCAGTCGGAAGAATCTTGCTGGTACTTCTTCTAACAACTCCCAAGACCGACTGTCTATTAACCTCGGCATGCTTCAGTATGATTCTTGATTTTCTTCTTTGAGCAGAACACGAGATGTTACATTAAACTTTATTCGATAGCTGACGTTTCGGCAGTTCGCCTTCTTCAGAGCCTGGAAAGGTCAAAATGTTTGCAATACAATCAGTCAAACACCTCCATTACTTCTTTAGAGAAAATCACCAGACCTAGATTTCAATCGCATCAAGCAAAAATCAACACTTAACATACTCACCGCTTTTTATATGTGTTCCACTGGATGATCCAAGTGGAGATCACCGGCAAGAGAGACACATAGGCTCGTAATGCACCCTACCCATCAAAACAACAGTCTTATATACTGGCTCATATCACGAGTGTTTACAAGGCATTCCTCCCTGCGGTTTATGGTTGGATTGGTCGTATTAATCCAAAATGCTTCCAAGATCTTTCGCGCTGATGTTTTTTGCTCCTGCGCAAGGATGGTGACTTCGATTTCAAAATCAACTCCGTCGTGCTTCTGTGCTCTATGCGTCCCTAGCGGGGTGTTTTGTCTATTAAGACGCTTGTCAGCTAGGTGTTCTTCTATGCGTGCATAGAGCGGCCTACCCGTTTCGCCTACATATTTATCACTACACGCTTTGCAAGAGATTAGGTAGACTGTACCTACGCTCATGCAATCACCGTCTCTGCCGTTAGGACATATTTTACAATCATTCATCATACAAAGACGGTCATATAAGCGGTTGCGAACTAGTTGGCGTTTTAGAGTATTCGGTGGTATTTCAATAATGGCCACCGATTGCTCTAAGCCCGCTCTTTTCAAACATCGTTTTATAGCTGTACTAACCTCATTTGAATAGAACGGGATGATAAACGGGACTTTCCTTTCAACTAAGTTTTCGTTCGGAGGCGCATTATTTCCTCTAAACCTAAGCCGAGGGGCTACGAATTCGTATCCATTAGAAGTGGCTATTTCCCGCGCCAGTTTCACGGATTCTACTCTCTGCTCCTCCCCGGTACATACATTGGCTGCTGTTCGAAACATGTTTTTTACTAGCGCCTTCTTCGTATGTGAGGGGTGAGAAGAGAGATAGTGAACCAAGATATTCTTACTACTTGGCTTTCGGTACCACTTCGTTATGTAGCCGCTCTCAGTTAAGCTTATTTGCACGTTCAAGAATGGAAGCCAATCGTCTTTTGGTATCTCACGGGTGAATCTTATATACTCTGACTGTTCATTCAGCAATCTAAAACAATTATCCAGCTCCTCTTGAGTGGAACAGATAATCAAACAATCATCTATATATCTACAGTAGAGTAATGGCCGGAGTACCATCACTGGTGCTTCCACTTTAGACATAAAGGCAATGGCCAGGCTAGGTGCCAGTCGCTGTCCCATTGCCAGCCCTCTGGTTTGAGCATAATAATTCCCGGACCATCTGAAGATTGAGCAGTTCAAGCACTCTTTTAGTAGGATCATGAACTGCTCAATCGTCAAGCCATACATGTTTACAGCTCCCTGGTGTTGTATAAGAAGCTCATGTGTGGCTTGCAATGCGGAGTCATTCGACACGTTGGTACGACACACTCCGCATTGCAAGCCACACATGAGCTTCTTATACAACACCAGGGAGCTGTAAACATGTATGGCTTGACGATTGAGCAGTTCATGATCCTACTAAAAGAGTGCTTGAACTGCTCAATCTTCAGATGGTCCGGGAATTATTATGCTCAAACCAGAGGGCTGGCAATGGGACAGCGACTGGCACCTAGCCTGGCCATTGCCTTTATGTCTAAAGTGGAAGCACCAGTGATGGTACTCCGGCCATTACTCTACTGTAGATATATAGATGATTGTTTGATTATCTGTTCCACTCAAGAGGAGCTGGATAATTGTTTTAGATTGCTGAATGAACAGTCAGAGTATATAAGATTCACCCGTGAGATACCAAAAGACGATTGGCTTCCATTCTTGAACGTGCAAATAAGCTTAACTGAGAGCGGCTACATAACGAAGTGGTACCGAAAGCCAAGTAGTAAGAATATCTTGGTTCACTATCTCTCTTCTCACCCCTCACATACGAAGAAGGCGCTAGTAAAAAACATGTTTCGAACAGCAGCCAATGTATGTACCGGGGAGGAGCAGAGAGTAGAATCCGTGAAACTGGCGCGGGAAATAGCCACTTCTAATGGATACGAATTCGTAGCCCCTCGGCTTAGGTTTAGAGGAAATAATGCGCCTCCGAACGAAAACTTAGTTGAAAGGAAAGTCCCGTTTATCATCCCGTTCTATTCAAATGAGGTTAGTACAGCTATAAAACGATGTTTGAAAAGAGCGGGCTTAGAGCAATCGGTGGCCATTATTGAAATACCACCGAATACTCTAAAGCGCCAACTAGTTCGCAACCGCTTATATGACCGTCTTTGTATGATGAATGATTGTAAAATATGTCCTAACGGCAGAGACGGTGATTGCATGAGCGTAGGTACAGTCTACCTAATCTCTTGCAAAGCGTGTAGTGATAAATATGTAGGCGAAACGGGTAGGCCGCTCTATGCACGCATAGAAGAACACCTAGCTGACAAGCGTCTTAATAGACAAAACACCCCGCTAGGGACGCATAGAGCACAGAAGCACGACGGAGTTGATTTTGAAATCGAAGTCACCATCCTTGCGCAGGAGCAAAAAACATCAGCGCGAAAGATCTTGGAAGCATTTTGGATTAATACGACCAATCCAACCATAAACCGCAGGGAGGAATGCCTTGTAAACACTCGTGATATGAGCCAGTATATAAGACTGTTGTTTTGATGGGTAGGGTGCATTACGAGCCTATGTGTCTCTCTTGCCGGTGATCTCCACTTGGATCATCCAGTGGAACACATATAAAAAGCGGTGAGTATGTTAAGTGTTGATTTTTGCTTGATGCGATTGAAATCTAGGTCTGGTGATTTTCTCTAAAGAAGTAATGGAGGTGTTTGACTGATTGTATTGCAAACATTTTGACCTTTCCAGGCTCTGAAGAAGGCGAACTGCCGAAACGTCAGCTATCGAATAAAGTTTAATGTAACATCTCGCGTTCTTTTCATTATTATTTGAGCCAACTTGTCTGTGGTCTGATAAGGGCTCTTGTTCAGCCCGATACACGTGTTTCGTCCTTACAGACTCGTCAGTCGGGCAGAACCCGTCGTCTTTCGATATTTTTATAGTCAGTACTCTCAGGTGCTCTGCTCACTTACAGTGAGTTATCGAAGACGAACGTTTTACACTCTATGTCAAGCAAAATTTTCACCTAACACAGTGTTTTCGCACTCGATTTTTCGCTGGCTGGTATTTTTATCATACTATCGGGCTGTACAAGAGCCCTTACCAGACCACATGACAAGTTGGCTCAAATAATAATGAAAGGATTTACTGAAATTTGAGCGTGGTTTCAATAAAGCACTCGAAAGAAAGGTCTAATTGTTCTCATAATTTATCTGTATCGTTGCACACATTGATTACCTCGCTATCACTTATGAAAGGCCCTCAATTTTACCCTCGTAGCTTTCCGACCTTCAAGGCTCATCTGTGGCATAGCCTACGCTACCAAAGGAGCTCGACTCTCCAAATACGCTTATGACGAGGGCTCTCTGTAGTGGCAGTAACCTATCGATCCACGGAGATGATGAAGCCCTTAAGTTATAGCGGACACACATGTAGATTTAAACACTGCGTGACAAAAAGGGTATAAATGAAGGAATGCAATCCACAATGTTCGCGGATTCGCACAGTACAGGAGACAATTTGTTAAATATTCATATGAACAATTAGATATAACTTCCTATCGGTGAGAGCAGAAAGTAAAAAAGAAATCTTACCAGGTGGAGGTAGAAAACCGCATTTTCGAATCACCGTCACTTCATGGGTGATATTGTTTGGATTCAAATAGAAAGTGAACACCTTAATAATTGTCAGAGATGGACTGCCAGATAACAGTGTTCGGTGGCTTGAAAATAAGACATTGGAAAAGAAAGATTGGAAATCGAACCTGAGAGTATGCGAAGACAGGCCAGAGAAGTATCATCACGCAAGCGAGCGCAAACAGTACTTGAATAGCGGCGAACTGAAATATCGGGATGAATTGTCGGTGCAGATTCAACATCATAACAACATATCGTGAATCCAAGCAAGTCATCTATACTACATAAAGTTTCGCAGAGGTGTGGTCAAATTACGGTAGAATTCCATATATACAAGCTAGACCGGAGGAAGTCAATGAGCAAGGTGATGGAGAATTTTGATCGAACGGCTTGTTAATTAACTTCACATGAAGATTATTCAATCATGATAGTACCTGTCAACTAGTCAGTGGCTAGGGTAGTATATGAGAAAAGAGCGCATAATAACATAGACCTATCAGAAATCAAAACGAAATGGTGTTCTTCCCTTGTTTTGCACTCAGTCGAATTAGATTTAAAGCTATCATCTCGTGCTCAAGTCCAAGGGAAGCCCTGACCTCATAATAGGCAGCTAAAATTTTTGTTGCAAAAGAATTGCTTCTATTTCCTCACTGCTGTAAAATTTTGAGGTTACATTGATTTACTCAGAGGAAACGCTTTAAACACTCTGAGAGCGAGATTGTGTGTGTGTGTGCGGAAGTGTGTGTGTGTGTGTGTGTGTGTGTGTGTGTGTGTGTGTGTGTGTGTGTGTGTGTGTGTATGTGTGTGTGTGGATGTGTGTGTGTGTATGCGTGTGTGTATGTGTGTGTGTGTGTGTGTGTGTGTGTGTGTGTGTGTGTGGGTGTGTGTGTGTGTGTGTGTGTGTGTGTGTGTGTGTGTGTGTGTGTGTGTGTGTGTGTGTGTGTGTTTGCAACAGATCGAGCCCCATTACCTTCAGATGGACTAAATATTCGCGGAGTTAAATTGAAAGTACCCGTTATCGGACCTACTTCACGGCAACCTACATTGAGATCAGTTCATTTCCACATTCCCATCTAGTTCTGTGTGTATATGAGCTTTTCTTTAGGGTCTCGTAGCTCCGTATTTATATGCTTCTTGCTGCTCAGCCTTCAATCCATAAGAAAATCGCTACACTTCCGCGTTTTTCGCCGCTGTTCCTTTTCTATTGTAGTTTTAAATGGTAATTATCGCTGAAGTTCTTGTTGCTGCAACTCACCTTCAGCGATGCCGCCTTCTCACCTCTCTGTTTGTCCAAACAAACTGTGACATAGCACGTTCTGCTGATCAAAAACACTATCATCGGAGCGACGAATCTTAATTCTTTAACGATTACTATCTGAAAAATATAGGATGAAATCTACAGTATTGTATGAAGAATAACTACTTGTTCATCGAGTCCAATACAAGATAGGAAGTGCAGGCGATAGCGCTGAAATGCCAGCTGCCCAGTACGAGTTCAATGATGAGCAAAAGCATGGCTGAAATGAACTGCATTTATTGTGAGTTCGGGAATGGAGAAAATGGGGTTCATGCTACTTTTTCTTAATGGATTCCAACATTGCCATTTCAATCTGTAGAAATCTGCATTCAGGAGCCTGCACGTTCCGCTTGTAAAACGTCAGATCTTATCAAATCAAACTATAGTTTTCAATTGTCATGCTTTAGTAGGGCTTTTCAGAAATTGATACTTAAATGTTAGGCGACGACAAATGTTTAAGCCAATCTCATTCGCTGGGCAGGATTTTTTTTACACGAATGTCAGTAATCATTAGAAAGCTCAAATTCCTGGCTACAACTCTACGTTGCCGGTTTTTCAAAGCACCTTTTATGACTCTCTAGCATCCAGAATAAAATTTCAATTCACATTTACCTTTCACCTTCATTTTATCACTCATATATAATGCTGAAAGCGCAAAAAGCGTATTCGATTGTAGAGAATTTTCCGTACTATCAGAATAAATGTTTTTATCTAAAATTTCTACCAATGTGATGAAAAAAGTTCTGAGTTATAACAATTTTTCGAGCGCGATCGATCGCTCCGCCCCTGTCCCTTGCTCCGTGAGGAAACCGGTAAATAAAGTCGCCGGAAAGTTCATAGCCGAGTTAATTGTGAAGGGAAGCCACAACGACGACTTGTTAGTAAGGTGATCTTAAGGATATGATTTAGAGAAGCCACAGCGGCGACTTCTTAGTAAGGTAATCGCCTGATCTACCGCGTAGTTCGATTGTGGTCTGCCACAATATGCGTTAAAACGGCGGCGACTAATGTTATTTTGTTAAGGATTTTTTCGCCGCATCAACAGAAACTCTAGACAGAAACGCATGATTCCGATACTGAAAAATTCTCTACGCGTGCTTGTCGTCCTTCTAGCGATTTATACTCTTGGTAAAAATGGAGGCCAAAGGCGAGTGGGAAATTAAATGTAATCCTGGATGCTACAGTTTCATAAAGCGGTGTTTTATAAAACCGACAACATAGAGTTGTAGCCAAAGATTTAAGCTTTCCAATGATAACTAACACTTCTATGAAGTTCCCGTCTAGTGAATGAGATCAGCTTAGAAATTTATTGCAGTCTAACACATAAGTTCCCAGAAATTAACGCCGAGTTCAACCTGTCTACTATGCAGCCCTCGAAAAGAAGCAGTCATTCGTGCACGAAAAACATGCACGCCGCCGTAAGAAAGCGTATTTTGGCTCGGAATAAAGTTCTATGAGCAAAACAGACAACATCTACAAGTTTTATCACAAGAAACAGTCGATGTGTAACGGTCGTTCAAAATTCACGGATTTCTGGAGGCTATAAAATCCCTCCAAGCCATTCTAGGACTTGGCTTGCTTTCTGAAGCGTTTATAGGGAAAAACGCTCTTGAGCCATTCGCAAAAACGGTAGTCGCTGAAAGAGAGGTCTGGTGAATATAATGGTTGAGGTAAAGCTTTGCAGCCCAGCTCATTCAACCTTTCAGCCCCGTTGCTTTTCTCATTTTCAATCTCCAATTCATCAGAACTAATTCTTACCAATCAGCATTTCACTGTGCAAAGTTATTTTTAGCCTATGAATCACTTATGTTTCCCGTCATTTTGCTGCACCACATTCACATTTGAACTAATAAAATTAATTTGTCTGAAATGCTGACTTTAACGTCTAAATTTCTAGACTCTGAAATCCGTCAGAAGGAAAGCCAAATAACATGACGCCAACCCATTCGAAAGTACATGAAATGAGTTTGTCAATGCCATATAATAATTGTAATAATTGAGCACTGGGAAAAACCGTTGTTAAAACGCATGCAATAATAAAGAAATGTAAAATTAGGCACTGATTTTGAAGCAGCGTGATGTTTCAGTCATGACATTTGCCGTCTTTGGTGCTTAAAATGAATTTTCTACTTGAATTCATAGCGCTGTGCGATAGCGAAGGCAGGCATTCTGCATTTGCAAGCTGACAGTGACGAAAACCACATTGTCACAGTCTATTTTTTAAAGAAAATTTACTAAATAAGGAGAGCGCGGGTGACTAGTATGGCATTGTCGCAAGAGAAGACTTAACTGCGCGACTTACCAATCATTGTCGTTAAGTCACCAACTACCAGAGCGAAGATGAAGAAGAGAATACTCTTCGGTACCTAAAATAACAATTTCCACAGGATTTTTTTCATTTTGCAGTTTGATATGGTAACTCAACGGTTGACAAGAAGAATTTTTTTTGAGTCTTAGACGATCAATGAAGCTCTTTCTCAACATTATACTTCTATACCTTTATTTACTTCTCTTGATTAATTATACTACTATTATATATTATTAACTTCCGTTATTCATGCTGATTGAAAGAAAATTCTGGGGCAAAAATTAAATACTAATGCACGGACTCCAAACAAAAGCAATAATAACTATCTTTCAAACTGAAGACCGTCCTTCTGCACGAATTTCTGTCATCGATCCGTCAAGTTTCGGATCTGGTCGAAGTATCATTCCTTCGGCTTTTAATCAAACTTTCCATCTTCCAAAGCAGCAATAAAATCTTCGTTCTTCAACTTTGCTGGACGTCTTAAACGAAGTTTGTAACTGAGGTCAAGATCTCGGGCATTGAGAAGCGTTGAAACCAGCGTCCAGCAGTATATTTGCTTATGGTGCGTTCCCCTTCGACTTCATTGGTTCCGGCTGCAGTTCGCTGGGAGGAAGAACCTTTCTCCAGTTGACGCAATAAAACACAAGCCTCGATTATATCATTGGACGGAGGCTTGTAACAAAGTGAAAATAAAGGCGATTAATATCTAGCCCTTGTGGGGGGCGCCGTGGGCGAGTGCTTGTGATGCTCGTCACGGCGCGCGTGGAGCCGAGCTTCACCCCTCAGTTCTCTTAGGCGGTCCTGTGGATTGCCACAGCCAGGCTATCATCGAGATTGCAAGATTTCCTCAACCAGTGCTTTACGCCGGTCAAGAAAAAGACGATGAGCAAATTGAATGCTAGAAGTACTGGGATCCGCACAGTGAAAAACAAACACTGTCATGACGGATCAGATAAAGTGCTAAAAGTGCAAATGTTTAGGCCTCGAATTGGAAATTCCCACATAAGAAATTGTAATATTCCCATGATATGCATGGGAGTTATCTTATGCTTATTAAAGTGCCTCAGAACTTTGTTTCCAGCCGTAATATTGTGTTAAATTCCATCAATTATTGAAGAACCCGGATGGGCACGGTAAGACCATTTACTCTCTCTCACGATCCCGAACTACGTAAGAAATGAGCTTCGTTGCCTCTACTTCATTAAGTCTATCGCACAAAATGAAAGCTACCACATTTTTTGTCTCAGATATTACTTTTATTGTTCCAAGAAAGTGATTACGGGCAAGAACTTAGTGTGTCTTGCTTTATGTCTCAAATATAGTTCTAGTTGGCTTTTCGTGAATTTTCGGTCACGGTAAGAATTTACTTTTCGGAGCGATTCTGGATGAAATATCTGCTTCTACTCCTCTTACTACTTCTCGATCTTTCAAAAAATGTCTTACAGTCAATTTGACATCAAAAATGCTGAATCGATGTGTTGTTAACTTTCTTTTAGAGACTCTTATATCTTATATGTCCATCCTCAATTGAATGTTTAAAAGTCGTGATCAGCATCGCTGTTGATTGTTCGAACATCTCAACAGATGCTGATGTTACTCTCTATCACTTATGGGTGACAATGGGTAGTTCTCAGCGGCTCGCACAAATACTGCTGTATCAACTTGACACGTTTTTTTTTTTGCTGGAGACAAACGTCTCTTCAAAAATCTGAAACACCTGTCATACTAAGATCAATCGTGAAAGACTTACTTATTAATTACATTTTCTGATAACGAAATAATTCGAAAAATTGTCCACTGATCAAAATAAGCAAACAGAAATATTTGTCATGAATATCCAATCGATTTCTTATGTTTGTTAAATTTGCCGAGCTGCTAGTAATGCAGGTTATCAGACAGCAAAGTGCCGCTTTAACCCCTTCCCTAATACACTTTTGCATCACGTGAGAACGCCTAACTGACTTCTCTCAAAATTATAGGGTGATACGAGTCGACTAGCATTCTATGGAATTCATGAAGATCACATAGTTTTAAGCAGCAGTCAAAACAACGTGCGAAGTGTTCGAAGACCTATTAAAGGAGAGCTGACTTATAGAGCCCGATACAAGTGTTTCGATCTTGCGATCTCGTCAGTCGGGCAGTTACCCTTTCTCGTCTTTTGCCAATCCTGTGTGGGTGCTCCAGTCCCCACACTAAGAGTTATCGACGACGAACGCTTTACACTCTATGTCCAGTGAAGAGCTCAATGAACACAAAGTGTTGTACACTCGATTTCTCGTGGCTAGTATATTCAATATATCATAACTTTCATTTCGAGTGTTTTCTTATGACCACAGCTCAAAATTCAATATGCCTTGCAAACAATTTTGAGCCACGCATGCCAGTCGTCGCTAACTCTTAGTGTGGGGACTGGAGCACTCACAAAGGATTGGCGAAAGACGAGAAAGGGTAACTGCCCGACTGACGAGATCGCAAGATCGAAACACGTGTTTCGGGCTCTATAAGTCAGCCCTCCTCAAACGGACCACTGACATGCGTGGCTCAAAAATGATTGCAAGGCATAATGAATTTGAGCTGTGGTCTTGAGAAAACACTCAAAATTAAAGTTATGTTCGAAGACCTTTAAGATGATGAATGCGTCCAAATTAATCGGATGTTCGAAGTAGTGGGATACGCACAGTAGAATATAATGACGAGTTATGCAAGATTAATAGATGTTCAACTGTCTTCAATAAATCGTCCAGGAGTCAGTTTAAAAGACACAAGATTTTAGTGGGTCAACAATCCATCCCTGCGTTCATCCTTGGTCTGAAGTGTCCTTTGACGTCGAACTGTGAAGAGCAGCGTGAACTAATTCTGTAGTAGACGGTCTCAAGTTGAAATGTAGTTCTACATTTATTTAGTAGCCCACCTAGGAGTAAACCAGTGTCGGAAAGCTTGCCGTTATGACAGAAAACTATTCACTATTGGTAGGTGATAAAAATCTGTGACGTCTCATATTACTCAAGAGATTACAGAAAAAAAAATGTTGTTCAAGTTGTAAACTAGCAGTCAAGTAGAAAACACTAGCGAGGCCACTGCTCCGTCAATGTCTTCAGCCATGTTCCAACTGCAACGGTACTATGGGCATCACACGTCAACGGGAGTGATGTGGGAGGCATCAATCAATAAAAACACCGTTAAGTCAAAGTCACAGTTAAAATCATAATGTTAGGTCGTTCCCTAAGTTTGGCACTAGATCAGTAAACACCAAGTTTATTAAGTGGGAGTAATTGAAATTACATGATTTTGGCAACGTTCAATTGCGCCTTTTCTTGCGAACATTTGATATACAACCTGGTTATTCTTACTCTAAGAAAGAACTGTCGTGGGAACAAATTCGCTAGCTACTTATGCACGAATGGTGCGTTGGGGAAAATGCTAGTGAAGCGGAGCGCAAGATCAGTGGAGCTTGGAGAAATGACACGGTTGCAGAAAGGACAGCTAGGAAATGATTCGCGAAGTTCAAAGCTGGAGAGAACATTCTGGAGATCAGCTGCACTTGGGCCACCCACAGGATGCTACATTAATCTCGCGCTCCGCTTCACTATCATTTTCTCCTACGCGCCATTCGCGTGCATGAGTAGCGAGCGAATTTGTCTCCAAGACAGCTCCGTTCAAAAGTAAGTATAGGTAAGTCTTATACCAAAATTTTCACAAGAAAATGCGCAGTTAAGCGGTATCAAGCACACAGTTTCAATGACTTCTCGTTCTAGCATTTGGTGTTTATTGCTCAAATTGTAAAACTTATAAAACAACCCAATGTTCTAAGTCTTATTTATGGCCTTTGGAGGTGATTACTTGTAGCACCGGAAAGTCAAAATATGTCCGAACAAAAGACAAAGCAACAGTCTTCTTGATATGGTGCATAGCAAGTGAATCCACTGGAAGTGTGAATGCGAGTTCAATGCTCATCTGAGTACCCAAATTTTGCTCCCATCTCTGCATATACAAGAAAGTTTTCACATCATACCCGTCTTGAGAAGGAATACAAAATAAATAAAAGTTAAATTATGATATTGTTATTGAGTGATATGCAAAATTTTGAGCCTCGGGTGAGAGCTGAATTCACATTTCACCCTCTTCGAGACTACGTTCTAACCAACCCTATTAGGGCTCCTGTTTTCTGTCACTCTTTTTTCGATACAAGATATCGCTTTTGTCAGTAATCAGATTTCAACGATTTGGCCTGATGAACACATATTCACATCGGATCAGGTACGCTGACTGCTACAGGATTTATGCAACCGTCTTGAGGATAAAACATAGTAGATGAGTATCGCTGCACAAACAAATCAGGTGGAGAGATCTTCGGCTCTAATCCCTTACTTATGATCGTTGGAAAAAACAGCAGCAGATCTTATTTCCTCTATAAAGCTCATATAAATGCATAAATGGTGTACATTCCACTATATCTCAAAAGCCACATCTCACTCAACGTTACTGTTATACACATAAGAGCTTTTCTTTATAAACATTTAGTTAGCAAATAAAAAGAGCCATGAGCTGTTGAAAAGTGCAAAGAACATATCTTAAGCCTTTAATGAGCTCTGTAATGGCACGTTGATTCCTTTAGACGTCGCAGGTATATCCCCTTACAAGGATGACAGAGAGGATGACCGAAAAGCACCGTTCTACTGATGAGGCTGAAAGGCCGAAACATAGGTCCAGTATCATATAAGTGCCATAAGAGACCTCACGAAAGGCTTCAAATATGTTATCAGAAGATATATTGTTTTAAACGTGTCAAAAAACAGTCAAATATAACGGAAAAAATAGCGCATTACAAAATTGGTACGGGCAAAAATAATACGTTAGGTAAGTGTTATTTCTAAATAGGAGTAAAACCGGTGAAAAAAGTGTCTTTTGCGAGGTAGATTTTTGTCGTTTATAAATGTCGTTCACTGCTTCACCTACCTTTACAGCCGGGGCGCACAGCAGCGGTGCAACCACGTACAGTACCCATAGATTTACAACGAAACCAACAATGTTGAAACTGATGTACGTAAGCGCTACGTAGGTGCGATATCCCTGAAGATGTTACAAATCAGAGTTCTAGTTGGAAACTACTTTATTGTATGATTCTTGATTTTCATTCTTTGAGCAAACACGAGGTGTTACATTAAACTTTATTCATGGCTGACGTTTTCGGCAGTTCGCCTTCTTCAGGCCTGGAAAGGTCAAAAATGTTTGCAATACAATCCGTCAACACCTCCATTACTTTCTTTAAAACAATCACCAGACGCTAGATTTCAATCGCATCAAGCCAAAATCAACACTAACATACTCACCGCTTTTTATATTGTTGTCCACTGGATGATCCCAAGTGAAGATCACCGGCAGAAGACACATAGGCTCTAATGCACCCTACCCATCAAACACGGTCCTTATACTACGGGCTCATAGCACGAGTGGTTTACAGCATTCTTCCCCTGCGGTTTAATGGTTGGCATTGGTCGTATTAATCCAAAATGCTTCCAAGATCTTTCGCGCTGATGTTTTTTTTGCTCCTTGCGCAGGATGTGACTCGATTTCAAAATCAACATCGCGTCGTGCTGTCTGTGCTCTATGCGTCCCTTAGCGGGGTGTTTTGTCTATTAAGACCGCTTTCAGCTAGGTGTTCTTCTATGCGTGGCTAGAGCGGCCTACCCGTTTCGCCTACATCTTTATCACTACACGCTTTGCCAAAGAGATTAGGTAACTGTACCTAGCCTCATGCAGATCCCCGTCCTCTGCCGTTAGGACATATTTTAACAATCATTCATCATACGAGCACGGTCAATAATAACCTCGTTGCGACTAGTTGGCGTTTAGAGTATTTTGCGGTTGTATTCAATAATGGCCACCGATTGCGCTAGCCCGCTCTTTTCAACACATCGTTTTATAGCTGTACTAACCTCATTGAATAGAACGGGATGATAAACAGGGACTTTCCTTTCAACTAACTTTTTCGTTCGGAGGCCATTATTTCCCTCTAAACCTAAGCCGAGGGGCTACGATTCGTACCATTAGAAGTGGCTATTTTCCCGCGCCAGTTTCCGGATTCTAACTCTCTGCTCCTCCCCGTACATAATTGGCTGCTGTTCGAACATGTTTTTTACTAGCGCTTCTTCGTATGTGAGGGGGTGAGAAAGTAGGATAGTGAACCAAGAATTCCTTACACTTGTTCTTGGCTTTCGTACCACTTCGTTTGTAGCGCTCTCAAGTTTAAGCTATTTTGCACGTTCAAGAATGAACCAATCGGCTTTTGGTATCTCACGGGTGATCTTATATACTCTGACTGTTCATTCCGCAAATCTAAAACAATTATCCAGCTCCTCTTGAGTGGAACAGTATCAAAACATCAGCTATATACCACATTACAGAGTAATGGCCGGAGATCCATCACTGGTGCTTCCACTTTAGACATACAAGGCAATGCGCCAGGCTAGGTGGCCGAGTCGCTGTCCCCATTGCCAGCCCCTGGTTTTTGAGCATCATAATTTTTCCCGACTCAAATCTGAAGATTGAGCAGTTCAAGCACTCTTTTAGTAGCGATCATGAACTGCTCAATCTTCAAGCCATACATGTTTACGGAGCTTCCCTGTGTTTTTAGATCTCATGTGGGCTTGCAATGCGGAGTCATTCACACGTTGGTATATAAAGCAGTGACGTCGATGACTCATTACGTACGCGTTGTTCGGGTTCGCCGTTAACTATGACGATCCAGGAACTGCCAGGAACCCGAGGGCTGGCATGGGACAGCGCTGGAAACCTAGCCTGGCCCATTGTGCCTTTATGTCTAAGCTTGAAGCACCAGTGATGATCTCCGGCCATTACTCCTACTGTAAGTATATAGATGATTGTTTGATTTTCTGTTCCACTCAAGAGGAGCTGGATAATTGTTTTAGATTGCTGAATGACAGTCAGAGGTATATTAAGATTCACGCCGTGAGATACCAAAGGCGATTGGCTTCCATTCTTTAACGGCAACTAACTTACTGAGAGCGGCTACATAACGACTGGTACCGAAAGCCAGTATTATCAAGAATTCTTGGTTCACTACTCTCTTCTCACCCCTCACATCGAAGAAGGCGCTAGTAAAAAACATGTTTCGAACAGCTCCATGTTGTACCTGGAGCGCAGAGGAGGTAGAATCCGTGAACTGGCGCGGGAATAGCCACTTCTAATGGATAACGAATTCTAGCCCTCGGCTTAGGTTTCAGAGGACATAATGCGCCTCCGACGAAAACTTAGTTGAAAGGAAGTCCCGTTTATCAATCCCGTTCTATCAATGAGGTTAGTACAAGCTATAAACGATGTTTTGAAAGAGCGTGCTTAGGCAATCGTTGGCCATTATATGAAATACACCGAATCCTCTAAAACGCCAACTAGTTTCGCACCGCGTATTGACCGTCTCTGTATGATGAATGATTGTAAAATATGTCCTAACGGCAGAGGCGGTGATTGCATGAGCGTAGGTACAGTCTCCTATCTCTGAAGCGTGTAGTGATAATCTGTAGGCGAACGGGTAAGGCCGCTCTATGCACGCATAGCATAAAAAGAACACGCTAGCTGACAAGCGTGCTAATAGCCAAAACACCCCGCTAGGGACCCATAGAGCACAGAAGCACGACTGAGTTGATTTTGAAATCGAGTCACCATCCTTGCGCGGAGCAAAAAACATCAGCTCCGAAAGTCTTGGAAGCATTTGGGATTAATACGACCTCCAACCATAAACCGCAGGGAGGACTGCCTTGTAACACTCGTATATGGCCAGTAATATAAAAAGACTGTTGTTTTGATGGGTAGGGTGCATTACGAGCCGATGTTGTCTCTCGCCGGTGATCTCCAATTGATCATCCAGTGGAACGACATTAAAAGCGGTTGAGTATGTGTAATTGTTGATTTTTGCTTGATGCGATGAAATCTAGGTCTGGTTATTTTTATCTAAAGAAGTATGGAGGTTTTGACTGATTGTATTGCAAACATTTTGACCCTTATCCAGGCTCTGAAGAAGGAGACTGCCGAACGTCAGCCATCGAATAAAGTTTAATGTAACACCTCGTGTTTCTGCTCAAGAAGAAAATCAAGAATCTACTTTAATTGTATTTTAATTCCTAATAAACTATACGAACTATCTCTTCTGCCTCTTCTTATCGCTTGATAGATTTATTTGATCTGTTGTAGTATATAGTTCCAATGATGTAGAGTGGTAGCACATGCTCCCGAAAGAGTAAGATCTGGGTTCAAATCCCGGCTGACGCAAATGTTTTTGCATACCACTCTACATCATTGGGTTCATAGAACATCATAACACCGCAATAGACTGTTAAATAAAATGATTTTAGTAGTATATACTCTTACCGCAAAATATGAAAAATATTTGGCAGTGATTCCATCACTAGTCTGCGATTCGTGATAGAACATTCAGGCTAAACTGGCTTCTTTCCAGTTCATTTTTTGCTATACAAAGCAACTGAATCCAAATAATGTTAAGGCATTAGACAATTGTTGATGGACCTTGTCAAAAAAGCGTAAACTTCTTCTACGGTCTTTTACGGTGCCTCTCAGCAAACAGTTTTTTTCTGAATAACACAGTGAATACTAACGACTCAAAAAAGTTTTAACTCTTTGCGCGACTCACGAACTTACTGGAGTTCATGCCTATTTGAAACGCTTTGCAAACAACACAATACAATACAATTTTCAACGTAAAAAATTAGCCGATAATCTCAAGAAGCCTTTTCGCCTCGCGCTTACGAATACTGACCTTCCAATGCATGCTGATTCCAGTGTACAAAGAATCCGAGCGATTTCAGCAGGGACTAGATTCGCCGTAGGCCCTGTCGTGGATATACATAAACTAAGCCTGTCGCCTCTCGTTTGCAGCCATCAGGTCATATTTGTATGTGACCCTATGGACATAGGCTCATACTTGAAATTTTTTACAGGCTAATCAAAAGTGCAAAAGCAAAATTCTAATTTCTAAGATATCTGACAAATTCGAAATTGTTGAATAATCGAATAAAAACGCTTAATGAATTACAGCACTCTTTCACGCATGCGTAGACACATTATTGATCATTCGGTGAGCGTAAAACGAGCACTCAAATGAGTGCTCATATTTTAAACTGCAAAAAGTCTCGAGTTCCTCGAGAATTGAAGCACAGAAAACTCCATAATCAATGAATGTACAACACGAGAACTCCATACGCGATGCTTATGCGAGGGCGAGTAAGGCAAGTTGCGTTGGCAGAAATTTGTGAAAATTCAAGGCAGCGTGATTGAATGGCATTACTGATATCCTGAGAATGTTGGCCAAAAATCAGAGACATTATGTGGGTAGCGTCTGTCATAGCTTATAAAGAAGTCCAAATTCTCACGACAATCTCCCCTCTTTATAACGCTGAACAAAGCCGTCGCTTCAGATACTATCCCTTATCGGCGCTAGTGAGAGCTGTGGTCCTATCAATTTTTCAAGCCTGAGCTCAAGCCTAAGCCTAAGCCTAAACGTGCACTCGTAATTTTTTATCCAAAAACCATTTCAAAACTTTCAAAAATACAACTCTCTACAAGGATCAGTTTTTTATACATATGTAAAGTTTCAAGAAGACCTACTGAAGTATATATATTTAGTTTTTTATTTGATCTGTATAGATTTGGATAACTGGATAGCCTGTCTCCATCCATAGTGCAGGCTCCACCATAAGTTTTTCGCCTTTCTCTCTAGTTCGATTGTCGTCTGTGGTGATGATTGGTTTCTGTCATGGTCATGTAGGTAAAACCCATTCTATATTTGTGAGCCCACTGCTATCTGCTGATGCAGATGATTGACGTTGGCGACAAACATGTTCGCCCACATGCTTAAATGGTCATCAAAAAGAGCGCTTGTATTCTCTTTCAGTCCACGGTTTCCTTGATCCATGTGTGTCATTTGTTCATCTTACGTGACGAGTCCATTTGTGCTTCCTTATGGATTATATATATCCCGATGATAGAAAGGGGATATATCATACCCTTCCTTACGAGTTTTTCTTAAGGCCACGCTCAAATTTTGATATGCCTGATGATTATTCTTTGAGAAATGCATGTGGTCTGTTATGGGCACCTGTGCAGCTCGATACAGGTGTCTTAGTCTTGGAAGCTTCGTCAGTTGGGCATGCCCTTCGTCTTAAGCAAGTCTTTTCGGGGGCACCCAACCGCAACGCGCAGACGTACTATATACACGTGCCCTCAATTAAAAATATTTCTGAATGGACAGTGTTATACCCTCGATTGCTCTTGATTGGGATGGTCAAACATACTTTTTTGAGTGTTTTCTTAAGACCACACTCAGATTTCAGTATGCCTGATAATTATTTTTGGAGCCATGTATGTGGTGTAATATAGGTACTTGTACAGCCCAATATACGTGTTTAGGTTTTGGCAGCTTACTGGGCAGGCCTTTTGCCTTGGCCAATCCTCTCAGAGGGACAAGATAATTATCAGGCATATTGAAAAATGAGATAGTTTTCAATGGTCTGAGATGTACAAACTGTCTAGATATTTCTTCATTATTATCTGAGCCAACGTGTCATGTGGTCTGATAAGGGCTCTTGTACAGCCCGATACACGTGTATCGTCTTTACAGACTCGTCAGCCGGGCAGAACCCGTCGTCTTAAGTGAGCAGAGCTCCTGAGAGAACTGACTTCAAAAATATCGAAAGACACAGGTTCTGCCCGGCTGACAAGTCTGTAAAGACGAAACACGTGCATCGGGCTGTACAAGAGCCCTTACCAGACCACATGACAAGTTGGCTCAGATGATAGTGAAAAGATTACTGAAATTTGAGCGTAGTCTCAATAAAGCACTCGAAGGAAAGGTATAATGTGTCTAGATATTGTAAATGGCGATCAAATTTCAAAAAAGCTTGCTCAATTGCCCTGTGGGCAATGCGCAGATTTCTTGATGTGGTCGGAATTTTATCCAGATGAAATAACGGGATATATCATACTTTCTCTCTCCATGGTTGGAGCCCACGTCTTTTATGCATAACAGAGTGTTCATAGGACTGCTAAGTTGAAAAGGTGAATATAGAGTTGAGGGCTCATTATCTGTTGGGTAGCTAATTCGAAAGGCCCGACTGTGGCTTGTACTGCTCTCCACTTCCTGTCTAAAATCTCTTTTATGTTGTTCTACATGAACACTGAGCGTCCAAAGCACACGTAAGTAGTCTCCGTAATCGGAGAACCTCTCAGTTGGATTTGTTTACCTTCGCGCAAGGACTCATCATGAACTGGGTCATCATCCTGTTTACGCGTAATCTATTCTTTTCTCCAGGTTCGGTGAGTTCATTTACCATCATCTCTGCTTCACTGATAGTTCTTGAAAGACAACGATGTCATGGATGTTTTGGGGTGTGAAATGGAAAAGATTGATATAGAACTCTTCTGTTATAAATTCCATGTCACATCGGTATATACCAATGGTTCCAATGTCGTTCACAAAGGCGTATAGCCCGATATATTTTAGTCATTAAGATGTCGACGGCTTTTCTCCGCACTAAGTCGTTTTTGGGCTGTTTACAATAACTTTTTTCCTATATATTGAAGTTTCCTAGTCATTCCTGACCTGGCGCTGGAGTCTTCAACAACGAACTTGTAGAAGGACTTTTCGTTATAATTGACCTCCTCCAAGCTCTTGTAGAATGCACCTAATTAGCTCTCAACCACCTGCACAAGTCGATGGATAACAGCTGATGTTAGGGACTTTCTTTTAACGCAAAAGGTGGAGACGATGAACAGCCAGGCTCAATGAACAGTTTTTCACGAAGTGATTGGATGGGAGACATATCGGTGCGTGACAAAGGCGACACCTGTAAGTAACGGAAGCCTCACTTCATGATTGACAAGAGCTTCGTCGTCTAATTGCCATATGTCGGCTCTCCTTCTTCTTGCCTCCTGTAAGGTGGCCACGTAGAATTTGATGTGACCAGCAGTTTCAAGAAGTACGTATAGGTCTGAGGAGTCTGTTCTAATGTTATAGGTGCAAAGTAATAAGTAGTCTCTATAAATTCTTGCGATCGTGGTCTTATGACCACATTTTATAACATTCCATTGAGCCCCAGACTTGATCGTCTTTCACTGGTCGTCTCACCGACCGACGTCGTAAATGGAAACACTCACAACACAGTGTTCTAAGGAAGAAAATTCGCTGGAACAGCCATTGTTGCTTTTTGAAGTTTCGAGCTCAGGTTAGCCGAAGTCTTCCTTGAAAGGTCAAATCACAGACAGTCGACGGCGTTTGTTGAACGAAACGAGATTTGCCATATGCGACTAGTTGATGCCAAAACGGTGGTAACTCCCGTTGTAATTTACTCTTACCCGGACTTCGAGGTGGCAACGCTAAAATTATATTAGGCTTGGAAGACCCTGTGGAAAAAATGACATTTTTATCGCTGATCATCGAAATCCGACACCCAGAAACGCCTTCAAACCGTGATGTAATAACTCTATGGGAAGCTTCATCTATGAATGGGCTTTGAGATCAGTTTTAATTCAACTTTGCGAAATTCTTCAATCATCTGATGTCAAGGTTCTGACAAGTTTGTAGTAGAATTGTTAGACGAATTAGGCAAAATTGGATAAAATGAGTGTAAAATCAAGTGACGATTTAGTTTGCTGGTTCAACTATCATGTTCAGCTTATGGTTCTCGTTGAGCTGTGAAACATTTTTAAAAGAAACTAGTTATTCAACAGTTTGAATTGAAGTGTCACTGCGCGGCAAAATAATTCATTTGACCATGAAATTTATCTACAGAATCTTGAGAAAACCTTTTCACAAACAATTCCCAAGACCGACTGTCTATTAACCTCGGCATGCTTCAATATAATTCTTGATTTTCTTCTGTAAGCCAAACTAGAGGTGTTACATTAATCTTTATTTGACAGCTGATGTTTCGACAGTTCGCCTTCTTCAAAGCCTGGAAAGATCACATTGTCCGCAATCCAATCAGTCAAACACCTCCATTACTTCTTTAGAAAAAAAAATCACCACACTTAGATTTCAGTCGCATCAAGCACAAGAACTCTCAACTCTCAACGCACTCACCGCTTTTTATGTGTTCTTTCACAAACAGCTAGCAGTGAATTTGACGCCTGTCTCGTTGCTTCAAGGATTCATGACAACGACTGTATATGATTTGCACGAGCAGAGATTCGTAGCTCACTGATAACATGATGATGAGGGTATTATCGTCAAGATTAGCATCGCAGGATTTTTTTTTTCTTTTTGCAAAAGAATGATGTCTTACTAAATAAGAGCGAAGAATCAATTTATATACAGTTGAGATTCCACTGAGTGTCTAGAATCTACTATGTCAGGGGAATGCTGTGAACATCATGAGATTTATACATTATTCTGCTTGCAAAACAATTTAGATAAAAGTTCAGATTACTCTGAATTTATACTGAATACCGAAAATTACATTAACTTCACCACATCGGTCCAGCTAAAATGATTGGATGACCACACTCATCCCACATATTCAATAACGGTGATCTTTTCCAGATAAATTACATTCTCTGTGGGTTACGCCGATCTCATCTGTTTTTGTTCACAGAAATAAAAAACCGCGCGAGAAGAACTCATGACAGTTTTGCAAAATGATCTCCTACGAGGCACCGACGTAGGTAGTGGACTACTTTATGGTAAATCAAGTTTCGTATACCCACGAATTTGGTATATTATTGTTCTTGCACATAGAATTGTAAGAAAATAGAAGAAAGGAAACGAAAAAAATCTTTCCTAGCACTCTCAATGAGAGCAAAGTCAAAAATCACCTTCCATGAATAAACGAGTCAATTTCGCTAGTAGAGCATGCAATTGATGCTCGAGTAACAATTGTAACCATCACTTATTGAAATATTGATCAGAGCAGGATACATCTCCTACGATCACCGCTTTTTGTTACTCCTCTTCGATGTCTTCCAACGTCTCAGTAATGTTCCATTGAGTTCTAGACAAATTCATGGGATGTCCGATGATTAATGCGATGTTTGCGACGTTGGAGACAATAAGGGATTGAAAGGACAAATAAAGCCCAAACGTATGAGGCTTCACATCACGCGACCAGCGACCAAATGGCCGATCCCCTGCTTTTTCGTCATTTCGTTCGAATGAGTCGCAATTGTGAGCAGCTGGCAGAATAGGCAAAAGTAGTGTGCATCACGTAATGCATTTTCCACATCATAGTTGATTAAAATTGAAATGCTTTACTATTCAAAGATAAACAAGCGGCTCGATCATGAAAATGTAACGCATGCGTGACAGCGTTAGCCTTGCCGATAACTTTTGAATTGGTCGAGCATTTCAGTAGATGCGAAGTCAGATAATCTTTGCGATGTACTCTAATGTGTACATAATGGTGTTAATAGGTTTTCAAATACTCTATATTGTTACTCCAATCCGTAATGTTTGGACAGAGTAATTTTATGACCTTTCCAAACCATTTTTTGAGCTCTATTAGCTCTTTTTGAGCACTTTTTTCTTTTCAGAGCCAGAAATCACATCGACAATTTCAGAGAATCAGTTTGCTGCCTCGAATTAGGTTACTGACTACTAAATCAACATTGACTTCAATGTGAGACCGCAGTTAGAGTGATTGACTATAAATTCACTTAGCATAAATGTTCGTAAAATATATAATGCCATAGATGTTCAAAATATATATTCCCAGAGCAGTGTTTGTTTTCAGCTTTAACTAACATATCTCATCTCATATTGAACATTTACGAGTGAACAGTCGTAACTCTGATGACCGACTGATTAAGTAAGATTTTGTCCCGCAAGGCATACTGGTGTTTTTCAATGTATTTTTCCTCTTTCGCTGGAAGTCCGCAAGAAGTGAAGTCACTTTTGATACCTTTTTGAAAGGCGGCACATCAAAGTCTGCATAACAGGTTCATAGAGTTTTGCACGTGTCCAGTGCTTTATTAATGGGGGCCAAACGATCATTTGTTGTTATCGCCAGCTTCAGTGTAAATGTGTAGAACTTAGATTTTCAATAAAGATGCAGAAACGTTTGAAAATTTTGGCGCATATCCGAAAGTGAAAAGCACTAATGGTGAAATCAGAGAGTCCATGGTGTATAAGGACAAAACCTCGTCTGTTCAAATGCAATATTGGCTTCAAAGAAAAAAAGAAGGAAAAGGAACTGAAGACTCGTGAGTTAGATGAAAAAAGATCACTATAAGAGAGCTTGTGCTTCGTTCAGGAAGATTTATACTGTGAAGGACTTCTAGTTCCGATAACGAATGTCCTTAAAAACTGATAGAGATGGCTCAATGTTCTAAGAACTAAATGAATTTCGGACGTGGCTGAGTCATATATGCCTTATGCGATTACAAACGTGAAAGCTTTTTCCTCCAGCTTTTGTTTTCGACAAATCGCCTTAGAACAAGAGGTAGAATCATATCACATCACCCGAGATTGCATTTTCACTGCACTTCTTGAAATTGTTTTGAATCTTCTCATAATCCAGCCACAAAAGTTTTCGAACTTATTTGAGTGTGAGTTTAGCTACTACTTCATGAAATCTTTTTGCTTTCATAGCAGATGCCAATGGATGCGCTTGAAATAATTTTCACTGTAAACCTATTATCGCCGAGCTGGAGATTTTCGTGCATACCTAAGGGAATTAGACGAGTCCCAGAGAAGTCCGCTACCATATCTCCGACGTCGGAGTGATAGGAAGCTAAGTAGACTCCGAAAGAGGCAGAGCGTACTCACGAGAAAGTTCTGCTGCATGGCTTGATCTATATGAGACAGTGTTGTAACCGAAAGGTCAACAATTATTCTAGAAATTATTACGCAATACTAAGAGCAAAAGTAGATTTTTTAAACTTTTTCTGAGGAACAGAAATCTTGACACTTTTCTAGCTGTAACCTACCAAGTATATAGATAGATGTCGTGCAGCTTTGAGAATATGAAAACGTTTTATGCAGGAAAGCTCAGTACATCAAGAAAGCAAAAGACACCTGTACTATTTGCTTTTTCAAAAAGTTACAAGCTATGGACGAAAACCAAGGCAGTAACTACTAGCACAGATTGATTATCGAAACATGTGCCGGATCTGCTTCACAATTAATCTAAAGGTCCTTACAGCAGGATTAACATGTTACATCTTTGAAAAATGTTCAGCTGGCTTGTAAAGCGAACACTATGATAATAGTTCATAGAATCTGTCAAATATTGAGTTTATAATTTTTGAAAAAGTTGGTTTCAAAAGTAGCTCATATTCAGTATTCCAGGTAGAGTAGCAGTATAGATGAGGACTATCATGTATATCATAACGAGAAGAGCAGAATACTACAGAAAACGGAAACTATTGAAATGCTGCAAAATTACTCACATATGACGATAGAAATTTGTACGCCTGCATTTTCCTGTAGTTTCTCTTTCCCTGACTGCTTGTAGAACGCACGTTGCGCAGTGGCTAGAGGTGCTCTGCCCCCCACACAAGGTCGATAGTTTGATCTCGCGCTCTTGGCTCACCAAGTCTTCCATCTCTTCGGATCATGGATGTACCAGACCGTCCGGGAGTTAGGTAGCAGCGTCTTGATACAATGACATGCCACCGCGAGCCATTGTAAAGATATGCATTCAGTCACCTCAAATGAAGCTTAAGATTAAAGGCAAATGCTTAACACATCTCTCAGGGATTGATCAACGCCGAAAACTTTAGTTTCTCCTCATGATTTCTTGACCAAAATCAACGTGATCGTTCCAGTTTTTCCGTAGCGGAAGAAATTTCAATAATTTGAAATTTCCAAATAGTGTCGAGAGCACCCACTCAAATGGAAATGATGAAGTGTGCGGGAAAAACGACAAAACCGTACACTCAACATATGAAAGTTCGTCTACAAGAGCCATTAGTAGTCAAGCTTTAATTTGGTAGATGTTTAACATAATCAATACGGAAACGCCTCTTATTTGACTAAGCGCAAAGTCACGATCATAAGTACAAATTGGAAGAACGTGGAACGCAGGGAAGCTGAAGTGAACAATAAAAGATAAAGTTATGGCACTGAGCACTCTCTAAGACTTAGGTCATGTATTTGACTGTACTGTGCATCGCTAGAAGTGAATGAATGCCTATCTAGCCTCTGCAGTAACCCAAGGTGGCCTATCAATCTATGAAATCTGTGCTGATTGCCCCCCCCCCCCCCACACGATTCTGAAACCAGTTCGCCAACTTAAAAGGAATGGAAGCAATGGTGAGTCTTATAACCATCAGCTACATGTTTGTTGTGGCTCAGTCTAACCACTAAGACACACATACCATAATACGGTCTCCGAATTTTCCAAAAGCAACAGAAAGTTGCGTTCGGTGGTCAGCCGTATTTGAGAGCTGTTGGGTGGTTGTGCTCGGAGATCCCAGTGGCCTTATATTAGCTTTACTTGTGCAGCATTACTTTATTTTATTTTCAAACCTCAGCACCTGGTGAAGCAGACTTTGAAAAGTTTCTGAATCTAAATAAGAGCTGTGATGGCAATGTTTTCTTACTGATGTCCTACTTGTTCGCACAGATAAGCGTGGTCCGTCTTCGACGTCGTAAAAAATTCGTTCTACCTTAAACTCATGTTTTATCCTATCTGCCTCACTCAGAAAAAAGAGCATTGCTGAACAATCAAAGTCAAACTTGGGCGTATTTCTTTTACTTATTGGCAATGTCCCTTCGTCTCATTTCACTCAGCACTCGAAGAAGTCGATAAGACGCGAACATTCACTGTGTGAAACATTGCACCTCGTCTGCATAGCATGCTATGCCTGACACATAGATTATGCGGTGGAAATGTAAATAATTAAGAAGCTTCTGCAATTACGGTTCAGTTCAGCTCATTCCTAACGACTGTTCTATTCTATTATAATTACGTAGTAAACAAAGAGTCCAATCATTCGATTCAAGAGAGTGTTAAATTAATCGCTAAGAAATTAAGAAGTGTGTTCTTCCCTACCACTATAGGAATCGTACTCTTGGGAGTCACAATAAAGAAAGTCTTATGACGAACTCGTTTTCTAATGGTTTTCCATAAGTTAAATTAGAAGAAATTGTATTGAGCTCAGAACTGAACTCTGATCATTAATCATCAGTAAGGCTTACTCCTTTTACAAGCGAAGAATTAAGATGGTGGCAAATTATTTCAACTTATTCGGAAAAAAGATCATTTCTGAAGATCAACAAGATTAGAAGCACTTCATCTAGACAGCTCGTTTGATGACAAAAGCGTTAACGGCCGTAATTGGAGATGAGTTGCAATGCCCGCGAGATCGCCTTTTGGCTGAATTTCGCCTTAGCTCACCGAGCTTCTCTTATCTTGAGTTAAGAACTACTTACCGATGCGTTTCGAAGGATATAAACACCGCCTTAATTATCATTCTTTCTGTAAGGACTGTCTCTGCTATATATGCATACAGATATCTCTATGATATTGCGTGAGCAAGGTGTAGTGTGTTTGCCCTAGAGGAACTCTTTGTTTTCCATCCTTTTGATCAGTGAGTTGTTTCATCCATGCAAATGGCCACATTAGAGAAAACTGACTCGCAACTTCCCAACACCCATGAGAAGTGATCTAAAAAATTATCTGGATAGTTACACAGAGCTCGGAATGCTTTGGATTCTTGATGTCAGATAAAGAACAATGCTTCCCACTTCAGTAAACCAGAAATGTCGGTTTGAAAGAAGTCCCGCGAACTAAGCCACCCGTTCAATATTGAGACGATGGATGGTGTTCTGAATGTTTTGACACTCGTTCACAATCCAATATCTTCTTGCATCACTGAACATTAATGGCGGCTTCACATTCAACATTCTGCATTTCAGATGAATATCAAAAATTGGATGAATCGAGCACTTAAAGGGCGGGTATTACTGCAGTCGTTTACCTAGTTCACACCCAACAAGCTGGCTGTGTTATAGACCATCACATTTCAGCGACTCTACTTGAAATTGAGATCAGAAAACAAGCTATTGAGTACTTGCTGGCCTTGAGCTAATTAGAAAACGGTACGTAAACTTAATAATAAAGGGCCAAAGGATCGTTATGAGCTGTTTTTTTTGTTCCTAATTAACTCAAATCTGGACGTAATTGAGAAACTCAAAAATTATGGTAAAAATCATTCAATTCAAATATTGGTCATTACGCCATTGATGATAGTGTGTAGTTCAAAAGTAATTAATAAATAAAAAGGATTAAGCTCTTGGTGTTGATCAGTTTCTGATGCGCCATGCATTCGTCTTCAATTTTTAATGTCGTTTGAGGTGATTGAATGCATATCAAGCCTTAACACTGATTCGGGGTGGCCTCCCGTTGAACCGAGTCAGTGCTGCTTACCCTCCCAGACAAGTCTGAGGCAGTCTGGTTCCAATTTACCGACTCCAAAGGGATTGATGGCTTGGTGAGCCAGAGCGCGTGATCGAGGCATTGACCTCGTGTGCAAAGCAGAGCGCCTCGACCTACATGCGCAAATAGTCACTAATACGATGAATATATATTTGATGATGCTGACGCGAAACTTGAAACCTGGAGAATGAGCTAAACATGCTTTTTATCCATGCTACCAGAGGCACGTAAAACTACTACCATAACAAGTCCTTGGCCCTGTTATCACTTTTTCTTCAGTACACTGTATTAAAGCTGCCAGCAACCAATCCGTCAACGGGCCCGATCTGGCAGCATATATGTTAACTTAACTGGGTTTAACTGGGACATTCAGGAAGAAGACGAAAAACGAATTGAATACTAGGAGTAGTGGGACCTGCACAGTGAAGAAAAAACAACTTGAAGTTGGATCAACAAAGAGTCAAAGTAAAAACCGTGAGTTGTAATTATAAGGCGTAGTCGTTGGCAGAGAAAATTTGATCGGCCTAAGCAGACCTGAGTTACTTAGCCACAAAAGGCAAATCACATTACGTCATTTAGCTGTTAACAAATTGTTAAAGTAGTAGCTTACTTTTTAAATGAAAAGTATCGTAAGAAATCATCCAGAAATTTGATTGCATTGCACATGCGTCCACCAGTATCTCGTATATCACGATGTGCCTATCGCAAAGGTTTTTTTCCACATTCTTATGAGTTTTCTGAGAAGTAACTATATTCCTCGGTCAAGGGAGTATCTGCCGAGCTTAGGACTACGTCTTTTCAAATCTGATTATTTGTGGAATTTTGTAGTTTCAGAAGATTTTAAGCACATTTTTTTTAAACGACCCGTCTTCGCATTTTACTGTGCTTATCCCACCACTTCTAACCCACGATTTGTTCCTCGCATGCATCCTTCACATGGGTCTCGCTAATTTCACGTGTTACTTCGACTGCTGTTTGAGAATTTCTTCGCCTTCATGGATGAAGAAGGGTGCTGGTCGGGCAAACCTTGCAATCTCGGAGTAACACGAGCTGGGGCATTCGCTAATTGACTGTAGAAGAGTGTTGGGGAGGTGGTCGAACCACCACTTGCTCTGTGATAGCTTGCATCACTAACTTCTCGGCCACCGCTCTCTCGTCAAGACAAAGTTTCGCTCTTCGAAACTCCTGGGAAGACAGAAGACAATAACAGTTGCAAACATAAACAATACGTATGGGAACACTTTGAACTACGAGGCTTAACGAGAAGTAATGTAATAAAATGCGTTATGAGCTCTGGAAATCAAGATTTTATCACGACGAAGCAAGAACATTTTTATGCACCGAGTCAGAGATTTCTGAATAATACTAAAAATTTTTATTGGTGATCAAAAACACCCCGAGCCGAGATATGATGATTTATGGTTTGAAATGACTATTATTTTCTCGCAACGTATGACTCCTATAGATCCCATGTCGTCATGGATGTGCTGAAGGAGCTGTGACGACATTCTTTTCCTTCCATTCAGCTTGAATGGAAATTTATACAAGAGATTTGTACTACTAGAATGGGTCGAATTATTCAGTGCATTCATCTCTGCAATTTATGCGGAATATAAATTAGCTTTCTCCCTTTTTAAAGTTCATGTTTATTGTTCATCGGAGCGATAATTTCATCGAGATTTCAGATTTTAAATCTTATCGCCGTTTTTCTAACAAAAAATGAAAATTCTTCTCGGACGAAACGAAATCGACGCTTGAGTTAGGGCTAAACTTTGCATGAACTCTGAACAGCTCACCTGAAATGGGGTGCGTCGTTCGAGATGGGTCCATCCCTCGTACTGCTCCTCTGACTCAGAGGACATTATCTGAAAAACGGCAACAATCAGTTGCTCTATAGAATGAAACAAATGTCACAAGACAGTGCAAAGCAATTCATCATATGAAAAAAAAGTCGATAAAGCACAAGAAAGGAAAAAAGGAAATGCGAACAGCAGCACGTAAGAAACAAGTGATGCGTGTGAAATGTTGAAAACTCTTCAGACACTACTTTCGAACATTTCCTCAGACAGATCGAGATTTTATCAATGTTCTCATAAAAAACGCAAATTAGATTCTCTACCTCAAAAATGCATAATGGCTTCTAGAGTCCACGACACAAAAACATCGACTTTCGAGTTTCGCTCTCTTCAGCATGCTCTTAGTTATACAAAGTGGAGTCCTTTTGAAATCTTTGGACCTGTTGAAAACGACATAAAAATTCGAAAGTGGCTTTGTGAGAACGACGATGAATTCAGGAATTTCGGCAAAGGAACACTGAGTAATCCATCGATAAAGAAATTCAAGAAGTGTACTGTGCAGTTGCGCTATCTTCTGTCAGGTCTAAAGAACGAGAAAATAAATATTGTGTACTTCAAAAATCAATGTGGTGTCCAGTAAATGAACATTTTTCTAGATTCCATGGGAAATTTCCATTTATATATATACCAATTTCTCACCCTTCCTTATAATTTGCATATAGAAGCGGCTACCACCTCAAAGCATTATTTCCTTTATAAATGCCATTGAACAGTGGTAGAGTTGAGTATCGTGGGAATCCCGGAATTGTTCTGCTGAAGCATCACTATACGCACATCATTGGCATTCAACACCATTTGTAGACTGAGACCAGCACCCAGTTGAATCTGGAACCAACTCAACAGAGAAGATGGGAGATTTGGCTGGTACTGGTCTGAGATCAAAAGTGGTCCATCGCTGAGTTTTCCACTCTCCCAAGATAAATAATATAAGGGAATAAAAACGGTACAGTCATTTGAGCTAACCAACTAGTGAAACACAACAAAAATTCTTGCTGACATGATAAATGTGAATTTGACCATCACTTACAGCAGTAAACAATGAGGGATTTCTTGCATTTAACGGTATAAAATAGTTTGCCGCTATTTCAAAGATTCATAAGTTTGAGAGTTGCTTGTAATGAGTACAAGGATGAAGCTGGTAGCCATAAATGCACCAAGCCATAAATTAGCTCTCTATTCCACTGCACTGCTGCTGAGAATATGAATTTTTTTCACTCTTCACGCATATCGAGAAAAAAGTATCATATTCACAAGGATTAAAATAACAAAATAAGTTAGCTATGCAAATAAAATGTATTCTATTTTCAAAATAAAGGGATAGAAATGCTCGGTTCGTTTCCCTTATCGGCATTTATAATATAAAAACTTTTTTTTGCATATTTTTGACGTTTTAGTAGTCATTCCATAGCTCAACTCTCAAGAATATGAGCTGTGTATTCTCAAATGGCCTTCACATTTCGCTGTAACAGTAAAATTGAAATTTCACTTCACAGTTGAGCGTTTTTCACCGAACTGAGCTTTTCTTTCAGATTTTGATTGATATTCGATAGCCCAAATATCGGCAATTTCAGCGCATTTTATTTTTGCGAAAGGCTTTTAAGTGCGCTGCAGCAGCAGAATAAAAATGGAGACTCACACTCGGCGCGCACTTTTTAATTCGTCATGTGGATGGGATTTCGCAGTGCGCTTTCGCAAAAAAACGGTTATTTGCGAAACCACCCTTTTTTTGGCTGCTTCAGCGCACTAAAAAATTTTCTGTAAGCATAGTATATCATTGAAATAGCCAAGATCTGAGTTATCGAATGATCGCTAAAGGTCTAAAGGAAAATTTGTTCAGGCGAAAATGCTTTAATGCGCAACACCCAATTTGATTTTTACTCTCACATCTTAGCAAGGAAGCCATTCTGAACATGAAATACAGTGCTAAAATTCTCGAGATTCACCAAGTTATGGAAGGTTATTTGAAAAAGATAGCTCAATACCAATGTTGCGAAGTCTATCTATATGTCAATGCAACGTATGCGCGTCGTATGTGGAATACAATCTTAGTTACAGGGTTTCAACATACTAAAAAGTATTGAGAGGACTAAAAACGCTAGCAAATTTATCGAAACTCGTGTTGTAGAATAACTACTGAGTTTTCTGGGAAGATTTTTGTTCACCGAAAGATGCTCGAGCGTGAAATAAAATTTCATTTTCATTGTTACAGCGTCTAAAGAGGCCATTTAAAAAAATACACCGTCCAAATTCTCGAGATGTAGGCCATCGAATGATTACTAAAATGACTATAAAAAGGAAAAATACGTTTCTTTGAAGATGGGTGTGAATAGGGGAAAAATATCAAATGTTTTAAGAAAACACATTAATAGGCATTTAAATAAGAAGGACGAAATATTTCAGATTGCTTTCATCGGAATCGTAAATCTGAACCTAATTTCTGTGAGTTTTTTCTCAAAATTTGGTTAAAAAACGACATTCTAGAATTCCGCCATTAGCGTTTTCATTACTATTTTTCAAGTGCATCGTGTTTTTTGTGTTTGATGTGTTTGGTGTTTTTGCAGTGGTAATACATCAACTTGTTCAAATTTCCTACTCTTCAACAGGAAGAATTTAAGACCAGGACTTTGAGTCGTTCATCTAACACGAAGTTAAATTTCTCTAAAAGAGAATGCTGGAGTTAGTCAAGACTTAGAAGATGAGGTAACGACTGAATATCGAAGACTGCCTGTTTATGACAGCGCTGGCGATTTAAGAATGATTGTTAGCTGAATTTGTGGATACATTCAGAGGAAAAGCGACAACCCGAATATCCGGCTATCAGGAGTAGTTTGTCTGCACCACTTCCTGTTCGTATACACGGCATTTCAGTATCATTTGCTGAATTTTCGTGAGTTTTCGTTCAAATAGCTAGCAGCTTTTCTTCTACTGAATGGGATGGGACGGGATGTGACGTCCAACCAATTTCTGTTTATTTCCTCCGACAACAATATGTATCGCTTTACGACGCTTTTGAAATCAAAATTACATTGTCATTGTTAATAAGGTTTTTACAACTACCACTATAATTATAATCTTTCTTCAATTCAGGATTGTAATATGAATCCAGTCTTATCTACTAACATTTTACGGTAGTCACAAGGAAGACTAGATTATCAAGCAGGAACCGAAGTATTCGAAGACCTTTTTGGGAAGGGATACGAGAAAACGAGTCAAAGCAATAAGTGCTGGGATTTCCACCGTCGATGTGAAGACGGGACATTCAAAAAATTTCATTTCAAATTTCAAAAATTTCAAATTTAAAAAAATTAATTTCAAATCTCTATCTGCTCCTTCTTCAAACGAAGTTCAGATCTGCTGGCAATTCAACAACATTTCCGGATCTTTTCTAATTGAAAAGTCCAGCTATCTCCAAGGAGATGAAAGTTTGCACAACATGCTGGTGATATTAAATAGAAACTACATTACACGGCTTAAATGACGCGTAATATAGAAAGCAGTGGGTTTCGTTGACTACTGACAGAATTTTGTAGCAGTAAGTTTCACTTTCGCTTACACAAATGAGTCTAACGATTTCAATTACCCAATTACTTCGTATCGACTATGTTCGTAAAGGCAAGTTTTGAGAAGTATTACTAGTAAGGAGAGCGCAATCTTACACCAAAGAAACGACTGAGAAGTAAATTTTTTTGTTCTTCTGTTGAGTTAAGATACACCCTATTCGTATAACCTAATAACATAACTTGAACCTTTCATGAGGTCTGTTATGGCACTTATAAAGTGCTAGACACGCGTTTCGGCCTTGTAGCCTCATCAGTATAACGGTGTCTTTCGCATCAGCCAATTCTTTGCAAGAGAATATAATCCCCACATGTAAAGGATCATAAAGGCTCAAAATATGTTATCAGATTATATATCGTTTTAAGCGAAGTTTATAAAAGCAGCCGAATGTAGACCTCTTCGTATTATTTGCTACATTTGATCTCCCAAGATGAAGATTAAGGTTCTGCATGAATTCTGTTAATTTGACATTTCTTCTGAATTTACGGTAGTATTCGACTTGCTAAAGTTGTTGTTGACCTGCGATACTCCACTTCAGTCCCCATTCGTCCCTGCAGCACATTAAATTGCCCATAACATTCTCCTTGTTTAAACGACTGAATCATTTTATTCTACTTCACCCAACCTGTGGGAAACACCAGCTGATCACTGAGCGCTCACGGATCGCAAGCAATGCACGAAATTCTTCATTCAATTAAGGTATCTACTTCTTCCTGAGAAAACTTTCGTTTTGTGTATTTCTGATCTATGATTTTCTATATAATCATTTTTGGTGAATATGGGGCATCTAGGTGCATATAACTCGAATGTAGAATGTAATCTCCTTTGTGCTCTGACGGGGCTGCATTTATAGCTTCCGAAAGTCAAATTTAATTTCAAAATCAACGAATTTAGCTATCGAAACAGGCTAATGTAAAGCCAAGTGATTCATCTAAAACGCAAGCCGAAGAAAAAGCACATTATTGTCCGCGCTGCTGCAGCTTACTGAAAAAATCTTCTTTGGAAACAAAGCACAGTACCGAAATCACCGCTTCTTAAAGCTATCAAACGAGTACAAGAAGTATAAGGGTACAGCAGCTTTGCTCAGGGTAAAATTCATGAATTCATCTATTATTCATTCATCTCATTGCATGCCGTTTCCAATGGGTTAATATTCACTAGACGACTTATTGTCTATCCTTTATAAGACAGTTTTCTCCGGAACTGCTTTTATCTCAGAGTAACTTGATCGCAATATGGTGAACTATCCTCCAATTCATAAAACTCACTTATCGCCTTTGATGATGCCGTGGGAACACTTATCACATTTATTACAAAGTTCTAGGGAATGAATTCTCTCGAATGGGAGAAAAAAAACTAGAGAAACAATGAAAAGCGTGCTCGAACTAACGTGAAATTGAAATGGATTCTAGCTTCATGCATCAAATAAAACATGTGTCCTTATGAAAGATTTTAATCTCGTGTCTGCACTTGAAATCCTGTGCAACACAACCCCTAGAAAGATGAGAGAGTCCAAGCAGCACTTGTTACTTGTATTACATGAAATGTATGGCTCATAAGAGATCCAAGCTTTTTATCATCAGTGCGATTCAGGAACTCGGAATGTCCTCTCATATTTCCAAAGGATATTCTTTAATAATCCCTCGCAGCACAAATTACTCAACGGCATACTCAAAAACGATGGCTACCATCCTACATATAACTGCGTTTATCTAAGTTGTCTAAAAGAGCAAATAAGTTTAAAAACTCCGGAATGAAAGAGAAGAAGTTAAGTCAAAGAGCTTCCCTGATACAAAAATAAAGCCAAGATTAGAAGTAGAGATATTTTTAGGAATCTTGCTCTTACCTGTTTCGTCGTACCACGCTGTTCACGCCGCCGCCGTCTTTAACCAAGCTACATATGTGACCAAGTAGGGTAGTGCAAGTGACATCGATAATTACGAGGTGTTGATTTATCCCGCTCCGAGCTTACCAACCATTTTGTCTCTTAGGCCAGAACTACTGCCAGCATTCTGTAGCAGTTCACTTACGTAATCCAGGTAGGGACGTTTCGGCTCCTATTTCAGGATTCTAGCGAGAATCGGCTCGATCACCATTCAGCGGCGTTTATGATGAAAGGACAATCCTCAGGCAGCAGCCAAGGCCACGCACAAGAAGTTGGGAGACCTTCGTGGATGATGAACGCGAAGAAACGAAGGGAATGCAAGAAAATGACAGATTAGCACGGTAACTGTGAAAGACAAGTCGTGAAAAAAAGAAAGAAAAAACCATGAACATTGACCTGTGGTCGAAAATCGACAATTGAAATGATTCTTATTCAAACAATTACTATAGAAAATTGAATACAGCGGCCAATCCGAAGAGATGATGTAAATATTTCAAACAGTTAACATAGCAACCGTGAGCTACTAATAGGATATTTGTGTAAAGAGTTTAAAACATAAGATCCATCGCCAGTGAGATGAGGCCCCTCTAGGGTACTGTTTCATTGGACGAATTGTAGCCGAAGAAATCGCAGTGCCCAAGAACGGGTGTTCGGCGTAACTGACAGCGTTGAGTGGCATGCATGAAAAGCTGATTGATGCAGCAGCTGACAAGACCTCTCGTGCCAATGACAAGTGCTGCGACAATGGCCTTTTTTCCTCACATATGTCTGTCACGACATCTTCAAATCTACTCCGCTCAGTTGATACTGCTTTGATAATTCTTCATGGAAGTTTCCTTTTTCTTTTGAAATTATTTTTTTGTTCAGTAAAGCATGCCTATGGCCAGCTTTCCACCTCATTTGGAATACAATCAAATGTATTTTCAAGAATTTTCCCCATCATACAAGATAGAACGGCGTCTATTGCTCAGATTATCCGCAGTTGTATGAAAGCGAATATCGTTTTTTAAAAATTGATAAACAGCAGATAAGCGGATGTTGTTGAGTAAGGAGATTCATTCAACAGACTAAACAGAAAGCTTAGCCAGATAAAGATGATAATTAACTGATTGAGTTGCAAGAACTGCAATGATTAGCGATAAGGTGCATTAACACGCGCTAAGGCGCTGATTCAACTAGCCTCGGATCGACCATGCCTCTCCTATAGATAGACTTATAGTGGAGATCTGAGAGCTCTTTGACAAGACTAACATTGGACTATGGGAGAAATAAATTCTAAGGAAAAATGACAAGATTAATAACAGCACAAAGTGCTCAAGTGACAGCCGATACCATAGAAAAAAGAAAAGCATCCTCGGGAGACAGTTGGATGCGAGAAAGGGAGTGGAAATTTTGGTTCATAAGTTAATACTTATTTTTCACCAACCAGACACCAGTATGTCCAGATTTTATTTTACACTCCCCGCCGCCATATGTTGTGCGTAGCTCAGCACTTCTTTCATTGGATTTGTTCTCCGCCATCCATCATCCACAGAGGCTTTTGAGTGTTTATGAGTGGGTTTCGCTGCTGTTCGAAAATATCTAAAACTTTTTATGAGCGTTGTTTAATGCTGTGGTCCACTCCTCCACAAATCTTCAGACAGTCGCGACTAGAGCGTTTACAGATCTTTATTGGAAGTACGCGTCAGCATTTGTGGATTGAGATAGACACTTGATTTAGATAGATACAGTATCCAAATCTCGTTCCAGCGTGGATGGCTATTGGAGAGGTTCAACCAGCAATGCTCGTAGTGATAGTTATCATCACCACCATGGCGTCTATCGGGTCTCATGTGAATGTGAAGAAGTAAAAAAATCGCAAAGCTTCTGGACATAGGGCCTGCTTCGCTTTTAGATTTTTCCCTTTTGTTCTCAAGAGCGCGATAAAGCAATCGATCGATCTCAAGCATTGGTTCGATCTTGCCCTATTTACAAAGATCGTTCATATTCTTGCACATCGAAGTTCGTTTATAAAGAGTGGAGCAGTAGCAATGACAGGTCCTTGTAAACGCTGTTGTACTAGAAATCTATTGGGGAGTTTGAAAGCTCTAATATGTCAGATAATCATTATTTGAGCTACGCATGTAGTCTGTTATATAGGGCTGACTTATAAAGCCCGATACACGCGCTTCAACGGTGACAATCTCATCAGTCGGGCGGTACCCTTACGTATTTAGCCTATCCTCACGGGGCGCTCAGCTATACTTAGAGTAGGTGACGATCAACATTTTGCACTGTAAGTCACGTGAAATTATCACTGAACAGACAGTGTTGTACACTCGATTGCTCTTGGCTGGTATCGTTTTCATATATATCTATAAATGTATATATATATATACATTTACATATATATATATATATATATATATATATATATATATATATAATATGTATAGGGGACTGAGCGCCCCGAGAGGATAGTCTAAAGACGAAACGATACCGCCTGACTGATGAGACCGTCAAGGTTTAAACACGTGTTTCGTGCTCTATAAGTTAGCCCTATATAACACCACATGCGTGGCTCAAAAAATGATTATCTGGCATATTGCAATTTGAGCGTAGTCTTAAGAAAACACTCGAAATGAAAAGTTTGAAAGTAATTGCATAATTTCGGCAGGTATTTTCAAAATGTCATGTTTCAGCTCGGAGTAAACTTTGGTAGGCGTATAAGAGATGTTAGAAACGACAGATTCTTGCTAACAAGAAAGAACTTGTACAATTATACACGTGCTTGAAGTTCCAGATTTATGAAGCAATGAGCTCGTCCAATTTCATAGCTATGTTTCTTAAGCTCTTCTGCCGACGAAGTTATGATATATTCGAAGACACTGTAGTGAATTAAGCAAGAAATATGGCGAGTATGGTGGATAAGGCAGTCTCATAGCTCGTCCAATTTCCCGTCAGTAATGTGACGGGTGATCGCGGGTTGTCTTGGGAAATGACTGGTCCCTTTCTTTTGTTCTTGCCGGAAAAACAGACGTCAAAGTTCTTGGCAACTTTTATAGATATGTTTAGCACACTTTTTCACCGTAATTGTTTCATTCGTGTTCAAGAAGCCGTAGCGGAATAAGCTGGCTGTGAAACATCGAACGATCAGCACGACGTTGCAGAAATTTAGGTTTCAGAGGTGCTGCTGAGCTTCATCGCAGTCCAAATCGATAGACGTCAATTATCGTTGAGGATCCACTCTTTGTCGTACGTGACATTACGGTCTTCCAAACAATTGTTTCTGTATTTGTTTACAGTAAGTCATCAGTTCAACGTCGTCAACATGAAAACACGTCTGCAGTCTCTCTCATTTTCAACGTCTTGTTCGTCGCCATGGAATTTCCGAGCTAACATTTCGTTCTGAGTTCGGCGACATCTCAGCAGCACTGTACTCAACTTTTAAAGCCTTTTAGTTTTTCTCTGTCCTGGTTTTAGTCCATTAAAGTAAGTTTGCCAAAGTTTTGCTTCAGCATCTAACATTATAACCTTGCAAGATAGCACGGCAGTAAGAATACAATATCAGTTAAAACATGAACATGGATAATGAATTCAGAAGCCAGAGATGAAAAAAATAGCAGGCTAATAATCTCTCAACGGCTTCAAAGACGGAACACGAATACGGCCTCGCAGCTCTTTGTAAATGATCTCTTCATTATCCATGGTGAAGTAGACTTTCCATCCCTAAATGTCTCACACGAGAAATCTATTATAAGCTTTCGCTTATCAAGTCCACTTTGACAAAAAGGATATCTTCATCTTTCATTAATCAAATAAACCACTCACTCAAATATAAGCTTTTCTACCAAAATCGATAGAATGTCGTCGGTGAAATCCCTAAAGCCACAAAGTGTTAAAGAACTAAGAGAATAATAACACGAGGGTGCGAACGTGTAAAATTTAGAAGGAAATCTATAGACTAGAATATTAATACGAATAGGGCACTGCGAAGCGAGTAGAAACAGAATCTCGAAGTCGAAAATCAAAGCTCGAAACTCTCGAGGCAATTCGTGAAACATTCAGGAGCAGGGTGAGAAGAAATCGTCATCGTAGGGTTTGAAATAGACGCTAATAGACACCTTTACGGAGGTGGAAAATGAGAAACTCAACAAAAAAAGATATTCTTGGAGAAAAAAGTAAAACTGCTGATTATATCCAGCTGTGATTACGCCTTGAAGAAGGTTAAAGTGCCGAGAGGCCAGCCAGTATTGTACTGAATTAAATGTTGTTATCAACATCCTAGACTCCATCGAGAAAACAGCGAATATTTCGATCAATGCCGACGTTAACAGGAAACCGGTCTGATAGAAATGAAGGGCTTAATAATTTGATTGCTACTGAGGTTAATGAAATCGACAATTGGAGAATCTGTTGACTACATCAGGACTGACATCATCGTAAATAATAAGCCTATGATAATGTGAAAATTCAAGCTCGAAGCTGATAGAAATGCTTTCAACTGGAAAGGCTCAAAGACATGGGTTGGTGGAAAAATTAAAATTTGTTGTGCTTGTGGAAATTTTGAATTCGCGTACTGCGCGATATTCCCGAGGGGAGAGCTCGTCTGATATGAAGGGTTGAAGTGCTCTTTAGCACAACAACGAGCAGATGAGGTGTTTAATCCAACAAAACTCCATTCTCGGTCGCACAGTTTCTAGTTTAATTCTCAACACTGACAACGCAGGTCACTTAAGTTATTGAAATTTGCTTAGCCCGCATAATAGACAGTATTGGATTGTTCACTGAGTTTTTGAATTCATAGATTATCAAGATGTAGGTTTTACAAAATGTGGTGCGGATCTTATCCATAGACGAAGGTTTAACCAAAAAATTGGGACTATTTCGAAAGTAAAGCCGATGGACTCTGTATACACCAGTCTTAAGCTAAGATCTGAACAGTTGAGTGAAAATGAAGCCTCAACACAAGCGGTTCACATGATCAACAACACAAATTCAACACAAAGTTCAACACAAGCGGTCCACATAACTAAAAAATTTTGGCGAAGATATCTAGCACCAGCAATAAATTGCGGCCGAAAGCAAGATGAAACGGTTTGAAGGAAAATAGTAATTCATCAAGATTTAAGCTCTCTTTAAAAATGTCAGATATCTGTGTGTTTGCCTGCCGGTCTGTCAAGAAGGAAGAGCGACAATAATGGCCGGATGCAGATAAATCAGGAGCGAGGAGGGATAAAGCGCGAGAGAACGTTGGATGTCAAAGCGATTGTGGATGGGGGTGTAAGTAAATGGTTATCAGAAAGAAGTAATAACAGTGCACACTTCACTCATCATCACTCTAATTAGTTTGGAAGTTTTTTGTTTGTGCAGTGTTCTGTTGTCCTTTCCTTCAAGTGTTCGAAAAGAATACCCTTTAAGATAATCGCCCATGGGAAATGTACGCAGAAAAAAATGGTAGCGTTGAAGAACGGCTATAGCCGACACATTCTGCATGGACCATTGGTGAATAGCAAATGCTGCGAAATTCAATGTGCCGTGGCAAAGCAGCTCATTTGTATTAAGGGGCATTGGCATGTATGAGTTTCGTTTAGAAATGCCCTGATGAGCCATAAGGAAAGATGAGTAGAATTCTTAAAAGAGGAGGGATTGCTATGTTACCGGAAGCGACATAGCTGTAAGCTTGAAACGACGATATTCGCCGAGGAAGACCAGAGAGCAGACATATGAAGGTGACCACCACTGCTATCAGTAGGGTTGAGGCGTAAGGCATGTAGCTCTGATGAGGCGGGCGAAAGCGCCGAAACATATGTCAGCCACTGACTTACAAAACCTCAGAAAGGCTTGAAACTTTCTCACCGATTAACTGAATTTTTAAGCAAGGTATCAAAATTTTCGATTGAAAGGTATTAAGGTAAGTTGAAAGGTCAGGTTATCAGTGATAAGGAAAAATGAAGTAATTTCTCAAAGTAAGCATTTTTCTCGAAAATACAACATGATCAAATCATTTAACGTTAGATTGAACAATGAAAAATGTTGATTAGATAGAAGAAATAAGCGAATAAATATTCGTATGATTTGCCCACACGTACTGTACCTTGAAATAAACCGTATTCCAATATTGAAATGGCAAATCATTAAGAGCTGCATGAACATGAGCACATTGGAAATTCGTCTACTAACTTTTGTATGCTTTTTTAGTCGTTTCCGAAAAAGGAAACCATGTCGTGAATGTTGGACATGTGAGCCTATCCCTCAACAACAGCTATCTCTATACTTCTTTTTATCATCGATAAAATTCATATAAAGGCAGATTGTGTGATAGTAAGCTTGATTACAAACTAGTATGCGAATTTCGCTCTCAATGGATAGCACTGTAGTTTCCACCATTTGAAAAAACCCCCCTTGCTTGTGTCGCTTTCTAACTTATAGAGTCGAAACCAAATGCAGGATGCGAAATAAAAGCATGAAAGGCTCGAGTGCTCCCCCATCGTCTAACAATAAAATGTGCCCAGTCTAAAAAAAATCGAATGTGCACTTGATGATTTGAGTCAGCCATCACCGTTTCCAAGCAATCTCGCCAATATCAAACTGAATTATTCGTTGTGGAAATAAATGAGGGACACTTCATATGAGCAATATCAATTACAAGGTAGATTATCACTGACAGCAAACGGTACAGTGTCAGCACAGTTTCTAATTTCGCCTGCAAAGATGACGACACCAGCTGAAATTCAAAAACCAAGAAGTAAGAAGTTTAAGCGTTGGCCTTAAGAAGCTCTGTTGAATAATCTTCTAACGATAAATGATGCGTTTCAAAATCTGAGAACGACCAACAGAAGTGACTGAGGCGTTAACCCAATTTTAGAGCCCAAAGATAGAAAATGGGGTGAATCTCACGCCGTATGGGTCAATTCAGCGCTCGCTCATCCAAATGAAAAAGGAGGTAGAGCCCCAAGCAGTTACGCCCACGACGAAGTTTCAGATCTCCAGTAAGCTCTCCTTAGCCCATCAGAATAATGATCAAATCAACGTGCACTACTGTTTCATGAAGTGTGAACATGACACGAATGATGCAGTGTTCCCAAACCACAGATCTTCTTCGTAGTTCCAGTACACACCTCCTTAAACGAAGGTGTGATGTTCCTTGTGTCTTTGAAAGAAATGCGAGAAGACATTGAGCAGACATGCTGCGTGAGAATAGCGGAAGGGTATCTTGACACTACCCATTCAAGTTACTCTCCGATGAATAGGATTACTGGTGATATATGAGACCATCACTTAAGAGTGTATTTGTAGCGTAGCGCATCTAACACAATCCCTTCTCAATTGGTACGAGATCGTCAAGGTATTTACTCTGACTTTGCATGACTACTACGATTTTTCGCATTCACTGAAGGAAGATGTAAAGATAAGTAGATGGACGGGGCACAATGTCAACAATGAGACTAACAAGAATAACACACAACATTTCACATCACTCTTTTGATTCATATCAAACACCTTTGGAAATGGTATCTCTTTCGAAGTATCTTTTGTGGAAACTTCGCAGAATATGAGGCAAACCAACCATCTATAAAGTTTTTCAAAGAATCTAGAAATCAAAAGCTCAAGAAAACAGAGAAACGATTTTCTTGATATGAGAAAAGCTTTAAATATGCAGAACTCAAGTCGGATGAGCCATATGACGCAGAGAAAATACTCATGGAAAGCTCGGTGAAAGAAGAGAAAAAACCAATCATGGCAGCCTCCACTGGGAAACGTAGAACGAAAGCGTTCGACATCAACACTTCATTGAAAGCAGAAAACACCTGTTTTAACGTCATTAGAAGACGATTATCGAAGCAACTGTGATATTGATGACAAAAATGTTGTGAGTAGGACAGACTCTTTGAAGAATATATCAGACAGAGTTATTATATTGTTTTGAAGTGAAAGTTGACCAATCGGAGACTGTATTTTACAGAAATTGTTTTCGTCTCATAGTGGCAAGACACCAAGCCTTCTTTTGATCCAGAAAGACCTTTTGTGTCTAGGAACATGCTAGTACAGCTATCTCAAGGTTCTATAGAAATTCACGCTTATTGATCCTTAAATAAGTCTATTGAGGAAAGTTAACAAAGTTTCAAGTTAGGCTGAAGCAACACATGAGCATCACCACGGCCGTGAGTGATGATTGCAAGAAAAGAAAAAATCGACAAGCTTTAATCCGCAGCACGTTTGAGGACAAATAATCTAATTATCTTAAAAAAGTGGGTAGTTAAGTACATTCATAATAATGAGTGGATTTGACGATAATGACGATGTGACGATAATCGCTGAGAAAAGCCGGAAAAAGACAATTAAATGTAAAAGCAGTGAGCAAAACATGCCAAAGCCATGGGACGTTAAGCCGATTAGTCACAAATCCTGGAAGTGAACACTTTCACATTCATTTGCTTGGCGATATCGACGAAGAACAATGTTGTATCAGATATCAAAAAGAGTCGACTAAGATCGATGTGGGTGATGTGGAAGTGCAGATTTGAGAAAATGGTCTTCTTGACTATGTGGGGTGTGGTAGCTAGCCTGTTCCAATAGCTCCTTGGCTTCATCCAAATATCAGCCCTGCTATCGGAATTATGTGGCCTTTCAACATCATTTATTCATCAAAGTAGCCGTAAAGACGTGAAGAATATAGTATCAATGTTGAAAATAATGTGTAGTATCTATATGCTTGTGGCGCAGAGTCCGGGGTCCGTAAGTTCGTACCACATTTGCCTGGGAGGAAAACAGCAGTGACTTGGTACATTGGCAGGGCCCGGTAAGTCATTGCAAAGGCAAGTTATGCATTCAACAACCTCAAACGAAGATGGAAATTGAAGGCGAATACATGGCACATCCTTTGAGAGATCGATCATCGTCGAGAACTTTATCCTTTTCAGAATTTCTATGCGGGATGATTGGCACATTCTTTACACTTCCACAAACCTCCACCTAACAGTTCCATTTGAACTCGTTTAATAATACGAAATTTAAAGCCATTGATCGTTGCGTATCTAAACTGAAAAACGACAAAGCTCACGGCGTTGAACTCTCTCTAAAAGACGCGCTATGCATTCGACTTCATCAAAGATTGTTAGAGGTGAATGAATGCATATCTGATCTTTGTAATGACGCGATGGGCTACAAATGCATGAAAACCGCTGCTATCTTCATAGACAATTAAGGTACCAGTTTGCTGGCTCCAAATTGCAGGGCACTCTAACCGCTGCGCCACACAACTCTGATTCGAATTTTTGAGCAATCAGATTTATAGATAATCGCAAATCTTTTCTTTCTAGAGTTTACAATTACTGGTTTATGGGTTTGATAGCGATTAAATAGCTTCAAACAACATGGAGGTTCATATCCTGGGTGTATCATCTTTATAGTAGTTGTGTTTGAATGCCCCCCCCGCTTCATCAGAGACCAAGAGAGATCTTAGTATTGCTAATCAAGAAAGACTGCTATCTTGAAACCACAAAATAAATCTTAGAGCTACTATAGCATCCGCTTGAAAAACTTGATTGTTCGTAGGGTCACAAAATTTATTCCAGAACAGATGTTCATTAAGGCTTTGGAACAAAAAGCAAACGACCATCACTTGAGCAATCTTACATTTCCTGATGTATTTCATCTTACTTCGAAAGTCAGCGCGCCCGTGCACATCAATAAAACTTCATCAGAGTGCTTAATGGGAGACTCATAGGCAGAATAGACGAGAAACTACGGTATTAGAAACGTGTTAAACATTCGTAAAAAACCAGCCCTTTAAAAAAACAGTCCATTCTGCCTTAATAACAAAGGTTTTAGACAAAAATAGTTGAAGAAGATTGGAGGTTACTCGATGTGCATGTGCGTTACTTTTAACCATCAAGTAGTTAAAGGCAGCTCCACAAAGTTCAACTGTCCCATTCGAATACGAGTCGCTCACAAATTTGCACTCTTTCAGAGCGTAGAGAATCACAGTTTTTGATGTTATGTCCTTCCTACTGCTTGGCAGGATGATGAATACGATTAACTTGCCTGTACCTACTTTGACCCAGGCTTCACTATTACCTGGAATATCTAGAATAGACCGAAAACTCGTTTTCTGTTCAAATCACTAACACAGACATAGTTCTGCTGTTTCGAGATTCATCAATGTTGGATGATTAGCTGTAGTCTCGTTGAAACCATTATAGGCCTTCAACTTGGACACTTAGTTAGATATACGTTAAATTTTCATCTTATGGCAGATTCTGAGGCAAAAATTCTTCGAATTTGTATTTTGAAGGGAATATAAAAACAGTACATTATCTTGAGTGCTGAATGCCAAATGAGTGCTGCAGAAAGAGTGGTGGAAGAAAGGTGACATCAGTGGTATAGTGGTGGCAAGCACCCGCCCATATGGGTAAAACGCTGGTTCGACTCCAGCTTGACGTGGGATAATATGCATAGAGAGTTTTTATTGATTGCAACACATCACCAACAGATGATAATAGCTCCGTGGACAGTGAGGTAAGAGTGGATTTCCTAGATTCATGTGAAGCAAACGTCGAGTTCATGAGTATCTTAGTACCTACTAAGGATTGTTGTGGGTGGAGTTCGCGTGGAATTTTCAGTCTGGGCACATCATCTGAAGTTGTTTTCAAGGTGGGGAATTCTATACTGAAGTAGTTTTCAACCGAGGACTCTTGAGATTACTAGAATTAGCAGTGTCCATATGCAAACAAAGAAGCTCCAGGGCTCTCGTCATTTGGATTGCGACAGAAGTGGGACCCATATGCACTTTTCAAGAGACACAGCACAATAGCCTATGGTTGTATGGAGCTTGTTCCTGGAAACAATCACCATTATTCCAATGCATTTCCATAATAAGCAGGCTCATAAATACTAAAATACTATCCAAGCATTAAATACAGGAAACAATGTGAGTAATGGTCATGCGAAAATTATGCCATAATCACTCATTTTTCGAATTTATTAAGTAACAGCCCTAAGTAGCCAAGGGTGTATTGCAGTTCTTTCGCAGTTCCTCATCAACAACATCGAATGAATGGAAAATCGCCTGCATTTGCTCAAGTTTCCGCTCACTTCGACTGTGCGATGGAGCTGCATTGTTGATTTCACCTTTGAAAAAAATGAAGAAGAAAGGCCATCAAAATTGCTGGTTTTCATGTTTTGCATTTCACCCTCTGTGAGACCCAGCTCAGACAACTCCTTCCTCGTTGGCGGCTTCAAGAAGTACCACACATCAGGGCCACTTGATCTTCGACATCTGGATGAATGTGACAGCGTTTCTGGCAACTGATCATTGACACACACAGAATAGTAAAGCTCTTTCTCCAAACTGTAATATTCGATATATTTCTATGGTCACCTCGGGAACACGTTAGCAGTAACTCATCATAATTTTTGAACTTCCCATTGATGAGATACTCAACAAATCCTTCCAAAACTGCTTTAATGACCTCTTTCACTGAGATGGCATGTTGACGAAGTCGAAAGAGCAGGAATAAGTGGCTTCTCTAATTCTATCAAACATTGTTTTTTTCAAATTCAGCCCTATCATGATCCGTTCACGAATTTGGTCATTTTTCGTTCCGTCGATTACAATACTACTCAAAGGGTACTCTAAGTTGTAAGATTGCTGCATTCTATATGTCGACCTATGTTATGTAATGGGGACGCCGTGGTCGAGTGGTCATGAAGCTCGTCACGCCGCGCGTGGAGCCGAGCTCCATCCCCAACACTCTCCGGTAGTCAGCAGAACGCCTTATAAATCGCCACAGCTAGGCTATCCTCGAGATTGCAAGGAGACGTGCTCGACCAGTATTCTACGTCATTTAAGAAGAAAGCGAACGAATCGAATGGTAGAAGTACTGGGATTTGTACAATAGAAAAAGTTTGCGATGATGGGTCGTGGAAATAACTAAAAAGTAAACAGAAACTGTTATTTACGTTATTGGTGTTAAATACGATCGACTACTTTTTGAAATATTACAAAAGAAGGGAACTCTGAGAAGTTTTACAGGTAAGCTGTAAGAAAAACTTGCATGCTCCCTAGTTCAAACATGACATTGTATAGAGGACCGTTCAAGACGTCTAATTTGATGTAGTCGAGAAATGTAACTTGCTTGTCCTGACCCTGAATGCATAGCATTTGAGGATGACAGCTACGCCTTCCTCGACTACGTTTTTCATTTTGCGCTACTTTGCAAGTGAATAACCACGTCCAGTGTGTCCACAACAAAGTCAGACACACACAGCCTACCTCTAATCCTCATCAACACACTTGCTTAGATTTCAAAATAAGAACTGTAGATGGAATGTTTTATATCAATAAAAAATGATTCAGGACTGCGATGTTGCAAATAACCAAGGCTTACACCTCAGTGGCAGCCGTCGCTTTATTGGGCTGCTGTTTGTCATCTAAACGTATTTGCTCCTCATAGTATCATCGGGGAATTAGAAAAGAGTAAACATATGAATGAGTAAGCAAGTAACAGATGCGAAAAAAATTACGTAGGGTGCATAGTCATGTTGATTTCCATATTATGAGGACTTTTTAAAAAGAAATTACGAGAAGGTCTTTCGGTATGAAACACCGTCCTTGATGTGTCGTTCTGTGAACTTATTGCAGAAATCGTTGCCTCTGGTAAAGAATTTGTGACACGAGGCACTCTATCTAATCCGGTATGATTCACGACGATTCATGACAACGGCCTAGGAGGACGTTAAGTACAACAATCTACAATTCAGGGTGAGAACCACACTCAACCAGCATTCAACACGCCAGTGAGAAGAGAAAATGATAGATTCTCAAGCGGCAACTAAACTCTCGAGCTCTATGAGTATCTAAAACTGAAACATATTCTTCTCAAACAGTAAAAGCGATTCCTTTTCTTTCAAGCACGACACATGGGCCTCATTATTCACACAATTCAGCATACGGTTATTGTGTTAAATATCAATAAACGACCAAAAAATAATATAGTCCAACGAAAATCACTCAAGTGGTCGTGAATCAAGTGGATTGCTAATGTTCTCAAGCGAAAAACAAAAGTGTATAGAGAGATAAGACTGAAGCGTCAACAATGTTTCGCAAGCTGTATGCTCTTTTTGGGTCTACTCTGAGACAGCTGTATATCTGATATGGTGGTCAACATAGCTCACGCATGAGCAGTTCAGTGATGTTCTTCAGATTCATCACGTGATTTACGACAGCGAAGTGATTGCCCAAAGCTACAGATGGCCCCTTCCGTAAACGATGCGTATTCGTGCTAACCAGGCAAGCATCTTAGGCTCAACGTGGAGTTTCAAGATTTTAAGGTAGAATGTTTGGCAGGTCTTGATTAGTTTCTGGAAAGCCGTTAGCTAGAAAAATAGCAAAGAATTAAGTATTTACAAGCCAGTGCCACACTTGTCTGAGAAGAGCATCCTCCAGTCGACAGAGGCGGGCGTCTGACGGAACCGAACACTCAGGCCAATCTAGCATGGCTATCCAAAGACTCCAGAAAAGATCCAGTAGGCCAACATCAGACGACATCTATGAAGAAGGCAAAGATCCATAAGCAGTAGGCGAATTCACACGTAAATCTGAAACCTCCTTTGATTTTTTTGAAGGCGAGGCCTCAAGTTGAATGGAAGAAGAGCTGGAAAAATAAACCAAGCGAATAAACAAACTACCAGCAGTTGATGAATTGATGACCAATTTTTCAATGTGATAGGTATTGAATGAACTGGAAGGTCAGTGGATGGTGCACTTTGTAGAGAGGTCTGCTACCAATTTCCGGTATCGCTGAAAAAACGGAGACCATGTGCGTGTGAATTGCACGTCATTTACCTTACGTTAAGCTGCAGCCAGACGGAAGTTGATGATATAAGAAACATCTCCGGTTTACTTCTGATGAATTGAAACAGCTTTAATCAATAACTTTTAGCTTTACTTTTTGATTTGAGTCAATAACTTTTGATTTGATAATTTTTATTCAACTTTAGCCTACTAGGGAACCATCTCACGGTAATCTCAAATTTTTTGAATTCAGAGTTCTTCGAAATTATCGCATTGGAGACTATTGTGTGGATTGACGAAAGAAGGATTTGAAGCACACAAATCTGCGTAGATACCTGATTTAGTACTGTAGGCGGCTCATACAAGTTCATTAAGGGCAACAAAATTACTTATCATTCATGAATCAAAAGTAAGATAGGAACAAGAAACCTGGGAAAAGCAAGGCTTAAGGAACTGAAGCATGGCTATGACCAGGCTTTGATATTGACCAAACGATTCAAAAATTTTTGTCGGAATGCGAAATCAGGTATAAATGCAATGGAGTTTAAAAGGCTCATAATACAACTTTCTTTCAATAGTCGTACTCCCTATCCAGCCTCATTTCAACTAGCAAAAGCAAAATTCGCTCAGGAAAACTCGAAGAAAGTCTGACAAATTGTAGCAATAAATTTCACGCTGTAAAATATTCGATAACAATATCAAGAGAGCGCGATTGAGTTTTTCAAATTTAGAACGCCTGAAAGAGGGGGGGGAGAGGGGGACGTTTAATTGGCGCCTTTTGAATGCCAAGTAGCCCACTTGAGTGACTAGCACACTATGGATAGCAGCGATTTTATTTATTGCAAATCTCGAGCGTACCACATTCGGCTGAGAAGCCAGATTATTTCCTATGCAAAGATCTATGAATAGATGAATGTCGAGTGCCAAAATCTGACATCTATCACGAAAGTCGATGAAGAAAATACATCTACGAAATAATCTAAATACTACGAATTCCAATGATAAATGAGTTTAATAAAGATATATTAAGCAAATCCACATATTTTATTGGTGAAGTTCGAACACTACATAAAAATGCCAAATAACCATTTTTGAGCCACACATATCATGTGGTCTGTTAAAAAAAAGAGCTGACTTATACAGCCCGATACACGTGTTTCGACCTTGCGGTCTCGTCACTCGGGCAGTTACCCTTTGTCGTCTTTTAGTAATCCTATATGGGGTGCTCCAGTCCCCACGCTAAGAGTTAGCGACGACAAACGTTTTACACTCTATGTCCAGTGAAATTATCACTATAAACAAAGTGCTGTACACTCGATTGCTTTTAGCTAATATGTTCAATATATCATATCTTTCGTTCCGAGTGTTTTCTTGAGACCATAGCTGAAATTCCAATATGCCATAAAATCATTCCTGAGCCACCATTTTTCAACAGTCCACATGACATGCGTTGCTTAAAATGATTATTTGGTATACTGAAATTTGAGCTGTGGTCTTAAGAAAACACTCGAAACGAAAGACTATCTGAAAAGTTCTTACTTCTATAGATATTATCTTGGGCATAACTATAAATGGGAACATCTTCGAGTATGTCATGTGAAAAATAGAAATAAAAGAAAAATGTAAAACGACGCCTCAAAACAATATTCCAGAAACTTCATCATTGCCTTAGCCACTTACTGGCAGCTTAGCTTTTCCAAGCTTTATGCATTTAATCCTATCTCTTGAATTATTCATCTTTCACATGTACTGTGAGGTTCCTGACATTTATCGCATTCGATTTGTTTAATGGCGATCCATTTCTCCTGTGCCTATTCTTTGATGGGTCAAAATTTTGCGATCCACATGGTATCCGGTTAATTCGTGGAAATTCTACTTATAGTTTTTAGATCTAAAGCCATCTGACCGTGCTGTCGGATTGTAAGATGAAGAACGTTGAATAGAAAAACTAGAAATAACTTCTTCAAAATGAATTAGTTTTCATAGCGCTCCTTTTGCTTAGTGAGAAAATTAGAATGTCGAAGAGGCTGTTGGTGTCCAGAATTGAATTGCAGCCACTGAGATTTCAATAATGCCATCTGGATCGGAAAAAACGTCTTTGAAAGAGAATTAAGCTGCTTGAGACAGATTAAAATTTCGAGTGCAGAATAGCAAAGCATTTTGCGGAAAATAAGCTGCCATATGGCTGCCACATTTCTAGAATGAATCAACTAATTTCGACCAGAGGAAAGCGCCCAAAGATTGCGCTATATGGGGTGTAATCGAGACGTCCTGAAATATCTCATTCATTTCATAAACAAAAGTTCATGCCGCCGGCGATGTCCACACATACTCTGCATTCGATCAAAATATTTCCAGTTTGATGATCAGTGTTCTCATGTACTTTTCATCGATACGGAATTCAGCAGGTACCAGCATAGGAGACGATTTCCGTTTCTTTTCCTTTACCTCATTTTCACCCCTCAGGGGTATAGCTTTTTCAGCTTTGTTTGAATTTTAACAAATTCTTCACAGGATCGACTATCTATTAACCTCGGCATAGTTTAAGTAAATCAGTATTTTCCTGTGTAAAGCCGTTCCGTATGCTATTGTAACTGGCATTTTGTTCCGCGGGACATCAAGCGCTCTACAGGAAGACAACCGACCAGTTGATCCGGTTTCTTCACGCAAGCGATGGAAGAAAGATATGATGCTCAGTGAATCCCTAGAGCGAGGAGGACCCACTGGGCTAGTCTTGCACGCGATAGGGAAAAATGGAAGTGCTGCTGGTACCCGATCGAGTCACTCGACGATCAACGGGACGACAGGTGATACAGGTGAAGCCGTTCCGAGGTGTTATTGATATTATTCATTGAATAACAGAGAGGCATACAACATTACAGTTAGTAGTGCAGCATGAATATCAATCAATAATGTAATAATAAAAATATTAATCAACACTGTAATATCAATAATATTAATTAAAACTGTAATATTCATGCTGCACTACTAACTGTATTGTCGTATGCTTTGCTGATATTTAATAAATAATATGAATAACACTCCGGAACGGCTTGACAGAAGAAAATACTTCACCTTTAAATCTTAGCGATTTTAATTCTGCACTATGTTCAAAAAAAGCCTTTTTATCGCGCTGCAGCAGCTGACTCATTACCTGTACGAGCTGGAATAAAATTGAATTTCTTACTCAGCACATACTATCGCTTCTCTCCAATCGTACTGAGCGCAGCGATCTCAAAATCGCCTTGGAAGGACGCGATTTGCGTTATTTATGAGAAGGTTTTTTCTTCGTTTCATGCCGTTCCATGAGCTGACGATTTTATTCCCTTATTATATTGCCGTACAGACTCACCATCAGTCATAAGCCGAAACCTAAAAATACGGAGCCTACTTCCACTCTTACAGCGCTCTATGAAACAAAAAGCGGAAAAGCCTATGCAACTAAAGGGTTGAATAATGGATTAAGAAAAAATGTACCTGATTTCCTCATTAGAAGTCACGAAAACCAACCTTCCAAACTCATTACTCAGAGAGTTAATTAAACTTTAAATCTTAATAATTTTTCATAGTGTGATTAAAAGACCGGCTAAACATGAAAGAGAGATAAAAATGTAAAGATTATAGTGGATTGAATTTACACAGCGACCGGCCGACTTGTTGCGAATCTTTTTGTGTAACTCCACGACTATCAAAATCTTTTCACTAGACGAATACTTGTATTATCTCAACTTCCTCATTTGAATTTGATAAATACAACGAGTGCCCACCAAGGACACTCAGCCAATGATGCACAGTCAATTCCTTGTCTACGTGAAAAAAACAAGTCATAAGAAGAATCCTGCTCATCAGATGGCTATTCGATCTACCCCAGCAGGTAGAGGATTACGAAATGCGACATCATCTCAAAAATTTTACCATGTTATCAAATGCGCAAGACAAAGTCTTTAACATTGCGGTACTTTCCACGGACAGTAATCCAAACTGTCTTGTAGCTGCAGTAACTGGCCATCAAGTGACCGGATAGCTCAGCAACTAGCTTTTTCTTTCTCGGTGCCCCGTGTTTCGTAGAAATGTATTCCACATAACTGAAATATGCAAGAACAGGCCAATTTTATCTAAAATCGATTGTAAGCTCTGCAGTAGCGACTGAGGTTTATATGCACCTAGTTGGGTCTTACAGAGCAGTTATGCTGTCGAATTTCTTGGTATTGAACTCCAGTCGCCTGCTGAGTAAGTACTTTGCAGTCACTTGATTGCTAACAATTGAACGAATCGACGTCCAGGATACAATAGACATTTACAAGGACACATACACCCACATACACATGAAAATGGCACGTTCCATGCTCACTGTTCACCATTCGCTGCTTAGGGGAACGGATCAAGGCACATCAAGTAAGAGTGAACCGCAAATAAATTTTTAGCATCAATCAAAGAAATGTCGCTGAATTGTTCGCGATTCGCACCTAGTGAGAATGAGATTCGTCGCAGATGTGAGTATCCTATTTTGGTAATAGTCAATACAGCTCATCATAACATCGGGTAAGTAAATCTACCACGAAAAAAAAGTATGAATTTGAGAAAAACATTCCAGGTGCTCTCGAGTTCAAACTCTACCATGCAGATGTTTCTTGCGAATAGCGCATCCAACATGTAAATCTGAAAAAAGCCAGAAGCCTCTTAACTATTGGAATTAATTAAACAATGTTTAGTCAATGGATTATTGAACAGTATGTCTTGGGTGGAAGAGCGCATGTGGCGCAGTGGTTAGAGGTGCTCTGCGCCGCACACGAGGTCAATGGTTCGATCTCGCGCTCATGGCTCACCAAGCCATCCATCCCTCCGGGGTCGGTAAATTGGTACCAGGCAGGTCTCAGACTTGGCTGGGAAGATAAGCAGCACTGAGTCGGTTCATCGGTAGGCCACCGCGAGTCATTGTAAAGGCCAGATATGCATTCAATCACCTCAAACGAAGTTAAAAATTGAAGTTGAATGCATGGCGCATCTCTCAGAGATTGATCAACGCCGAGAGCTTTATCCTTTATCCTTTATCCTTTATGTCTTGGGTAATGTGAAACGAGGGACTGATATCGTCCAAAAACAGTGTCGCGCAGAGGCACATGACATTCAAAACCTGTGCGGTGCACTAATCAGTCACAGTTGTTTTCCGATAGAGTAGACGAAACTGTGGATAATGCATCTAATGGAGGAATTTCTCAAATTTTTGGAGTTTATCTCTCAAAGTTACACCTTCTCGCTTGATGTTTATACATTTCCTCATCATTGTGGCGAATGAATTTGTATGAGATTGAGCGAATGAATAAATAAATAAACAAAAAGATGACTCGTATGAAAGGAAGAACGATTTTCTTTGTTTAACACATATAAGGAGATACGATGGATGACTTTATGATTTTCTTTGCTACAGTACACATAAGGAGATACTATGGATGAATCTTCCTTTTTACTTGCACTACCACCAATGGTTTCGAATAGCCACTAGTATAAAACACGTCATAAAAAGCATAGCGAAAGTGGAGCGTTGAATGGAACTCTGAAATAACTCGAAAAGGTCGCTCAATTGATGCAAGCGAAAACAACGCAACAATTCACTTGTTCTTGCCCTTCCGTCATTCTGCTCCTTTGTAGCCGAGCTCTAAAAAGAAATCACACAGCAACGAACTTCGTTCTCGTCACTGCAAATATTCTATAGCATATATTTTGAGATGTCAATGAACAATTCAGAGCGGAATATTAGACGAGAAACAAGTATTTTCTCTCACGCAACGCAAACTCACGTCCTTTCCAGTCTAATTATTTTTATCGCATAAAGCTCTCAGTTAATTACATCACGAACAATGGTACAACACACTTTCCACTATTCCAACTTATTGAGCAAAAACTGTTCATTTCAACAAAAGCTCAGAGAAATGTAAGAAGCAAGTAAAATACCCATCACCAAAGTGACAGCGATTTTCTTTGTGACACTCTTCTATTAACAGGTTCATGAGAGTAGTTCTACGTGCGACTCGACATTGCGACAGTGTAGTGAAGATCTAATAACAAATGTAGAGCCGACTGAGCAACACAGCTGTACAAGATTATTTAAGTGCTAATCGATGACAGTGAACTGAAGTCAGAACTCCCTGTGAATCCTTTCAGTCCAAGTGACTTCTTCACACGAACTGGCACAGACACAGGCCCTACGAACTTCAAGTGACTGGTAATCACACAAAATCCAAGCTTATTCATTACGCTTTCTGTTACACTTTCAATGTTACACTTTCAACAAGAAGACTGTAGCACTTCGTATCTTGTTATAATTAGATGACAAGAGGATCTCTGATGTGATGTAGTGCGTAAGAAAGCTTGAGAAAGACCGATTTATTCTCATGCTCCGTTTATATCTTTTGCAAAATGCTTTGAAATTTCTTAAACTGCGCAGCATATGAAAAAAAAATTGAACCACTGAATGATATTTCACTCTTTTTCTGTCAACTGATATATAAGACAACGGAACAAAGTTTCTTGTGAATTCTATAAAAGTCTTAACTATCGGAGAGGACAGTTTTTGGGAAACACTTGAGAGCCATCGATGAAGAGGAGCCGCTTCCAGTGCGGTGTCATTGGACAAATAATAATTCATTGTGTTGCCATGTTTCATCTACAGTTAGTCTTACTTAAGTTTCTTCTAATATATTCTACCAGCTACTGATGATAAAACCCTTCTCTGACGATAAGATCTTGATTTTTTGGAAAACTGCAACATTACGATAAAAGCGTGCTCCGCTGGAGATTGACCATACAGCGCGCCAGCCGAAAAATCAACGTCGTACCGAAGGAGTTAAGGTGTATAAGATCGATATCTGACCAGCTTGGAGAGGATCTTTTCGCCTCAATGTGATGTTGATCGTTGTTCACTGTCAAACGTTAGCGACAAAATCTCAATCAGTAGAAACTAACTACATTGCAGATTTGGATCCGTCAATGAATATAAACTTCTTTACGTTTTGAAGCGTCTTCGTGTGGCTTCTGTGCTTCAAGAGTGATGTGAATCCGTTTACAAATAGAACAGAAATTTTGCCTGCTTTACAACAACAATATCTCTTGCAGCGGTTTCTCTGCATTCAAGTGTTGAGAACCAGTCTTATAAAGAAAGTCAGTCATTTTGTTGATCTTGAAATGTCACGACTCTTGCAAAACGTTTTCTTTGTAGTGATTTCGTTAGCGCGAACCAAGCGCTGCCACTCTCGCACAGCGGTTACTCACTCGAAAAGCCATTGAGGCGAAAGAACAGAATGTAGCGGACAAAATACTCACATGCGCTATCATCATCATCACCACTCATTTCACTGCTGAAATGTCACTCGTATAGCAGAGCGATTTCCTCTCTCGATTGCTTATTATAGAGTTCTTTGATCTTTGGATCTCTCTCAAACTCGAAGAAAATTTTTTATGAATAGTATTGCAGACGTTATAAAGAAAAAAGTCAAAGCCTGTTGAAAGCAAATGTTGCAGAAATTTTTATTCATACAAAAACTGCCAAAAATGAAGGAACGCGAATGAGAGGTGGCTAACGGGAAATGACTGCAGCAATAGTAATGGCAAAGAACATAGTAAATTTCGATGAAACCAAATTCCATAGTCAATTGAGCGGCAGTCTGTGAAGAGGGTTAAAGTCCTTCACAGGTTGTCATTCCATTGAAATTTGATAAAGAAGTGGGGAGGATATTATAAGATATCAAAATTGTCGTTCGTCGTAACGTGTGGAGCAACAAGTCTTGACAATTTTCTCACTGCATTAAACTTTAGATCGCTCTCCTTTCAGATGATTTCACTTCCACAGTCTCTCTTCTTCTGCTGCTTTTCTCTCCTTCATCAATTTCTCTCCTTTCCTCTCTTTGAAGTCTGCTGAAAATTGAAATCTCATGCTCTCAGATCATTTTCGAACAGAAAATGCGTATTTGTATTTGAAAAGGATCACAAGTGACAAATATTGCAAGGACGAAAGCAAATTAGAATGACGACATTTCGGTATCTTATTCAACGAACGAAAAGCTCTCATAATCATGAAATATGAGATGTCTTCAGTTTGTTCAGAATTGCTATTCTAATAATTCGCCAAAGCCGGTCGTATGATAGGGGGGGGGGGGGGGGGGGGAGGGAGGGTTACTAATAAGAGTTTCCGAGCAGATAGACCTATGCTTCCTATTTCTTTCCCAAGCCTTATGATGTATAAAACATAAAAAAAATTTTAATAGCTGTAATGATAATCTCAACTTTTAAATGACGTGTTACAGACAAAAGATCTACCCAGTGGATATTTATGAAAAAGCCTTTCACGATTATTGGAGTAATGTACGAGAAGGGGAAGCAGTTTATGAGAGAGCGCATTTAATTGACTCAAAGTATTTGATGAATCTCATGACCATTCTGGCCTAATGAAATTCAATAGGAGTGGAAACCAAAAACAATATATCACAACTTTATTTTTTCAACTGTTTTTTGAGACCTTGCTGAAAATAATACAGAACAATATAAAAAATAATATGCCTTAAAACGCGGCGCGCCTTACTGAGTTTCGATTGAAAAGCACATGTAAACGGAAATTGAAAACGGAAAGAGGAAAGCGGAAATCAAAGCAAAGCGGTGGACAGTCTTCTGAAAGGGATAGGAAAAATGAAGATTGGATGGTAAATTCTGAGGAAAAACATACGAAAATAATGAACAGATTGTTCAATTAATACTGCTCAGCCCATCCATTAAAGAGATAGAGACATGTGCTTAACAAGAGTAATGACTACTTTACGAAAATGTTAACAGGTTATCAACAAAGATCTATATAAGGTGTACTTGAAGGCGATATTTGAATTTCCTATCCATGCCCCCT